>VWZY01003161.1:0-220201 GCA_013399075.1 Chloroceryle aenea
CTCCTCATATGACTTGTTCTCTTTTAGTCAACTGACTGTTTGCTGTTGCTTTGACTCATACAAAATGGCTCTAAGATTACTTTATTGTGGTTGGGCAGAGTGATATGCTTGTTTTAAACTCTGCAAATCATGGCAACAGAGTGTCAGGTGAGGGACTGAGATATGCTGAACAGTTAATGGCTTTTGAAGCAGAGAGAAGATGCAGGGCAAGGTGAGAGAGATAATGACGTGAAGGGGTGAGCCCTGGCCAGGGAAAAGGGTAAGAAGTATTTATATGAGGCATATCTATAAAGAGTAGAGATGTGCATGGGACGTAAATAGAAAAAACATTACTCTGAAATAATCCTGTGAGAAAAATGGAAGGATTTATGGTGTGTTAAAAGCTTTGCAGCCTCAAACTAATATTTGTGGACAGTCTGGAAGAAGGACTCCTGTTCTTTTGCATATCTGCCCTTAGTAATTATACATATTTCTCTAAATTTGCTGGAACTATTCATATGTAATGGTATGCTGCAAACTTTCACAGGGATCTTGTGAAATACACTGTGGTATCAGATTATGCCTGTTGCAAGTCAGTGTTTAAATGCTGGCTTGAGGACTTTATTCTAGAAATTTGTTAGCGGCTATTGAACACAAGCCCTGGTGAGGTTTCTGAGAGTGCTGTGGCACTCCTCTGGAAGAGCAGACATACTCCATAAGCTCTGTAAGGCAGTGGGATGGGAAGAGACTAAAGGACTGAGGTTGTCTGGGAAAGGCACTGTCACAGCACCATGCCCACTAGTGGGACTGTGCCACTCTGCGCGGTCTGAGAACTTGGCGTGGGCTGTGGAGGTGGCTGTTGTTTGCTATGAATGGCTGTTTCATGCTAACCAGTCTGCGCTGGCTATTTTTAATCCCAAATTCTAACATCAGGGTTTTAAAACAACGCTTGTCTCGAATGTGAAAGAAACCACAGAACAAGGGACTGAAGGGCTGTTTTGGAAACGGTCCAGAGGGGAAGCCACACAGACTGGAAAGCTGCCCTGCTAAACCCCAGTTTTAAAGAAAAAAAATGAGACATCTCCTGAAGAAAAGGGAATAATCCTTTTGAAGGCTGCCTTCCAGAGTCATGGATTCAAAGCTGGGTCAGATACTTGGGTTGATCCTAATTATGTATACTGTTACATTTTATTTATAAATTTGTTAACCCAAGATTGCCTTGACCTGGATGAATAAGGAATATAGTGCAAAGAGTAATTAATAAGAATAGTTAATCAACACTGTGTTTTTTCAGGGACAAAGTAAAAAGCTGTAACCTGTGCACAACTTGTGTGTAAGGGAATTTCTGTAGTACGTCTGTAAATAACTGTGGTCCTGACAAATCCATATTTTGGAAGTAGAACCCTTACTCTGCCCTGTTGGCTGAGAATCATTTCTGAAGCAGGCTGCAGACACCTTCTCCTCAGTACAATTTCTTAAATATTAATGACCGCTTCACATCCTTGAGGAAGTCTTTGTGAAATTACAACCATGCTTGAAAATATCTGGGTTGCAGCAAGAATGGATAAAGAACTGTGTTGGCCATATTCAGTACTGCTCAATTATGAATTTATCAACTCTGCTCAAAATTGAAGGGCATAAGCCTCAAAGCTATATTTTTTTCTCAGTTTCCTATGTACCTTATTTCTTTTAGAAATTAACAGCTCAGTGGATGGTGGTGCTCACAAGAAGAGATTTTCCTTTTTCTTCAAATGGGTAGGTTGGCTGAAAAGTTGTAATCATATGTGCAGGAAGCTTGGCCGAGGCACATCTGGCACATATGTATTAGTCAGGAGCATCTCGGACCACTGCAGCACTTTCCACTTACAGTAAAGGAGGCCTTGCCTCCAAGTTCTTACTGTTAGTAACAGCCTTAACAAAGGGCATAAATAGCAATTACTTGGATAACTCAGTCAGACCTGACTGCACCCATCAGCCTTTAGAATTCCTTTTTTCTTAATTCTGTGGGCACTAAAATCCCTTAGTGGTATTAGTCCAGTATTTTGATGCCCAGACTTAAGATTATACTGCATTTTACATTACAAGGAAAAGAAGGAATTCTTCTTTTTTTCTTGTTCTAAAGAGTACTGTGGCAAATGAGACTGCTTCAAGGAGAGGATGAGATTAGTGCTAAAAGGAAAGATCTTTCCTCCTTGCTAAATGGGAATGTCTTCTGAAGAAAAACTGAAGTAAAGGAGGCATGATCAAAAGTATGTGGAATGGCTTTTCCCATTGCCTTCGCTGGGTTTTGATTTAGGTTCACAGAGTGTCCATTACATTTTTTATTGCCCTTTCTGGACACATGAAATGTTACTTATATTGTTTAAGAAAAAGAAATCATGAATGATTTTGTGCTCACTGGAGTGAGTCATGGATGAGCCAAGTGTAGCGTGACGCAGGGGTTCACAGCTAATCCCCACAGTCTCATCCTCCACACTCCACTTGATGAAGCTCCCCTTAGTAGTCATTTTGCCAGACCTGGTTCACAAGCAGGGATCTGCAACATGAGCAGAATTGCTCATTGCTGCATGTTCATGCTGGGGCACAATGGGTAGGAGACAAGACAACACATTCCTGAAAATAATTTCTGTTGATGACGTACAGAGCCTTTTCTCTGGTGACCTCTGCAATCATGAACGCATTTTATAGCAAACCTGTAGGAGCCAAGGAGTGAAATCCTATCCCAGCCCAGTGGCTGCCTCCAGATGAGGCTGTGAATGTGGGACTGTCCCTTGAACTGGATTTCCTGGGGTTAGACTATTGTTCCTAGATAGCCTGTGTATTTGGACCTTGCCATATGCATTGCTGGTAGACACTATCGATCCTCACCACGTTGTCTATTGATTGCTACTGCATGGCCATACTCCTTGATGGTGGCCTGCTGCACATTTGTCAGACACAGCATGGACTGATGTGGCTGACCTGAAAAAGTCATGATGACCTTCCCCTTCCTTCAAAAACTGAGGAAATGAGATGTGATCAAGCCTCCCAAATGCCTGCTTTCCCATGTCACTGCACGTGTCTGATGTTCTGTGCCTTAGTGGAGAAGACAACAGTACTGGGAGAGCTGAGAGCTGTGCCCAGCACAGAAAGCTGTTGAATGCACTTCACCTTTCATGGCAGACACAGTCAGATCCATAATTCACTACAGTGTTACACAGTTTATCATGTTTTCCCCCTGACCCTGATAAGAGAATGTCACAGTTTGATGGAAAGCCTACACACATGTTGTAAAAAGCTTCATTTTGCTCTGTGAAACATCATAAAACTACCATTAATGACAGCTGGAGCAGGAATGACCTCAGACTAAATACCCTACCAAAAAAACTTCTAGCTCACTGCAAGTGGGTTGTGTCTTTGGGTGTGACAGTCATCAAAAGCAGAAGTGCTGAGTATCTTGATAAAAGTGCTCAAAGTGAAACTGAAACTTGCAAACAAATCTGCCCATGGCTGTACAGGATCTAATGGGTAGAAAGTTCCGTAGGGGTTTGTGTGGCAAAGTAGAATTGTTGCTGTTGCTCTGTCCCTCTTTATATGGTAGAGTTTTCTTTTAAGTTCTCAGGGCATTCTTATAAAGTTCTACATCTGCACAGCTCTGTATCCTGGGGATTTTTATTGTTTTAGTGGAGCTCAGCCATCTTTTTGCTTGGATTTTATTCTTGTTTGTTTTACTTTTCGATCAATAATTCTAGATAATCTCAGGAACGGCTTAATGGTTTGTTCTTGAGAGGATAGTTCTGGCCTGTTGACAAATCCTGTTGCTATTTGCCAGAAATAAGCATCCTCTTGAAAGGTATTAATTTCCTTTGAATTGGACAGAGACGTGAAGGGAAGTCACTGTGCTGTGTGAATAGATTATTCTGGGCATGGTGTGTTATTGTTGTAATTCACTGTCCCCATCACTGCTGCCTGGGTTTGTCTCACCCCCATAATGTCCTCTGTTTGGCTATAAGTTTCTCATGGTGATTCTTTTCACTGTGTGTCCATCCTGTGCCTTGTTGGACAAAGTCCTGCTCTTAATTCAAGTCTCATACTCCTGCTTTTATGTAAAGAAGTGGTAACAAGATAAAAAGAAGTTGTTCATAAGATGATTATGACCTGCAGACAATGCACAGAACAGGACTACACTCTAAAAATTTGGAGTTGATTTTTGTGATGGTGCAAGTGCATCACAAGATGGTGTACACCGAAGTAAACATTGCTGTGGGAACTGTTGTTCCAGCTTCCAACCAGCAGCCCCTGTTGTGTTTTCTGTGCTGTATGTGATATCTTGGATCCATCCCCTTAACGATTACACCCACTCCTGCATGTGCCCAGGAGATGGTTAGACTGGAGTACTGCAAACTAGGGGGTTCTGTCAGCCCCAGCATTTGATCCAGTCTGTAGAGTTTCACTGTCAACCCAGCTTTGCTTTTTCCTTGGACAGGTTGGCTGAGCTGCAGCAGGGTGATTTATATAATCATGGAATGAACCTGCAGTGACCCAAGACAGTATCATATTAGGTCCCCGGAATAAGTGCTTCTTACCTGTCATCCTTGTACAAGCATGCATTTATATTGACATTCATGGTTGCAGTCTTGAAGTGCTACCAGACCACTGAATTTATTTTGGGATTGTGAATACATGGTTCCAAAGCTTCATTGTTGCAACAGTGGAATTAAATGAAACATTGTCTTTTTGTTTTGTTTGTTTGTTGGACAGTGGCTGTGATCCTCAAGTTGGTATCTCTAACCATTGCATTTTTGAATTAATAAATGCCTTTCCTTTTTCTTTTGCACTATATTTTACTGCTATTCTAGTATTTTTAGAGTTTTTTTTCTCAAGAGCTGAGTTATGGGGTTTTTGTTTTTGTTTTGTTTTGAATTTTTAAATTAACTACCATATTTACAAGTTTTAGATGCTTATGGTATTTACAAGTGTTTCAGTGAGTCTGGTGCATATGTTCAGTTGACTGTGTATGATGTTGCTCTAACTCACTAACATTGTTTTTGATCCCATAGGTCCAGCCTTCTGTTGGGCTTCTTTTCAAAACCTCTGGTGTTTTCATGCCAGCTCTCCACCAACTGGGGCGAATGTTTGTAGGGAGGGGGAGACAGAGCATGGTGGAAGGTGGCATGGCTTTTCATGTGAATAGAGTTGTGAAATAATGAGCACCCAGATTATTCAAACACAAACAAAGGCCCTTTAATAGTCACATCATACTTCATTTGGACACATCGAACTGGAGCTTGTCCTGATCCTGTCTTTGAATGAACTGAAGAGGGGCTTGCAGGTAGCTTTTCCTTGCATTCTCTGCAAGGGGCACCCTGTAATTGCCCAGCCCTAAGAGAAGGATTTTGCATGGTGTGATCAAAGTGGTCTGCTAATCATGCTGTTCCCCTACACTTTGACTGAAAATAACAAACCTATTCAACCTGTGAGGAGTGAATGCATGAGAGATTTTCACCTGCTTATGGAGGCTTGGAAAAAACCCACTTGATTGTAGACGTTAGGGTTCAAAGCTGCCTTAAAGTTTTGTCCTTTGTTCAGGGGGTGGAGGTGCCTCATCCTGCCTTTTAATGACTTTCATATCCAGCTCTTCCCATTATTTCACTAAGACACATGAGCTTGGCTGCTCCTCTTTTATCTGTGCTAAATATAAATGGAAAAACAAACTGAACACAGCAAGGTAAATAAAGAACAGGAAGTGTAAGACAGACCTCTTGAGACTTTCAGTATTCCCACATGTTTTACATTATAAACCAGCAGGCGAGCACCAGCCTGCCACACAGGTGGAAATGTGTGTGCGGAGGCCACTGAACACTGAATATTTACCCTGTATCAAGTGACAGGAAGGGCTAAGTGAAATAGCATTGTGCTGAACTGCTGTGAAAGGCTTCGAGGTTTCCAATATACCCCAGATTTCTCTAGGGTGGGATGGTGTTTGCATAGTTGCTTTCAGTATAAAAACACAGAGGCACTGTCTCAAACTACTGAGTGAAAGATGTTCTTTACATTGTTGGTAAGTAGAGGTGCTGCTGAAATCTTGTGAGATATTATTACTAGGTAAGAAATTTGGAGAAACACTGTAGAGCCAGTTATTAGATTTAATACTGTTCTCTGCTGAGTATCTCCTCCATCTGCAGGGGCAGATAATATCTGACATTAGACCAGCCGATGTAACTGGACAAAGAAAACAGGGTACACTTAATTTTGTGGATAGGACCATCCAAAGCATGTCAGTAGCTGTCTGTTAAATTTTTAAGGTCTCTCTCCTAAAGGTTAACACAGTCTGTACAATATTGGCTACCTGAGAGAGAAAGATATAGAAGATTGTTACTGGAGCTGGGGGCAATAGAAGGTTGTCCAAGGCTGAATAAAATGCAGGTGTTGAAACGATGCAAGGAGGAGGTGGTGGGGGATAATTCACAGTATCATTGGAAGTTTTATCTGTTTCTCAGAGTATGACCCTCTGTCTGTGAGATGTGAAGGTCTTCAGCATCTGGCACATTTGGGCCTTTAGTGAAGGTTTCTGTGTTTCACACAGGCAAGATACAATGAGGAACTTATGTTGGAATTTTTATAAGTACTTATTTTCCAGACAAGGTCTGGAAGGGGGACAGTCTGCCAGGGTATAGGTAGCAGTGTTCTTGTTTTTCTAAAAGTAGGGCTAAGATGTACAATATTTTACAAGCTTTATCAGATGTCCTTGGCTGCCCTTATCAGTTCCTGTGAATTAATGGAGGATATTTAGTTTCCACAAGTTGATATCTAAATATTTGTCAAGCCCATCTTATATGACACTTGCAAGTTTACACAGACTTACTAATTGCAATGGAGCTTTATTGTGAGTAAAGCTTGCAATTTAAGAGCAAGCCCTTGATTGTTAGTTTTCTGACAGTGGGAGGTGTCCACTCTACCTCTGTGGGTGCCTTTATGTCTGTATGTGTGCTTGGAGACCCTTCTGTTGCCACAAAGTTTATAATGATCTAGGAAAGGTAAAAGAAAGGATGATGCTTCCCCCAGGATAGATGGGGAATGGGTACATAAAGTGATATTCACCTCACATTTTTGTAGATACCCACAAGTGGGGTGCCCCACCATGACCTGGTTGTTGGGTACTCCCAGCAGCCAGTGGTGAGAAAAGGCAAGTCCACCTTGTGCACGAGCATAAGCATCATCATTTCAGCATTGAGCCTAACAGGAAGGTATGCGACTCTCCTGCAAGAGATGAGACAAACGTCACTTGCCCACTTGTCACTCAGTGACTTGCCCAGTGTAACATGGTTGTGGGAGAGTCAGGAGCTGAGCTGAATGACTTTAGGAATTAAACCAGAGCCTCCACCACCCATTCTCTGTTGTGTCAGTCACCCTCCCTTCCTGTACATCAGTTGCAGTAGGAAGGCACCAATAACAGGTTCCTCTGGATCTTAGCAAATTCTGTGACAGATCTGAACTCCCAGAATGTGGCAGAAAGCAAAGTCCAGGGCTTTGGTCTGATCTGCACATGCAACTTGGGAGAAGTGGAAGGACACATTACTACACAGATAACCAATTGTTACACTAGAAGTAGATAAAAAAATATATTGTTAAAGATCTTGGTGTCAGCATAAAAGTGCTTTACATCAGGCAACTGAAACTATACATGCCCCAGATGAGTAGTGGGAAGATGGAGTGTTGCAGGGAATGCCCATTAGGATTTGCTCTTTTATTCATCATTGCTCATCTTTTTCTGTGGCACATTCTTTTTTTCCCATACTTTTGTGAACTGTGTGTGACATACCATTCACAACACATTAACTATAGATTGCTAGGATTATAGCTGGATGAGGTATTATTAGGGAGATGATTGCATACTGTGGGTAGCTGTCAATGCTCCTGATAATATGTTGCTGAGGACTTTTCAGAAAGTGCAAATATGTATCAAGGGCTTTTTCCCCCAAGTAGATTATCCACACAGAGCATTTATTGCCTTGCTCTTAGGATGACCAGAAGAAAGATGGGATTGTTCCACTTTTCTGTGAAATCCAGGGAAAGGTCTGATTTGAATGATTGTTCTCTCTTTTTCACATTTTTGATGTCTGGGTCATGTTTGGCTTTCTTTTATGGAGAAATTTTTGCAGTTTAATGTAAAGTTGCTTCCTTTGATACCTATGTCAAGGGTGTGAACCTAAGCAAGCAAGGCAAACACATTCTTTATATTCTGGAGTGTCTGAGGCTTGTTCTCCACTTAATTTCTTCCACACACACACGGGTAGTAGGGGTTCTTGGGCTGAAGAGTGACTTTGCCCCCAAATAGGATGGATACAGAAACAGGAGCCTGGTGGGGATGTTGCTGGGGGTTCCCCAGGTATCCTCCATGTTTGGCTGCATTCACACTTGTGCTGGGTATGCACAGGGGCACTGTACCAGAAGGTGGCACTCCAGACCCTCTAACATATGTCCCGGGCTGTGTCAAGCCCCCTCAACACACCCCAAAGGGTGCTGGCATTGCTCATTGTGTTGGTACAGACACATCTGGTCTGTCTGGAAGCTGAGACCTGTGTAGTGGCAGATGTGCAGAGCTCTGCCCAGGCTTATTCCCCATGTTGGGAAGAACAGGTACATCCCCATCCCTGGGGTACAGCTGTATGCCTCTCCTAAACTAGGATTTGAATTCTGTATGAGACTGTCCCTTTGGTTTCCTCCCGTAGAAGAATTTTGATCTGTACCTGCTACCATTGTCCAAGCAATGCCCAGGCATGGGTGGAGGCAGCACCTCAGCCAGCTGTGTTCCTTAACAGGCCTTAGGGATGAGGCTGACTTGGTTTTGGGAAAGAGTTTCCTATTGTATAAGCAAGTCGTGCTGTGCTGCTTGTCTTCAGAGCCAGTGAACCGGCCTTGCTCTTTTTTAATTTGGTGTTACAGAGGGAACTGATAAAACTGCTGATCTTGCCTGTGTGCTGGGAAGAGTGGCTCTGGTAAGTTGGTCTTGCTCTAATAGACAGAGGAACATAGAGATTTGGAAAGCAATTACAAAGCAGGCTGCAAACTCAAAAGAATTAGTGGACTATTAAAGATTTGAACTTAATAACAAGCTTGACTACTTCCCTACCAAAAGCAGTGTTCCTCTCTCTGCTTTTCCCATCCTCATGCCTAATTACTTCTGCCACCTTTACACGCAAGGGCAATGGCTCCTGACATTCCCCCCCATGCCCTTCCTGGCAGTGTATTCTCAGCTAACACGGACATCTCTGTATTTGATCATCCTGCAACCTGCCAGCATGTGGAAGGACTGGACAGTTAGTGTAAACTGTCCCTCAGCTTTTTCAGCTGGTGAGTCAGTGCAAGGATCTTCTCCACCATGCAGAGAGCTTTGTCGCTTGAGGTTACACAGGTTCCTGAATTTGTTCATCTGTATGGTTGGGTCATCAGTCTGATTGCATAACAGAAAGATTTTTACAGCTGAAGTTGAGCAATTCCCAGTTACATATGCTCTTTGGGAACCAGAAAGAGTTGTTCCTACTCAGTACATTGTTCTCACTGAATTTTTCAATTGCTCTGATGCTTACGAGGTGCATGTAGAGCTGATATAAATATTTCAATAATTTTCTATTAAGGGCAGGATGCAAATACTTTATTGTCAAAAAGTCTTTAACAACAGCCCTTATAATGGATTAAGGTATAATTTAACCCCAACCTTCCCTCCCCCACTGAAGATGAGTGACTGACTTTGGCTTGCTGGAATGCAATTAAATGAGGTATCTCTGATAAATCTCTGCATGTTTCTCTGGAAAGAAAATTCCACTTTGTTATGTTACAGTAGCCGGTGCCTTATGAAGTAAAGGAAAACATTTGTCCAGCAGGACATCATAAATTTCATGACAGACTTTAAATTTTCTTGGATGAATTGTTTAAAGTGGAGCAGACTGATCTTGCTGAGTTCATGAGAAGCTGCTTTGTAGCCTCCATTCAAAAGTACATGAAATCCCCTCTTCAGAGGAAGCCTGGTGGTAGGCGGAAGCAATATAGGTGTTGGCTGGGTTTCAAACCCAGGGAAAACAAAACTATTTGAAATCCAGTATTATAAATAATTAGTCAGAATAGTTTTTGATAAGTTGATTGTGCCCCATAAAAGGGGGATTGTGGAAGCCACCATAGTCCCAGTAACTTGGACATAATCCAATTTTTACAGTGAAGCAAGATTAAGTTAAATCACTTTTCCAAATAACCATAATTTGTTTGATTTGCTTTCATGAAGGCTTTTGGTTATGTCAGTAGTTGTCAGATGCAGACTGACACTTGTGATGTCTTGTGTCTGTCAGCTTGAGAAAGTCGTATAAACTTTTGCTGCCCTCCAGTTAGAAGGAGCAGTGGTCTTTTGAGAATGAATTAAATCCTTTAACCCTCAGCCCTGAAATACGATGCTTGGGTCAGCCTTCAGTGTTGCAGGAAGTCTATATGGTGATGTTTTATGCTGTAAACCTACCTTCTTCATACTAAAGGCATACTGAGAGTGGCACTTAAAATCTGACTGAGAGCCTTTATGTGCATCTGCTTTCTGAATCGCTGAAGGAAACTTTTATATAAGACACTTAGGTTCATATATGTATATCTCCTCATGGTACTTGGGAGCACAAAAGTTGAATTTTGGTGCTAAAAAGTGAGCTGGGTTTGGTTTTGAGAGCTACAGACTAAATGTACTTATCAAATTTTAGCCTTGACATACATTTCAGTGGATGAACGTTTTGTCTGCATAAATTACCTCAGTACAAAGATTTGTCTTGTTAAGGATGAATACTGTGGCATACCATGAGGTATATGCTGCCAGGAAGAATGTGACTACAATAACAATAGAAAGAAAGACACATAAAAACATGAAAAGACACATAAAAACTCCTTTGAAATGAAAAGTTGGTATCTCAACATAACAACAACAAAACACAGCAACAACAAAACACGGCCCCCACATCAGAATTGAATAGAACCCAGAATAAAACCATCACAGAAACCTTTTGCTTCAGAGAAATGCGTTTTTGTAGTAAATTAATGAAAACTAGACGATTTTGTAAGGGATAATTTTCAGTGAAAGAGCATTTTCTAATGAAAAATAATTTTGATTCTTTTTTTTTTTTTAGCAGCTCACAGCTGCTCCAGGCCTCTGATTCCACCTTGGTCTTCTTGGAACTACTGAAATCCAGCTAATCCCACATGACGATAATAAAGTTCAGAGCTTACTCTGTAAAACTTCTGATTAACCAAAAAATCTAAAATATGCTCAGTCTTGCTCAAGATAAGGCAAAACCAAGAAAAGTCTTTCCTTGTAGTTCCCTCACCAAAACTGTTTTTTTAATTAAAGAAAAAAAAAGAAAAAGATAAAGACAGACACAAGAAATGTTCTCGCAGAGAAGTACTGGAGATTTCAAGAAGCTACCAGCAAATTCGTGTCTTGAGGCTCTTGAGATGTGGGAGTCCCAAGTAAAGTTTTACTTCAGATCCTGATGCTGGGGAACTGTACATTGATGACTGCACCACAGTCGTTTTGCCTTTATTATTCTTGCACTGTAACATGACTTTGGTTCAGGAAGAGGAAATCCATGGCCTTAATTGAAGCCAATCAGTGAAAGGTCATGGGGTAATACTTAACAGACAGGGATAGAGGAAAGGAAAAACAAGAAAAAGGTAGGGTCTTGTCTTGCTTCAAAGACTCATTTGGATCCCGGAGACAGAACACACCTGGAAGGAGAATGTGCTTGGACCCCAAGTATGCACATCAACTGGGAGTCATAAAATTACATGGAGTTTGTTTAGATTATTTGCTTCCTGTTTCTCCAGTGACCTGTGCATCAGTAATCTCGGTGAGGGGAGGCATGGGTGCCTACTGCAAACTTTAAGGTGTTTATTACTGTGATGTGGCTGCACCTATAGGAGCCTCAGTGTTTCCATTAAGGACAGGACATGATGGTTCTCTGGTTTCAGGTAGCCCAAAGGTTGGATTTTGAAATATTGGCAGATGCTATTCCAGAGAATGATTAGTTGCGTCTAAGATTTAATATTTTTCTGTTGTTTTTGTTTATACTGAGATCCAGTAATACCACAATTTTCCCTGCACTGTTAAGAGTGTATAATTAGCTCTCTTGATTATTCCAGCGCCTCAGTAGTTCTAAGGTCAGAACGTATTTTGTGACATCTAAGCTCTGTTTCCTTGTGTATTTGAAGTCCATTGCTTCCTCCTTTAGCTACAGTGGATACAGAAAAAACAAACAAACAAACAAAAAACACTTCACTTTTTAGAGCTGGTCTAAGTCTAGGAAGGACTTGGTCATGGTCTGGTCTAAGCTAGTCATGGTCTAAGTTTGCTCTCTGAGTAGTCCAGCATGAACTTTATCAAGCTCAAGGTTTACTTGAAAGCATCCAAGTCAATTAGGTTCTTGCTTAGGTTAGCAAGTATGCACATATTCATAGCCTGAAGTAGGTAATACAGATTCGTCATTACCTACTGGGCTTATTACTTTATGTCTAGTATTTCTAAAACCTCATACCATCCTTTTGTGATCTGAAGTGGGTTTCCAGAGCATCTGCTGATCTCTGTGTGCCTAATGGAGGTGTTGCATGCGCCCAGGACAAGAAAATAGTGAAAGATTCCAACCGGCCTCTGTCCAGAGATGACAGAGCCACTCTTTGCTTCAGAGCTGCACCGGACTGCATAGAGCAATGTAGGTATGCTTCATGACAGACAAAAGATGTAAGATATGTTATTGGACCATGTTTTCTTGTTACAAATATCAGTGATTCAAATCCATAGACCTGAGCAGACTTTTGTTCATGGTGTAAAAGACAAGCTCTTAAGTGATCTGGAGTCTTTGTCCTGACTTAACCATGAACACCCAGTCATCAACAGTGCCAGGGCAGAATTACTGCCTTTGTGCAGACAGATACATTTACAGAGAAAGTCCAGGACAATGATGTGTCCTCAAAAAACAGCTCTTGCTTAAGTCTGTGTAAAGAATCATCTGTTTTAAAATAGCAAACACTGAGAGATTCTTCGAGCCTTCTAAGGCTATTTTTAAATGGTTGTGAGGGATAAACAAAAGGATATGTGCCATACCAAGAATAACTAACTTCATTCTAAGTCCAAGGCCACAATACCAATAGGGCAAAGTCCTTGTCTTTTCCCCACAACTGGAAAAGAATGCAATGTTCAGCATTTCACCCTGTGTAGTGAAGACTTTGTGGCCTCCTTAGCTAAACTGCACAGGAGGATTAAGAGTACAAAGTGTGGGTAGAACCAGATCATCCAAAAGAAAAAAAATATTGAGGAACTTTTATTTTTGGTTCTGACACCTGTGTACAATAATTTTACTTTTTAAAAATCTTTATAATTTGTGATACCAAGGATGTGCTTGCTTTGAGAGCTGGGCTTCTGACACTCCCCTTGATTTTTGCAAATGTGAATATTATAACAAAGTTATAATATTACAAAGTTATTATAATATTAATAATATTAAAAAGTTATTATCATATTAAAGGTTATTTCCAGGCAAGTTACATCTGTAACTGTTACTGCTCCTATTACTGCTGTTGTTGATATCATTGCTCTGACCTATTTCCTCTGCGTCAACAGAAGGCTTTGTCTAATTATAGGATAGTTTAACTTGAATGGGGGGGCTCACTGGGTTGATTATGCATGGGAGCTCATCCTTTGTCTGGCATCTGTATCAGATATTTTAAGCACAAGTACATCTTTGAGAATCTATATCTCTGGACTTCAGTTCCTGATTTGTGAAATCAAGATCATGACTATTCTTCTAGAAGGCACTCTCTGAAAAAAACTTGGAACAAGGTTGCATCTGCCCTTACTCTGTGTCATGGTAAATTGATAAGCATGCATATTTAGGATCAAAAACAATGCTTTGATCTGCCCTTGATCCTGCTGGTATTACCTCACCGTACTTGCAGAGACTTCAGCAGAGATGTCTTGAAACATGCTTGTATAAGTAGATAGAAAGTTGGATCCATAATATCCTCCTTTTCAATCATTGGTTTTTGTGACTTCCAGTTAAATTCTCACTTCCCATAAAGAACCCGACTAAAAAGCTGCGAGACAGACCCATTTGAGGTCTTTTTTTTTTGCGCTGTGATTACGGATAGGTTGTATTTATTCTGTTGAACATGTTATTTGTAGATATTCCTCCAAGTCTCCCAAGTTTCACACTAATGTTTAAACTTCTAGACTATCCTTTGTGTTCAATAAGTATTAATGGATATACCTTCGAAAAACATTTTCAGATTTTCAATGTTTAAATAATTGACTATTTTATTTCCCTCTGTGACTGCTGTTCCCCAGGTTTGGTGAATACTTTAGAAGTTATCTTTGTGGACTTTTGGTTTGAGTTTTCTACAAACCCTGATGTTGCTGCCATAGATAGTGAAAAATGATGATGATTAATAAGTTCTTTTTCAAAGCCAGGGGAATTCATTAGCTAGATATCACTGAAACAAAACAGATTAAAAAATGCTTAGTGCAAATCCCACACAACCAGAAATAGTCACCTGCAAAATGCCTGTGCTCTAACTGGAGCACAACCATGATGCTGCTCCCATATTGTATTACGCAGTGTAACTATCCCTTAGACAACCCTTTAAGTTGTGCAGTGGGTAGATGGGTTCTCAGGGCTTTAATGAAGAAGCCTATAGAAGTGGAAAAGCTCAAAATAACTGTAACACAAAGTAATGACCACAGTAGCCCCCAGGGATATATTAAGCACTGAGAGTGCTTACCACAGAAAATTTGTATGGCCATTTGCTTTTCTTGCATTGGCCAGGCCTGATGGTTGTCATTCTGAGTATTTATTAGAACAATACCACATGTTGATTGCTTACATTCTTTGAATTAATTCCCACCCAATGTAGTAAGATGGACAAAAAAAAGCTCTGAGTCTTTTCAACAGCTGTATATCATAATTTCACTTACTGCTGGCATGATTGTGGGATACTGCATTTTAATGATAAATTGTGTAGATATAAGACACTTGTATACCCACAGAGTGATTCCCATGAGGAAAAGCTGAATAAGCTAGTTGTTTAAAGTAAACTCTGCTCATGCAATGCAAGCATGAGCTGGAAATCATGGAGCAGTGTTTCAGCAAACCTGCCCAAACCAGATCAAGCAGGGGGCTCTGTGGGCTGCAGATGGGGTATAGGAGGAAGTAATTACTGACATAATTTGCAAGACATGGAAGACCAGTTTAGTCTCTGTTGCAGAAGCTGTGGTCTCCATCAGCAGACACATGACTCTTGATGGGCCTAAAGTCCAAAGCACTTGCACATACTGTAGCTGTGGTTGCTACATTTTGTCCCCTATAACTGGTCATTTTTGGACAGTCCAGGATGGAAGTTTCCTAATATAATTGTTACGAGTGCTTCTTCACTTTGATGAATAGATATCTAGGATCTAACAGTGGTCTGAGGACAGTTATTTCTCTTGAACTCACTATCTTAGATGTCTGCAATAGGCCTCCAGGCCTATTGACCACCTAACTCGAAACATCTACTGTAATGCTTCAGCTAGTAACATAGATCAACCTGTAAGTCAAGGGAGAGCGACAGTAGTCTTCAGTGATTCATATTGTTTCTTTTGTAATCTGCTGTGTTTCTGTGACATACAACTTCGGTACTCATAGTATTGATAGTCATTAACAAGCTTTCATGTTCTCAAAAAGCTTGTCACATGTGTTTGAAATTTGTAATCTGCTTGTTATTTTAAAACTGATTTTCTCCCAGAAAACATTTTTCCTAGTATTCTTTCACTTCCAACAAAGTTCATTAGGGACTCTGCTGGGGACTCTGCTTTTTGGAGTTGGAAATACAGCCTTTCTGGGTCAGGCCAGAATAACCACCTCTTGGTTTTTAACCCTGGTAGGCAACTAAGCCCCACACAGCTACTCACTCACTCTTACCCTAGTGGGATGGGTTAGAGAAATGGAAAAGTAAAGGTGAGAAAAATCATGGGTTGAGATAAAAGAAGTTTAATGGGTGAAGTAAAAGCTGCATGTGAAAGTGAAATAAAATAAGGAATTCATTCACTGCCTTCCTTCAGTAGGCAGATGTTTATCCATTTCCAGGAAAGCAGGACTTCATCACATGTAGCAGTTACTTGAGAAGACAAACACCATCCCTCTAAACATCCTCTCTTCCTCCCTCTTCCCTCAGCTCTTATGGCTGAGCACAGCTATGGGATTCTCCTTTGGTCAGTTGAGGTCACCTGTCCCAAATGTGTCCCATCGCATCTTGTGCACTCCCAGGCTACTGACTGGCAGGGCTGTGTGAGAAGCAGAAAAGGCTTTGACACTGTGTAAGTGCTGCTCACCAATAACTAAAACAGCAGTGAGTCATCAACACTTTTCTTGTCACAAATCCAAAACATAGCACCATACAAGCTACATACAAGAAAGTCATCTCTATCCCAGACACAACCAGTACACAGGCAAAGCAGACTGTGCTGCTTGGGTGCCAAAGTTGGCTTGCAATGTTCTAGTATCACAGAATCACAGAATCACAGAATCCTAGGGGTTGGAAGGGACCTCGAAAGATCATCTAGTCCAACCCCCCTGCTAGAGCAGGGCCACCTAGAGTACGTCACATAGGAACATGTCCAGGCGGGTTTTGAATGTCTCCAGTGAAGGAGACTCCACGACCCCCCTGGGCAGCCTGTTCCAGGGCTCTGTTACCCTTACAGTAAAAAAATTTTTCCGAANTAGTAGTAATGGAAAAGGTTGTGAGGCTTTATTGTCCTAGCATGGTACATAAGCTAATGAGCTAATGATGCGTGGACATCATAATAAGGCAAGTGCAGAGCTTCTCAGGGTTCATAATACTACGTGGCACCAATGGAGGCAGCAGCAATGATCTGTGTACTGTACACTGGTGTGAAAGGCAGACAAGTCCTTGGAAGTCACTTTCAAAATCAGAGAGAAGTCCTTTGAAAATGTGCATGCTTCTTGTGAGGAATCATCTGGGAGATAGGCTATACATACCCACCTCATCAAAGGTTGATGTAAAACACCTCTTCAGGCAACATACTCCATTGAGGACAATCATTGTCCTTGGCATATTGACAAGTTTCATGTCTAAGATGATCCTGAATACTTAGGATTTTTTTTCTAACTAGTCTGGGGAGGATATTTAAGAGTCTGACACACATTATTGTAAGATTTTTTTTTTCACTGAGATACTGTCTAAATTTTTTCTGGCTCTTTTTTACCCTGTTGTGCTTTGCTATATCTGTTGAAAAACCTTGACAAAAATTGTTCTTCTTCCTCTAAGCTCAGCCTTGGTAATATTTCACTTAATTATTAATATTAAAATGATGAAGATGTAATTTATGGGGCACACACACAGCAGAGCACACTACAGAAAGGCCTGTTGGTTTAAGTGGAGCATCAGGCCTTTGTTTCTGGATGATGACTTCAGCTTTGGATCAAACCCATAGGGAGCTGAAGTTAAAGCAATAACTTAAATAACCAGAGTTAAGTTATAATACTTTCAAATCCCAGCAGTTTTTAGAAGCTAGTTTACTACTGTCTTGGCTGCTTTATTCATTGCTGGTTGTTTTGCCTCCATTTGGAGATGATCTGATTTTCTGAAGATCTCATTTAGAAAAGGCTCAGTGCAATTAATCATTGTTTTGTGCTGGTTTTCTGGAGTGCTTGTTTCATTTCAGTTATGCTGAGCTCCTTTCTGTAATGCTGTCTAAATGCATTCCAGAGTTAGCTTTCTGTCTCCTTTGTGGGATCTGTTACACTTCACAGACTAGGCCAAATGAGATAAGTTCATGAAGCACCATCAGAGTAAGTACAGTCATGAAGGTTTACACCAGATGAGGATTGGGTTTCTATTTTTTTCCCTACTAGAAAGATCATCTGCATGGTTTGTGTGGAGAAAAAGTCTCCTCTTTTCTTGATACTCCATTGGTAAGGAAGAAGAATAATACTGTAATAATTTGAACTTAGGAGCACATGGACCCCCCTCCCTGCCATGTGCAAGGCACCATACAGACAGAGAAGAAAATGGGAAAGTATCAAATAACTTACAATCTTAAGGCAATGAACATCTTTAGATAAATAAATGGAGGTAGCAAATGGAAATCCAGAGGCAGAACTGGCTTACAATGCTCTTGTCACATCATCTGACCTGTCTGTATTTGAGCTACTTTATGGGAAGTCACCATCCTTCTCTTAATGTGGAAAACCCCAGACATTCTTCTTGACTTACATCTGTAGTCTTTCTGGATGAAGACAAAACTAAAACTCCTGACCCAAGATATGTAGCATGGCTATGCAGTCATAACTGTTTGAATGAACAAGTCAAGAGTTTCATGACAAAGTTTCCTTGAAGAGATGGGGCCATGGCTAGAATGTCTGGCAATGATGATATAAACTACTGTTTAATTCACATAATTTGTTTTCAGCCAGAGACGCACAGAGATGCAGCATTGTAAAATGTAATTATTCTAAACTCTGTGCACAAAACTTCACTCTGAAGAATTTAGGCAAGTTGTTTTCCCTTCTGTGCATAGGTGTCTCATCATCCCTCTGGCTCAAAGTGACTGTCCATGTCATGTAATTTGGCTGAACATCACATCATATCACATCATATCATATCATAATCCCTGATAAGCGTCTGAACTGTGGCTTAAAACCATTTTTCACCCAGTCAGATAAATGTAAGACTGCTGTAATCCTGTTTACTCAGAGACAAGATTACTGTTAAACAACAACTGGGTCAGTGAATGAGATTTATTTTCTGAAAGCTGCTAAACTCAGTGTTTGTAAAGGTGTCTCCACTGATTCTAGCTGGCCTGTGCAAAACACTCATGGGATGAAGACTTTCTGTGAGTTGTCCTGCTTCCACTGGCCTGCTAGTTTGCATACATATGATGCTATGAATTTGATCTTCATGGTTAGGGAGTGAGGCAGAAATGCTGCCTTGGGGAGGGACTAACAGCATATCATGATGGGTTTCTGAAGGATTTAATGTTGCCTTCATTATGAAAATCTGTGTTTTAAGACCATGCAAACTTAAGAAGGATTTCAGAATTGTGATCTCATGAGTGGTATGACAGTACTGAGACAAAGCTCAATGAGACAAATGGTACAAAAGAAACATGATGCCCATAAAGGAATGGTCTGTTATTAGGGGTGAGGAGGTGCTGAATCCTAACCTTCCAGTCAACCTTATGCTTAACATTGAATACTGATTATCTTTAATGAGAATTATTTGATCTTTAATGAAGGTTAGCTCACAAATGCCCAATATTTTTGAGGACACGGTATTACATCATTTCTCTTTGAAATTAAGACCCTTGAATCCCTTGTCAGTGCTTCATTCTTCCTGGTCCTCAGTTTGGAGTCATGAATCTTGCTTTCCCAGGAAAAATCAGATAACGAATTTCTGGACTGAGGGTATCTAGCTTATTTTTTTCTTGAAATCTCCCGTGCTTAGTGTAATAAAAGGCCGTGGGTGTTGTGTAGTTTCAGCCACAGAAAGAACAGCTTTTGCACTGGAGTCTGCTTTTCAAATCCTTCCATGGCAGTCCTTTCAAATAACTGATGGCCTTGCAATTGTCACTTCTAAAGAGAGCAGATAGAATACATCTGAAGAGAGGAAGAGAAGTATTACCTAGGCTGGAGATCAAAGTACACTTCCACTGGGACCAAATCCAGTTAATGCTATATTTACTTTAATAACCTCTAAGGAAGGGTACCTATCCATTTCAGTCTCACTATCATTTATGAAAGCCACCAAGGAGGAAATTACAGATTCGTAAAGTCAGCTGCAGGAATTCATCAAGTGCTTATTCAAATAATGGCTTGCTGATTACTGAAGCTTTCATTTCTGAAACAGAAAAGAAAATCTGCTCTTTGAAAGCCACATGGAGCCATATGAGATACAGAAGAGCGCTGAAGGGTTCAGCACTGATTTAACAGGCTCTTTAAATGGGCAAAATCTACTTCCTTATCCTTGTCAGCTTCTCAGTGCACCCCTGACTGCAACATCCGACTGTTCCGGGTGTTGCTGCTAGTGAAATATTGCATGCTGTACATATTGTGTGTGATGTACATGCAATGTTGTGGGCAATGTAGGAGCTCTCCAGGGCACAAATGATGCCAGTGCAGCAATTAAACCTGACTGTCTGGTGCTTCTGCAAACAAGTTATTCATCCCAAATACATTTCCAGAATAGATTTGCAGACAAGTGTTGTGTGAGCCTAGTGTGTTTTTATGTTGTGCTCTGTGAAGAGCAAGTGATCTAACAATTCAGCTCCATTTTAGATGTAGGCTACAAGTGAAATCATGATGGAGGCAAGGGGGAAGAACACTGCATTCCTATGGCTTCATCTATGTTACTAAAGCAAGTAGTCAGGAATGTTCTCTGACCTGAGCCCATCATCACAACATGACCCATAAATATATGGTTAAACTCATCCCTTGAAATGAGGTCTGTCAAAGCTTCCTACTGGAATGAATTCTTCACTATGCCCAGAATAATTATTTGGAGTTGATGGTAAGGGTGGCCATGAGATAGAACTCAAACCTGTGCCCCAATTTGTATAAGTGTATATGTAGCCAGAAGGCCCGTATGGGTTGCACCCCCTAGTCTTGAAGGAATTTGAATGTGCTGACTCCATCCTGCCCTCTCCTTGCTTATCCTTGGCTTTAACTGGTGCTCTGCACTAACACTGACACAACAAATGCTGTTGTTGACAGTTCAGGCTCTCTGGTGATAACATCTGTCCATCTGTGAGAGCGCCCCCGTGTACCACACCAAGAGGAGCAAACATCTTCCATTTGAAGATACAGTGGAGAAGCTTCATGGGCCACAGGAAGCTGGTGGGATGTGGTCAGAGTTGCACTGCATAATGCTCAGGTGGTGGGGAGGAGTCTAGGCCTGGCAGAAACTAAAAACGTGTTTGAGGTACCAGCTTCTCCTCACTTCTGATGAGGGCAGTAGTAGCTGCCTGCTAAATGTTCTTTGAACATCTGGCATAAGTGACCAGTGACAGTGTTAGTCTGTCACAGGTTCCTCATTTCCTTGACATTGTCAAGGCACAGAAGAAGGGAGAGGTCTGAAATAGGGCAGATTTCAAAGGAATTTCTCAAGAACTGCACAAAGTCTGTGCTGAGGGTTGAACTCAGGTCTTGTTGTCTGTCAGAACCAAAGGAATGTTGTTAGATTAAATGACCAGAACAATTAAAGTCAAACATTTGGTTAAATGAGGCCTTTAAATTTTTCATCTTTTCCTCTCCTAGTCATAGGTAAGTATAAAAATACTTTCAGCAGTAATTTTCTCCGGTTTGTGTTGTTAGTTAAAACCATTCAGCTGTGTGCAGAAGAGAAATAAGGTAGAATGTATTATATATACATGTAGAGAGACAATGAGTGAAGTTACACACAAAGCATATGTGGGAGTAGACAAAAATGTGATTTCTTACATGTTTTAGCTTTATTGTGTGGTCACAGCTGGAACATGTGCACAGGAACAGTCACTCTTTTAACAACAGCTGGTGCTTCACTACATTCTCACACACTAACAAAACGTTGGCATGTGGGAGGTGTGCTGAGGAAGACCTGCTGTGTGCTGCCACTGCAATTAATCATGTTCGTTATGTCTGGACATTAGAGAGAATCCAGTAATACTTAAGGATCCATTGGTTGTGGGAAGGAAAATATTTCCTGTTTTTACTTCTCTCTGTCAAGAGGAAATTGTCAAGTATCCCAACCAAAAGTCTTCAAGTGGATTAATTTTCTTATTCTAAGCTGAGGAGTCTCAGATCTCATTAACAAAGATGATCATTCTCAGGTCAAGAAGTGATAATAGGACATATCCCACTTCAAGTGGAATTGCCTATTGCTTTGAGTGCTCATAACAGACAATAGAAATCAGACCTCTCTCAGAAATTCACCCTCAGGCTGGACTTCTAAGCTGAAAAAAAAAGAGCAAACAGAAAGGTCCTGGTGGGAAGTGGACAAAGGCTTTAGGCTGGGATGTGGGAGACCTGTATTTTATTCTTGGCTCTTAGGCATGTTGCTTCACCTATTGACTTCTTTTCCCTTTCTTCATCCTATTTCTTGTTTTTCTTTGACATGTTCATGGGAACATGCATGGAGGTTTGGTAGGGTTGCTATTGCACTGCTTGCAGCAGGTATTTCCATAGCTATAGCTGTAAAAACTCACCTGGTGTATCTGTGGGTCATAATTTGTCCAAGTGCTTGTTATCTGCTGACATGTTTATCATTCCACTGTCTTTTATTCAAAAAGTCTGGTAACTGTAACTCTATTTGGAATTGCTTTTTTGTTATGTGGCAATGGCTTCAAATTTTTGCACTTGGAGTTTGTATCCAGCTAAAATTTACCTTGAATATTTCAAATGGGAAAAGGCTTCTTGCTTTCTTTCTCTGTTAGGACTACAGAATAACAGTGATGAGGGTGGAGCTAAGAGTATGATACCTAGAAAATAGTTTTCACTATTCTTTCACATGAATTCCCAGTTTTCAAACACCACTGGGCTTTTAGCCAATTGTGTGCTTGTAGGGGGATTAAAGGAGATAGGTGTGACATTGAAGTCTGCCATTGAGGTGATTGATAGAGCTTAATATGAAGCCCATGCTATTCAGCACATGCTTCAGGTTCAGTCTGTAGGAAATGAAGACACCCCTTGCATTTGACTTTTAGCATCTCTGGCATCAGATAAAGAACAACTCAACCAAATGCTGCTCCCAGTTTCACTTGACTGAACCACAGGTGCCAATGAACATGATGGAAATGAGGTGAATAGATTTTCCTGGGAACCAGCTAAAATGATAAGGAACCATTTTACCAAAAATATTGCTAAGTCCTTTGAAAATAGATGTTTTAGTCCATTATTTTTTGTGAAACTAAGTCCTACCTTGCTATTTTATCTGTATCCCTGCTTTCTGTTGTGATGTGACATCTGTGCTTCTAATGATCCCCATACCTCCATTACTCAGCTCTTACCATCTTCTGCATGGAGAACCTGAGGAGCTGTTCAGCTTGAACATTGCTTCTAGCTCTTCTGATTCTCTCCTGACTTGCTCACCACATCACACCACACAGTCTCTCTCTGCTTCTCCTTCCAGCTACTGACTTCTCTTTTTCCTTTTCTCCTTCCAACACATAAAATCTCTTACCTTTACTCATCCTCCTCATACTTTTACTCATCCTCCTCAGGCTTCTTTCTGTCCGTTGCTATGACCCCACAGCCTTTTCTGTGGGCAGAAGCACTAACCATGGCAGTAGGAGCTAGTAGGGCGTGCATCAAATGATGCCTTGCTTTGGAAGGGAGATCTTTTTACTAATAGTGCTGTTGCATTGCTGCCACAACAGACATTTTGGACAAAAGCAGCACAGCTAAAGCGATGACACTGAGCTGCTGATGCCTGATCAGAACCTGGGAAAGGAAGATCACAGGGCAGAAAACATCCAGCTGGCAATGGGCTGAATGTGGGTGAACAGAAAAGTGGTCAGAAAAGTTAGGGTGCATTTAAATGCAATCCCAGGAATGAAGCTGGTGTGCATAATATTTTAAGTATTTTCCCTTACTCATATGGCTAACCCAGAACAGTGGTTTATTTATTTAAGTGGCAATTTAAGAAATCTACTTAGGAAAGAGTATAGACTAGGGGTTCATCCACTGGCACAGATTCTTCTGATGCTACCACTAATCACAGTGCTGCTTGTGGTGAGCAGAATCTTCTTGTTTCCCACGGATTATTATCTGTCTTAGATCTGTAGTGCTCTGTGGTGTGTGGCAGGGTGGTTTGTGTGTGTGGGATGATGGAAGTGCTGGCTGCTCATTAGTTTCACTCATTTTCTTTGATCATAAAGGATGATGCAATGTGCTGAACTCCTCTAAAGCTGATTCAGCACCACTTATATTGATTCAGCACCAGTTCTTCACTTCCTCAGCATGTTCACAGACTGCAGTTTTGTGTCACTGAGACACAAATTTCTAAGTCATATTATTATCAGACTGTTGATGCATTTGGACACATTTATCTGCCTAACTTTGTATTTTAATGCGTTTACTCACCTGTCACAAGCACGATTTCAAGAAAAAATATGTGAATCTTATATCTGGAAAATGGTGCATTTGAGTGTCTTTCACAAGCATTATGCAACATTGTTTTAAAGCCAAGTTAAAGTCTCTTACCTGCAGCCTAAAACTGTTGTTAAGAGATCAGAAAAGGTTCAGAAAACATTGCATAAGACTCTGAAATTGGGAAAATTTGACCAATAGTGTACTTTGAAGCAGCATGTCCTATTGCCACTGGGCTAGATGACCTGTTGGTCTGACTCAACAGGACGCATCTTAAGTTCTTAATTAAAAGAAGCTTGCTGGAGAAGATCGGGAAGGGAAGGTTAGGAAGATCACCAGAGAGAGTGACTGAGGGGGGTCTCACATGGCCCAGCCTTGGCAAATGTCCTAGATAGCAGTTTTTGTTAAGTCTGGAAGTGTACACAGTGTGTGCATAGATCAAGTACACAAACCTGGGAGGGTGGTTGCCCAAATATGCTAACACTAAAGAAGATGAACATCAGCTGGATTAAACAGTAGCTGGACAATTACAAAGATTTTATATTTTTTTAAACAAAGAGGGAGTAATTTTGAAAAGAAATAAGGAAACATTTGTGTAGAGAAAACTGTTGCAGCAGCAGTTGTACCCTGGTTTGACACCTCCATGGGTCACCCTGCTGGCATTGCCTTGCTGCCTCATTCAGATCCATCACTCTCTATTCTTTATTTGGTATTGAGGCAGAAGATGGGATCCCTAACATCTCATTTAACAACAGCAGCTGAAAGATTAGCCATATAGTCTACACCAAATAGTTCTGTAGGCAAAACCCCCAGATGGTTTCCTCTGGGGTTGTTGGGGGGAATAATTGATCCCTTTTCCAACAGTAAGCATCACTTAGGTCAGTTTTAGAGTAGGATAAACAACCCTCTGAGAGTATCACAACTTCCCTGCTGGGAGAGATCATTGTTTCTTAAATTAAAAGTTTTCTAAAAAACTAGAAGTTTTTAAACTGTTTTTGCAACTGTAGTGCAAAGCCTCACGTTCTCCTCTTACCTCTCTCCCCACTACAGTCTGCTTTCTCTCCATTTGAGACTTTACCCGGTGCATCCAGATAGTTACAGACTCACTGACTTTGCCCTCTGAAAGATGCTCTGGGTACTATCTTTAAAAATACCTCCCCATGTTACACAAAGAGGCATGATCATAGATGGAACCTCATGGCTAAAACTGGTTTTCCTTTCTTTTCTTTATCTGTACAATAGCATATGAGATAGCTTAATTTAGTTGAAAGTATAAGGGGGTTAATATATGCATATATATTTTTACTATAATATACAGATATAAACTGCAGCAAGATGTTCAGTATCTATTTTCACATCTGTGTCAGACACAATGGTACTTAGTAGCAGAAAGCAATTATATACATTATTTTAGGGGATAGAAAAACGTGCGTGTTATAGTATTTTTGCATGTGTGCAGGGAAGTAAAACTGAAGACTAAACTCCAGAAACTTTAAATCATAGAGTATATGAAGACCATATGGAACTGATTGCTGGCATATTACACAGTATAACAGAAAAAAAAAAGGTAATTTTTTTTCCAAAAAAAATATTTAGCTATAAAATGATTGTTTCAAGAAACCATGTTTGAAGCAAAACACCTTATACTAGGGATTTATTCAAACTCTTGCTCTCACCATAGATTTGTAGCTAGGGGATCTTGCTTAGAAATTAATTTTTCTAGCTGAAGAATCACTGTTATGTTAGTGCAGAGAGTTTTCCAGCAAAAAAGAGGGTTAAAATGCCACATTAATACACCCATAACTCCTTTCTCAAGTCTAATGTAGCTGCTCTAGAGTATTTGATTTTTAAGCATTAATATAAACCATCTTTAGCCTCAGTATGTCCTAAACACAGATGTATCTGTGTATTTTATTTTATTTTTTGTATTTGTTGTTTTAAAAATACACTTAATATATTTAATTTAATACACAACACAAAACTTCAACAACCCTGGATTAATTCCTCCAACTAGAAATTTAGGACTGGGTCTGTATGATTCACTCCGTGCTGGATGCAATCTGGAGAAGGTGTGAGGAACACTGACACAACTCAATTTCACAGGAAGGAAAGATGAGGATTAAAGTCATTGGGGCGCCTCTTAACCTTGCATCATGGTGATGTGTGGGGACACCATTTAATGAAGTTCTGAGAAATAATTTCTGAAATGAAGAGAAAGAGATGCTCAACAACAACCTGAGAAGCAGCAGAAAAAGGAGATAGTGAGGGGTAAACATAGTTTATGCCCTCCTAATTTGGTCCATGTACTTAATCTACTTTTGGATATACCAAATGTGTCATAATTACCATTTCTGTATAGCCAGCGGTGTTCACTTAGTGTATTGCTTTTACTGATATGCAAGTAGTCTAATAAAGATCATGAGTATGGTCCTTATAGCTTCTTCTCTGTGTTCTGTCAGAGCCTTAAGGTTGACAACAATGAATACTGTCACTGTATATGTTGTATACCAGGACAATACAGTTGTGATCGTAAGATATGGGTAACCAGTGAATGCCCACTGATTATATACTAAGCTGTGTCAGAGGAGCTACGTGTTGTGTCACTCTGAACCTGTTTCTGTGGGATAAGAGTTAGGATTATGTGCTAGTACTTGTTTTGACACTGATATTATTGTAATAACTCTATTACTATCAGTGGGGTTTACTGGATATAAGTTATTAGGCAGCATTGCTCACATTATGGTTAGACTAATAGTACTGACATGCAATATCTCTGTGGTAGTGGATGTCCGTTGTTTCATTTAACATAATCCTGCTAGGTGAAAATAGCAATCAGGAGTTTATGGTTATGTGTTTTAATGTGATGCTTAGAAAGGGAGTTATATATTTGCACATATCCTTCCAGTATATTTGATTCAATGATGGGTGTGACTCCAAGTGTTCATATGACAATAAAAACTGTATTTCTGTGATAATTCAAGAGATGTTTCTATGCTATGAAATGGAGATGTGCCTGAAAAATTTGCTCTACACAGGAATGTTCCTAAAGTTTTGGTACTTGGTACTCCTTGATGCTGAGTCAAGGAGAAGCTAAGAAATTTAAATTCAGAGTTTTCCAAAGATGACGGTGCTGCCACCTAAGATATTGGTGTATCTGTACATCTGGAATTTTCTTTTCTGAGGCTTAAAAGGAATAGGTGCTAAGATGCTGAAAACTTAAGCTATTATTGGAATGTATTGCTGAATAGAGCGGGGAGCCCTTTTAATGCGTACCTCATTTTCTGTAAAGCCAGCTCACAACTGGTGCTCACACATGGCTTTAGAGAAAAACTACAGGGAGAATTGAACTGCTGTTCCATGA
Source organism: Chloroceryle aenea (assembly GCA_013399075.1). Classification (NCBI taxonomy): domain Eukaryota; kingdom Metazoa; phylum Chordata; class Aves; order Coraciiformes; family Cerylidae; genus Chloroceryle; species Chloroceryle aenea. The sequence continues at coordinate 27,457 of VWZY01003161.1, forward strand.
AAACTTGGCCAGATGACAAAGATAATATGCTTACTACCCTAGAGGTCCTTGTCAGACTGAGCCTTTGCCACCACAGTCTACAGGCATTTTTCTCCACACGTTATTTGATAGGGAAATCACTGCAATACCTCCGGTAACACATATCAATCTTCTGTCAAAGGAGCCCAAGACAATGAACACAAAGAGCTCCTACGATGACTGGAGCTGACTGGCTGGTGCTTCGACATATCAACTTTTATTTATTTTTGGCTTGGAAAGAACTTAGCAGTAAGCCTGGTTATATGTAAGCTTCTTCAATGTCTGTATTGTGTAAGTATTTTTACTTGCAGATATTCACACTGCAAGCTGGGTTGTCAGCTATTTTGACTGTTTTTCCTGGTGCAGTAAATGATCTGGCAGATTATTCTATTTCTGATCCATGAGGGGTTTGTCAAATAGTTATTTTTGTGCAGCTAGGAGAAACTGGAGGAACTTTAGGGATTCATTAAAAATATTTATTTCAATATCTGGACCTTGCAAATTATGGACAAGATTTGCTGTAGTTTGAATTAATAAATCAAAAATGGTTATAGTTCCTCAGACAGGAAATCACTCACTGCGCAAAGGAGCGATGGGGAGAATGGGCAGAAATCTCTCCAGTCATTTTGGGAGCCTAGATACAGAGAGGCTGTGCAACCTCTACACAGTCTATGTGCAACCAGAGTACCTGTGGCACTCTGTGTCCCATACATGGGGTGAGAGCAGGGCACAATCTCATAGTTCACAGTGTGAAAGGAGTGACAGGAAGGGAGTAGCTGGTATTAATTTTTAATAATAAATCCGGATCCCATCAAAGGGCCAATTTGTGCCTCTCATAAGTATCACAAAGCTTCCAGCACTTTGTGGCTGTTGACTCTTTAAAATAATGCTTAAGCTACCTTAAATAGCAGGGTGACCTACACTGTGTACTCCTTCTGCTCCCAAGTGGCACTACTGACCTGATCTGTTTTATGTGCAGATGTAAGGGTCTCTCCTAAACCAGTCCTTTTTCCTAGTGCTGACTGGAAAATCTTTCTATTCTCCCTTTCATCTGCAGAAATATTCAAAGTTTTTGCATACCCAAAAGAGGAAGAATTCAAACCAGAACCAGTTTTGTTAAAAAAATTTTTTGTTTTACTATGGAAAACCTGAAATTCCCCATGGAACGTAGATACTGTCAGAGAAAAATGTTCATCTAACTCAGTTTTCTGTGGAAAAAATTGTGTTGACTTAACTGCACACTGTTGACCAGCTGCAGTTCTTCAATCTGTATCCTGCCTCTTCACTGGAACAATGCTTCCCAGGGTATGTTTACTACTTCGTGTACCCAAAAAGATTAGGGGACTTACAAAACTAGCAATAAGCATCTTAAATTGATTTTTAACAGATTTATCACTAGATCCTTTGGAAGTTGAGTCCACACATTTATCTATCCTGGTGTACAATATGGCAGCAAAACACAGCAGCAGAAAACTGCACCTTAGAAATAGTTACATCCCAGAAATGATTTAAAATGTAGCTGTCGAAGTGTTTTCTTGCAGTGGAATCCATTATGTATTAAACATGGCCCATCTCTCAGTCCTCTTAACTGCAAAGAACATTTTGAACATTTGAGTCAAACCACCATAAAATCAAGGTCCCCGCCTAGCAGATAGGACCCAGGAATCAGATCATACAATGTGTCACAGGGCTTCTGTGAGGTATTCATGGTGACATTTAGAGACAAACTAACATCATCCAAGTGGTCTCTTTTTCTGGAAAGTAACAGCACCATGGCAAGAGCCCTGACTCAGAATCTTACTTTTTTCTCTGGTCTGAGTTAATAAACCAAACCAAAAAGAACCAAGTCCTCCCTTAACATTGTCAGAGGACCGTTCTGAAATAAAAGGGCTCAGTGAAGGCGTAGGGGATGTGAACAGCAGCATAAATGGCACATTGTAGGAAAAACTTCCAAGCAAAGACAGTGACAGTCATACCAGTAAGAAAGGGCCTAAAGCAGCTCATGTCTTTAGTGGTCTGAGCTGAGGATCCTTTCCACTGTTCTCTTTCCAGGGTTCAGTCTGTCAGGGCAGATCTGCTCTGTATTGTCTCTCCAAAGACTTAGATTCAGCACAGACCAAACCAGCTCAAGAGTAGGCTTCATCATGGCATAAGAGAAGAACTTTCTTCAACTTATTTTCTTTCACACAGGGCTTCTAGCTGTCTCAGATTTTAGTACAGGGATGTGTGTGTATATACATATATAAGTATTCAGCACAGCTCTTGTACTGCATATATACTGAAAACGGTCATTTTAATCGCACTATAGTATTCTCCTAATATGGTAAGAATGGCAGTCTTAGCTTCCTCTCAAAATGTATTTTTTACCTTTTAGAAACAAAATTTCACTGTGGAACTGTGTGTGCCAAAAATGACAATGAAGCCAAATCTTTCTTTTTCCTGTGATACCACATAACTTTATTTTTCTGAGTGTCATTATGTACTTAAACCCAGTACATTCTTTACATAGTTAGTTTGCAAATCCATATTTAGAGCACAGTGGAGTCAAGAGTTGTTTATTCAGATATGTAATTCATGTTAGGCAGTGCAATGCCAGTATACATACCTAAAGAGAACAAGCCTTATGAGTAGTGGCTGAGATTACTGAATTTAGAATTAGAGAATTGTTTTGGTTGGAAGAGAAATCTGAGATCATCAAGTTCAACCATTATCCCAGCACTGCCAGGTCACCACTAAACCATGTCCTTCAGCACCACATCTGCACATCTTTTAAATACTTCCAGGAATGGTGACGCCACCACGTCCCTGGGCAGCTTGTTCCACTACTTCACAGTCCTTTCTGTGAATTGTTTTTCCTAAAATCCAATCTAAATCTTCCCTGGTGCAACTTGAGGCTGTTTCTTCTTGTCCTGTCACTTATTATTTGGAAGAACAGACTGACCCCCTCCTTGATACAACCTCCGTTCAGGTAGTTGTAGAGAGTTATATGGTCTACCCTCAGTCTCCCCTTCCTCAGGCTAAACAACCCCAGTTCCATCAATCATTCCTCATAAGTCTTGTGCTCTACACCCTTCACCAGCTTTGTTGCTCTTCTTTCGACACTCTCCAGTACCTCCATTTCCTACTTGTAGTGAGATGCCCAAAACTGAACCCAGTATTTGAGCTGCTGCCTCATCAGTGCCGAGTCAAGGAGACAATCACTTCCCTAATCCTGCTAGCTACACTATTTCCAACACAAGCCAGGATGCCATTGGCCTTCTTGTCCACCTGGGCACACTGCTGGCTCATATTCAGCCAGCTGTTGACCAACACACCCAGGCCCTTTTCTGCCAGGCAGGTTTCCAGTCATTCCTCCCCAAGCCTGTAGTGTTGCAGGGGGTTGTTGTGCGTGATGTTCAGGACTCGGCACCTGGCCTTGTTAAATCTCATACCATTCGCCTTGGTCCATCAGTTCAGCCTGTGCAGGTTCCTCTGTAGAGCCTCCCTACACTCCAGCAGATTAACCTACCTGCCTAACTTGGTGTCATCTGCAAATTTACTGAGGGTGCCCTCCATCCCCTCGTCCAGATCACTGATAAAGATATTGAGCAGAACTGGCCCCATTACTGAGCCCTGGGGAACACCTGAACAGCTGCCAACTGAATTTAACTCCATTCACCACCACTCTTTGGACCTGGACATCCAACCAGTTTTTTATCCAGTGAAGTGTAGGTCTGGCCAGGCCATGAACAGCCAGTTTCTCCAGCAGAATGTTGTAGGAAACACAATTGGGAAGGGAATAACTAGTCTGCAGATGTAGAAATAAGAAATAAGGATGAAGAGGCAAGGCAAGATGCTCAGTGCTGTCAAGACAGAAGTGGTTTCAGTGTTGGAAGTCTCAGTACCTAGAAATTAAAGGCATATGTAGGAATAGTGGGCTGCTGAGTGAGGTTTTTGATTTGTCTGACAGAACTAAATGTGTAAGCTTGTGTCAGGGCCATTGGAAAGAAGCAGATGCCGGTACTCTAAACACAGGTGCTGCTCTCCAGAAGCGTGTTTCCTTCCACGGGCTACAGAGTGAATCCGAGTCATGGGTCAGATTTAACATCCATGCTGTCAATAATTACACCCGATGACAGACCCTGTGCCTTCTTTCCTTCTTTGCTCTACAAAACTGAAATCAAGTTTCTGGACCTCACTTTGAGGGATCCCACAAAATTTATTCTTTCTACATTGCTTGATTTATTTCTTGTCTTCTTCGAGTTCCCCTTTTTTTTCTCCTTGCAGGCTGTTTCTTTTCTGGAAGAGAATCTCAGTGCTGATGCACTTGAGGTAGCAGGTTCTTTAGAAATACCCACAGAGGAGGAGATCAAGCATTTCTGCCAGCTTTTCAGAAAAATGTCAGCACAAAAGACAACCATAAGCCATGTCAGTATTCATTTTCATAAGTCACTGCTGTTGTGAATTCTTGAGGTTTTTAGCCTTTTTACTGTTGTTTACAAAGAAGTGTTAAATCACAGTCCCAGAGGAACACAGCCAGTTGTCTTAATCCAAAAAAGGAATGTGCTGACTACAGTAATAGGTGGTAAGTTTGACAACTGATCCTCCCACTTGGTGAAAACAGGCTGAGAGCAAAATACATTTCAGGAATCACCTCCACAAACTACCGAAGTAAGAAGAACAGGGAAAATGCACTGGCATCATGGCAAAACTAAAAGGCCCCAAAGCTCATTTAACCATTTTAGTCTAGCTTGTCCAGTTATAATATTGCTGCTACTGATTCAGGCTATATAGAGTTGTTTTGGAAGCCACTGTTTTTACTCTCAGCTACTGTAGTGGAAAGCATTGAACTTACAGAATCAGGGAATTGAATATCTACCCCAATCTTAACTTCCTCAAAGTTCCAAGTCATTTGTGAATCACATTTCTAAGATCTCAGAAACCACAAAGGATATGCCATTTTCAGTTTCCTTTAACCTTCAGTTCAGAAGTGAAAAAAAGCTAGGATCTGGCTATTTCCCTGATCCGTGTGAAGATCCTGGCAAATTACAGGGATGCGTTGCAAGTTTCAGGGTTTACTCAGCTGAAACAGGAGCCCTTATTAGACTTTGGACTGTTCAGAACACTGGTTGAGAGAGTCCCTTGTGAGGCAGTCCTGAAGGGCAAAGGGGTCCAGGAAGGCTGGATGCTCTTCAAGAAGGAAATCTTAAAGGCCCAAGACAGGTCTATCCCCATGTGCTGTAAGATTAAAGGGCAGGAAAAATGGCCAGCCTAGTTGAATAGGGAGCTTTTGATGGGATTTAGAAAGAAAAGGAGGGATTACCACCTTTGGAAGAAGGTCCAGGCAACTACAGAGGAGTACAGAGATCTTGTCAGGTTATACAGAGAGAACATTAGGAAGGCAAAAGCCCAGCTGGAACTCAACTTGGCCACTTACATAAAAGGCAACAAAAAGAGATTCTACAGGTACATTAACAATAAAAAGAGAACNGTAACTACTGACAGAACCAGAGGAAATGGTCTGAAGTTGCTGCAGGAGAGGTTTAGATTAGATGTTAGGAAGAAATTTTTTACAGGAAGAGTGGTGAGGCACTGGAACAGCCTTCCCAGACAGGTGGTTGAGTCACCATCCCTGGAGGTATTTAAGAAATGGGTAGACCTGGTGCTTCAGGACATGCTCTAGTGGCAGTCATGTAGCAGGTTATTTTGTGTTTTTGAAGTTGTGTTTGCTCAGGGTATGTAGGTGGGAGTTTTTTGTTATGGGTATGGTTGGACTCTGTCATCTAGGAGGTCCTTTCCAACCATGAATATTCTGTGATTCTGTGATCCCTTGCTGGTTGAGCCTGAGTACAGATCCTTAAAGGGGTGCTGATTTACATCCAAAAGGAAACTGATTTGATCCATCTCACTTGTTCTATCGACTAGACAGGTGGGTGAATGGCACTTTATAAGGCTGTTGAAAGCTCAGTTAAAAGCACATGGTCTGTGTAGGCATCAGATCTCACCAGCTGAGCCAGCTTTGCCTCGGGGCTTAATTGCAAGGGAGACATACAGGAAACATACCATGCTTCAAGACATGATATGGCTGTGAAGTGGTAATTGACCCAAGGTGCGTTCAGTGCTGCCCGCAAGGCGCTGCTCAGGGTAATTCAGAATTAAAAGGCATGATCAAAGTAGTCACAACTCAAGTTAAATAAAAAGGAAGTAACTGTTAGGAACCTTTCTGACAATGCAGCAGTTATGTGCTTGCACAGGAGTTCAATGGAGAAAGTGTCCAAGGAAGAATTACACTATAGTGCTTACATAATTTGTTACTTGAAGTGAGTTCCAACGTCTCAGTGAGGATGCTATAAAGTCAGCTCCATATTTTCAGTGAGAGTTCAGCTGCAACCTTGCTGAGGCTTTGATTTCCTTTTATTTTGGCTAAATAAATCAGTGAGGTTCTGCTCTGCTGCATAGGGCTGGACTGCAAAATTGAGGGAGTAATTTAGAAGGCTTGCATTGATGTGTTTGGCCTCAGAAATATTTATGTGAAATAATAAATTGCAAAAGAGGTTACAGAAGTTAAATGGCTGCCTTCTAATGAACTCAAGTAGTACTTGGTGCCAGTGGTCCTTAGACTGTTTTCATAACCTCAGTGTCAGCATTTCATGGAGGATGAAATCCATGATTCTTTGCCTTGCTGCTTGGGCTGCACTTAAGAACTAGTGTAGGAACAGTTGTTATAAGAGCAAGGGAAATAATGATATTACATGCATTAGTTTTATAAAACATAAAGATTGACAAGAGAGGCACAGAATGGCATAGTTTAATTTTATGCAGCACTAGCTTAACAAGTTAAATGAAGAGGAAAAAATTTTAAAGCGAAGTGCTTCAAAAATACAAGAAAAAAACTTCCCTTACAAAGAAAAGCTATCAAAGAAATGAGTCATCTAGGGACCAGGAAGGAGTTTGGGAAACAGATGTTCTTACATTTAGGACAGATGTTTTATGATAACAGCACTTTGATAGCAGTTGCAACAAGAACCTACTAATTGATAAATGTGCTATTTCAGAAGAGGCAAGAAGAGAAAAAAAGCACCAAGTTTCAAACAGATGTATTAAGACAGATTCTCACACTATTATAAGATAATGATTATATCTCTGAAAGGACACAGAACAGGGAAAGTCTTGTTCAGTGGAAATACAAAGTAAGCATTTGTAAACTAGGATAATGAGTCAGGCTTTCAGAAAAGGCTTTCAGAGGGTTAGGTGAGAGGTAAAAAACTAGCCTCAGACTAAATAGATTAGTGATAGAAATCATCAACTATGTTGCTGAAAGATAAAATGATAGGTGCTTGTTACCTATAAAATAACTTCAGTGGGAATGAGCATAAGGAAACAGTGTTGCTCTGGACGCAGTGGACAGCATCACTTCTGTCCTAGCAGTTTGAAGTCAGTGGAAGGACCGTTGGCTTTTAATATAGCCCAGCTGCTTAAAGGTTTGGGTAGATGTTTATGAATGTGGTAGAATAAAGAGGAATATCATCATCTTTTATTAGTCTTGTTCTTGCTACCTGTTTATAAGACAGACTTATAATTCATTTAAATCAAGTTGTGTTTGTATGGGGTGGCTCTTAGTTCTCCTTTTAGCTCCTAGAAAGCTAACGCAACAAAAAAGGGAGATACCTTTAACTAGAGCCAGTTTAATAAGGAAAGCATACACAGCACTTGGAGAAAATGGTCATTTTAACAGGTAGATCCCCTTGAGAACTTCAGTTGACCCCAGGATAACTTCTCATCACAAACATCTGAACTTTTTGGAAGGGCAAACCCTAACTCACATACAAAGTCAAACAGGAGTTTGGTTTCTTCTCAGACAATATACCTTGGAGAAGAGTAGGACAAATAGCTTGCAAGATTCTGTTACTAGGTCAACATCTCTTCTGCCTTCAAACAGCCAGACAGATTTCATAGTTTGGGTGCAACTGAAAATAGAGGCTCACAAGATTTTCAAGTAATTTATACAAAATTTGACTTTATGTTTGAATATAATAGTATAACCCACTCTGTTTCAGATTGCCTTGTCAGAACTCATTGAAGAAAGACAGAGTTTTCTCTAGTCTTCTTGAAGCAAAACCAGCAGACATGAAAACAGCAGTGCAGGTGGCTTTTAGAGCCTTCCTTCTAGATGCTTATTTTTACAATGTCCATTCTTGTAATCAGAGACCCTGTAAATACAGTCTAGGGGCACTTAAAGTGTGAGTGGCAAGACTCCACTAGGGATTTTCTCTTACCTTTTTTGAGGTCAGGAGAGCTATTTCTTTTGTGCTTCTCTGTCAATTACCAGGCAAAATGCCTGCAATTATCAATTCCAGGAAGTTAATTTTCTGAGGTTAAAAGAGTCTTTAGCAATAACTTTTGTCAATAGACATCAGCATCCCTCCCAAAATGGGCAATCCCCTATTACTCTTCTCCCTCAAACCCTGGAATGCCAAGGTGAGATTTGACCTGGACTGAACCTCAGTCACAGAGTGTAGTTTAGTAGAATTTATCCACTAATTATCCTGCACAGTCATTACCAAGGTCTGAAGAATCCCTTATTTCTCATGTTGTTTTTTTTTTAATTTATTTTTATTTTTATTTTATATTTTTGTTTTGTCTTCCGTGGCTTTAATCTTTTTCCAATCCTTAGGCTAGTGAAGCTAGCTGTTTGGGTAGTTGGTCCCCAGACACAATGATCGAGACCAATAGACTCAAATTAGCCAAAGGTTTTAAGGCAGGTACTGTAATATACTGCTAGAATAGTCCATCAGCAGATCACACCTCCTGTAGGGTTATCATGGGCTTTCTAATGAACTTTTCAGATTCTACAAACATTTATATTGTGTGACTTTGACAACTGGGTCTGTTTTCCAGGAAGCAGCTTTTCAGATTTACATCTAACTAATACAGGGCAGAATATGGGATTGTAATTTTACAATATACCTTTCATTGGGTGACCTATAAAAATATTGAGGAAAAACAAATGTATTCCACAAGATCTGAAGAAATTTCATATTTAATGAAATATCCTTTCCCACTGAAGCATTAGATTAAATGTACATATCAGATCTTTATACCCCTTGGCTGTCTGATGTGATGGCTCATTAAACAGAGTAGGGGAACAGGAGGCTATTGTAGAACAGAGAAATTAGACACTTATTAAAACTTGGAATCTGAAGACATAATCTTTTTCCCTAGAATATCTGTACCCTCTGTAAACAGTTTAAGGGATTTTTTTTTCTTTTTAATCATTTCCAGGATCTCTCTGGAAGTTTTTTGGAAGTAACTGATGTTATACAATTCCTGTTAGTGTCTAATTTTTGTGTGCTTCTAGACCAAAATGTAGTGAGACTGGAGAAAGAAAGCTATTCAATCAAACTTGTCAGCACATGTCTCTAAATCAATTACTGCCTTTAACCTACCATGATTGTCTGTCAGTAGAATAGAAAACTTTATGGAAATTTGCTACCACAAACATAGATCTCCTAGTTGATTCACATTTGGTGTAAAATGTAACTGAAAACAACAGAAAGAGTCAAAGTATTCTATGTTTGGCAACATGGCCAGGTCTTCAGAATGTGGGTTACACTAGTCTTACAATCAAGAACATATTTTTTTTGATTCTTAAAACTGCCTTTGCATTTTACTTCTTATTAAAGGGGAAAAAAAACTCCACAAAGCCCAGGAAAACAAAAACAAAAACAAAAACAAAAACCAACAAACCCAAACAATCCCATTGTCCATCCTGAGAAACTATTTGCCAAAGAATTAAGTCCCTTAAGCAAAGAAGAAAAGATGTGGAAATATACACTGGTCTCCCAAACAAGTACTGGTCTTGCTTATACCAATGACAATCCAGATTCATCTCTTGGGTCATCCAGAAATAAGAGAAAAACTTGGCATAAATAAGAAGAGGTTGTTGCATCCCTGGGATACTAATTCACACGGGTTCTAATCTGGGTCCATGTGAACAGGAGGGATGAAATCCTGCACCATTGAAGTAAGTGGCAAAATTTACACTGAATTGCCTGGGTCAAGATTTCTCCTGAAGGGTCTGGTACAGGCCCCATTAAGCAAGTGGAAAACCTCCCCAAAGAATCTGTATTTTTCTCTGTTGTTTCTTTCCCAGCAATAAGATTATTCCCATATTAAGTACTGATAGACTTCTTTGTAGGACAGGGGACTTCAGTAAATTTGCCAGCATGAGTGCCGAGTACTGCTAAAGGTATTGACAACCTGTGAGAAGACACAGGCTTGGAAATTTAAATACCCCAGTCATTTGCAAGCTCCTACCCAGCCATTGTTGGGGATCATTATTTTGCCTCCATTGATCCACAGCTGGATTAAAAACTAACATGTTTTAATGCACACTTGTTTATCCTGTAATTGTTAAGTGCTGCTAATGACACCATAATTTCAACATAATATTCATAATTTTTATCTGAAGAATTCTTTTGCTGTGAAAACATTTCCCTCAACACAAGGCAAATGAAAAACTAAGCCATTTCATGAATCAGAAACAAACTGAAGAAGACTTGTGTGTTTAATTGAGGAAGAAGAGTATTTATGAAAAAATAAACAAAGTTTTCTTCTGCCCACCAAGAAGAATGGGGCAGATTTTTAAGTAATAAATCCAAGGTATATATTCACTAAGGGGACTGCATAACAAGGTGGTGTAACAAACAATTTTTGACAGAGGTCAGAAAGGTTACCAGCAGTTTGTGTGACTTAAGAATTTCAATAACAGGATTTAATTTTTACAGGGTAAACTAGATATTGTCTGAGAAGAGGTGAGGATGTGCGCAAGACTGTAAGGTAATGGAAAATCAGTAAAATCAGAGGAGGGCTTACTTTGGAAAAGAAGTAGGGATCCTATGGTGTAAAAACAAAAGCTGTGGAGGTGCAATGGACCATGAATTAAAGACTGAGGGTATTCCAAACTGATATGTTGTAGAGGAAAGATGAAAATCTGAGGTTAGTCAATGACTGAATTAAAAATAAATATATTAATCCCAATGTACAGTGGCAGAAATCTTGTATCATATTATTCTGGTTGAAAAACCTTTGGAAACTAACAGGTATAACAGATGTCCTTAATTCAGGATAAATGTAAGAAACAAGTACACCCTTTAGGGAGTTAGATAGCTGCAGTGATGGGAAACATCATCCAAAAGGAAGGTATATGCAAGGCTAATCAGTAATCCAAGCTGGCTGGGGGGTTTTCACTCTGAACTGAATTTAAACATAGAGGACAGGCTATTGCTTCTATGGATTGATGAAGATTTGAGTAGACAAGCCAGAAATACAAAGATGCTAACAAAAATTATCTGAAAGCCAAGGGCATAACAAAGCTGAGCACTGAGGTTATAACCAAGAGAAGAAGTAACTTCTTCAGAGACAGCTGTCTTACCAAAAAGATGTTGGACACCACAGTTCATGCCCTCTTATATCAGAAACAACCTGAAGAGTACCACAAATAATCTAATGCTGGAGTCCCAAGTAGTAACAGTGGGTGAGTTGGACAGACTCAAGGCAACACAGCAAAATAGTTCCATGGATCTGTCAGAAATTTCCACTTTAATCTACTGCCTGCATGTGTAGGAGGCTATTTGTGATGAGAAACATGCACTGGTCCCTGACCCGAGGACACGTGTCAAGTGGCACTGGGTATGGGCTATGCACACATGATCAGAAGGAACCTAGTCAGTTCCCTGGGGTTGGGAATCATCTCGATCAGGACAATCTTCTGTCAAGTCAAATCTGGCCTCTGAATATTTCCTGGACTGGAGTAGCTCAAAGCCAGAGGAGTTGTCTGTGCACCAGTGTTGTTTGTTATGTTTACAGAAACCCCTACCTGACTTCTGTTTCTGTTTTCCTTGTCAAAAATTGAGCTCCTTGAGGCTTAGGTTTGGGCCCAGACACTAGTGCATCTTGATTTTGATCTTCAGTGTGGCTTTTACACTCCAGAAGTAAATCAAAATCAAACTCCCAGAACAGAAATCTTTAGGCTCAAACCACAGACCTTCCAGCACAGCAGGATATTATTAGTCCACTTCCCTATTTAAATGCTCAGCAAACAAGGATTAGTAGGCACTTTAATAATGTACTCATCTTAAAATGCAAAGACATGGCTGTTTATTGCTAGAGGTTTTCTATTTTCAGGGTGTCTATGCTGTCAAGTATCTTAGATTTCCCTATTTCTCCATGCATATGTTCTTTTCTCTTTTGGAGTAAGTCAACTGATTTCCTCTGGAATAAACCCCAGATTTTTTTCTTGGAGTAGATCTCTGCAAAAATTCCTCCTTAAAAGATCTATGGAAAGGATGGCTCAGGTTTGCTCCAGTAGCCCTAGGACTTCACATAGTCCTTCAGTGCTATCCCAACAGGTCCTGCACTCTATATTCTTGTGTCCCATCCCAACAATGTTTTGTGGGGCTCTTATAATTTCAAGACACTTGGAACTGTCTACTCACCGTGCTACATTGGCAACATTATCTCAGGGCCCCACGTGGAGTCCTTGGCTGCAGGTTTACACAGCCCACTGTCCTGGAGGCATGAAGGTGGAGCAGCCTCTATGCCAACCAGCTCCAGCTGGCTTGTCATGAAGATTCTCTGTGAGTTGTGGTCACTGCTGGGCTGCTTTTTTCTCTCTCTGGTTTCTGTTCTCCTTCCAGAACCCTTGCAGTCCATTTGAGCTCTCAGCTCTTACACCATTTTCCTTTTCTTCATTCTTCGTTATCTATTATTAGTACGTTTTCTCTGCATTCTTTTTCTTCTTGGTTTTTCACCCATCCCATCTTGACAGTTTGGCTAGGACTCTGCTAGTGCCAGGTCCTTAAGGAAGATGTCAAGCTACATTACCTGTCTTGTAGGGGAGCTTCCTTGGGCAGATGTCTTCTGCCATATAGAGATAAACTGATTAACCTTATTGCTGCTGTTTTGTAACTTGTAATGTTATTTGCAATTTTCTGAAACATTCAGGACAATGTCTGACTCATTTCCTGTGAAAATTTCCTGCTGGAAGATCCCAGTTCTTGACATTGACACTGTCTGTCTCCTTGGGTAGGAGAAATGACTCCTCTGGAATTGCACTAGAGTTGTGGCAAAACAGACAAGAACTCAGCATCTTCTGGGAAACTGCTGGTCTGTAAAATGAACAGCAAAAGTGTCTTTCTCTAATTTAGCAAAGAAATATGACCTAAAGAACACACTGTTTTCTTAGACCCTGAACAACCTTGACCCTCTGGGTGATTAGGTCAGTGAACTTTTACAAATCAAGCTTATTCAAAATCCTGGGCTAGTTTGTGAAACTGGAGATTTGCAAACACTCCAGTGCACTCAGGGGTGTATTAGCCACACAGTTGTTTTTAGTTCTCCGTTTCAGAGGATATGGTTCTATAATGAACAGATGAACAGACTATACTTACTTTAAGACTGGTTATACCTTGGCATACTTCAAAGTTCTGGAGTCACCAGGTAGAAGGAATGACCACAGAAAGACACACTTCAATTTATGTATTGCTTCGTAGGTTTTGCTAAAAAACACGGAAAACTGCTGCTGAAAGCGTTATGTCATGATTGTGAATTTATTAGGAATCCTAAACTTTAAATATGCATACATTCATGATGTCAGTTCAGCATCCAGACTTAAACTTTTTCACCAGGTCTGTGGGTGAGTGCCAGTTAACATCAAGTGATACTGCTTTCCTGATCATCTGAGGCTGTGCTGATATAAACTGGTTAAGGATTTAGCATATTAAGCACTAGACTTTGTGGTTTTCTTGTGCAACTTCAAAACTATCATAAGTATACTAGGCGCTAGGACTATGGGAATGCTGATAGATGCATGCTTGAGATTATGGTGAGTAATTCTGGAAATTAGTATTAGAGAAGGTACCAGAAAGCTGGCTGTTAAGACAGTCTTACAGAAAAAAAATGTGAAAAATTGAATGCAGTCAAAGGGAAACCACAGTAAAAGTGGGAGTATGTGTCTGCAATTGAATAATTTGGAAGAAAATAATGTTTAAAACTTTTTTGTTTATAATCATGACAGCTTTGAGTAATTCTATCATGTCAAGTGTAAATGTTCACTGTCTGCCCAAGTCAACAGCATAAATCCAGTTTGTAGGATAAACACAAAATGGTGGTGTAAGTGAGCCACCAAGACCTTTTAGATATTGGAGATGTACAGTAGAAGACCACACACAAAATCCATTCAAAATCGGCCCCAGTGCTTCTCCTGTGGCCCTTACTCCTGAAATAACTACAATTTGGAAGTGATGTAGATTGCCAGTATCACTAAATGTGTTATTTCAGAGACAAGCATCTTGTGTTATTTCATTTCCTGGTCCTTTTCAGTGGTCCTCATTGAAGTCTCCTCCCACTGAATATATTTTTTCCTACCATCTTGCCTCCACGAGTCTGGCCTTTCAAATCTGGTACAATCAAACTTGCAGCTCTACCATGGTTATTTTGCAGTACTCTTTTTCAGCTGGTAAAAATGTGTTATGTATAGCCAAAGGCTGAGAAAATGGTATCCTCTCACACTAGAACCTTTTTCTTTCATCCATGTTAAATTCATTTGCACCTTCCCAAGGGGATTTTTTCCTGGCTCTCAGTGCAGGAGGATGTGGTATTCCCCGTACCTTCCTTCAATGTTTATTATTGCTGAGACATGACATTTTTATTTCTGTTTAATATTATATTTAATATCGTTTAGTAAAATCTGTTTAGAGAACCTAGCTATTTGTGGATTCTACACACAGAATTTCTCCAAAACTTTTACCTGGAATAAATTAACCACAGGAGCAAAATGGTTTGCGATGTAAAAGTAGCAGCAGGCATTTTGTCATCATTGCTGTCTGGACAACCACAGGAATTTGAAATACAGGTCATCTCAGCTTCCTTTCCATACTAAAACCTATGAGAACTCTTGCACTTCTAATGTAATACCACCAGTAGAGTACGTCAGCAATGCTGCTTTAAAATGTCTTCTTTACTTTTTCATTACGACTAGATCTGGCTGAGGAAATGTCTGTAGCCTTTTATGAACTAGTAAACTATTAAAGATTCATCTAAATAGGGGAGAATGAAATGCAAACAACTGTAAATAGAGGTGAACAAGAAATTCTTTAATTTTTTTTCCCAGCTATTAAGAATGTACCTACCTCTTGCTAACATTAGATTCTGCCAAAATAAAGTTAATAGAAGTGTTTGAATTTGGGGCTGGCAGTAAAATGCTGCTAATCTTAGGACAGTGGCTTTAAATGACCCTGGATGAAGGAGCCAGGAGCAGCTTAGGAAGGCACAACACGCTTTGCTTCCTCCTTTATCATCATTGACTTTTTGGAATGAAATTATCCCATTGCATAGTATTTCTGCATCTGTTTCTTCATCTGTAGTGTTTTTTCCAGCATGATTCTCAGGGATAATGCACAGAGGGCTTTCTTGATTCCCAAGGGAGGGCCAGTTACATATATAACAAACTGGAGACCCACCTTGTGTTTCACAGTCACCCTAGCTCCAGATGAGTAGAAAATCCACTGGTAGTCCCTGCTGACAGCATGAATGTGGATCAGTCTGCTGCTTGGTAACAAAGAAATGAAGAAAATGACTGAAAACACCTCCAATATCACATGTGGCCTGAAAGCTGAAATGATACTCCCTAGCTAAAACCTTAGAATAAATAATTCCATGGCTTTTGTTCTTTTTTATTGAATGAGATTTTCCCACTATGTTAACATGATTTAATTTTATTTTGCTTGGCAGTAAGTAGATGGTCTCTAATATGTTAATGTTATTAATAATATTTGGCATGCAGCTAACTCCTTCCATCAGCCTCTCATGGACCTTAGTGAACAAAAGCCTGAAATATTTCCCTGGAATGGCAGGCATTAACTCAGCACTGCACAGAATTGCTGTGTGGGATCTGGGAACATAACTCTGATCACTGATTCCCATAACTTACATCTAGACTGCAAACTGGATTATGTGTTCATGAAAAAGAGAAGTAGAAATGTCCTTTCCACTGTCTGCACAGTAGTCCCTGTGTGGTGGATAATGATTTACTGCTTGTTTGGGACTGTAGTAAATTGGTATCCTTCTCTGGCATGAGAAGGGAGAAGGGGCAAATAGGTGAAAAGCAGATATAACATCCTTGTAAAACAAAATATGACAATATTTCCTTGACTGAAAATCATGCTCTGACCTCCAAACCAAGGTCCTACCAATTCCTTGAGAACACAGCTCTGTCATGCACTAATAACTGCTTAAATCCTTGTAACTAGGCCAGGGAGACAGATGGGCACATGGACGAGTACCATATGTCACCTGATCAACAAGTCTGTGCACATGTGTCTTGGTCACAGTGACTGTGAGATCCTGTAGCTCACTTCTGGAAGTAGGCAGACTTGGTTCATTTCACACGTTTGGGATTCCAAAAGCTGCACCCAAGTCACTGAGGCAAATGACTTCATGAGCTAAACTAGGAGCATAAGAATGGTGCTGCTGGTGGTCTGAGATAAATATAATGTGACTTTTTTATTATAATACCACTTTTTAATGAAACCTGTAATTGTACTTGGTCATTTTCACCAGATAAACTTATTCCAGAGAGTTAGAACCATATTTTATCTGTGTGACAAACTGCCCATTCACTGCATTAAACTCTTCCTGGGTTTGATGCTATTAAAAGCTGGGACAAATCTACAAGTCCATCTATGTCCTTACTTTGTGCAAGCTCATGGCTATAAGCATGTCTCTTCTATAGCTTGTTTAAAATCACCCAGTTGTTTCAGTCTATTTCTAAAAGTACAAGTGTCTACACTGAATAAATAAATAGTAATGTAATTACAACTGACACATGCATTTTGCTTTGCTGTCGTCACAGCACTTCCTCTCTAGGGCTTTGATGCAGGAGTTACTGAGCCAGGCAAACACTTGATCACACTGTCTTTAAGTAGGTCAACACAGGCACAGTACGACTGTGTGTGGATGTGGTTGAGGAATTAAATTTAGCCTCTGGATTTACATAGTGATTTAACAATACCTATAATTTTCTAGGAATCAAATCTGGTTAATTAAAGTATAGTTTAGAAAAAAGACTAGAGAGATTCATGACACAAGATGCCTTCAAGTTTGTACCTAGTACCTAAATAAAATTTTATGGTTTTTAATGGAAACAGAAAAAGAAATAGCTATTTTAAGCACCTGTTCTGCAAACTGGGGGATGTTTCACTCCATTCCATATAAGCATCTTTATTTTTTGTTGCACCTGCAAAAAAAGCACCTTTAACCAGAGTATCTTTTGTGTGAAGTCCTCAGAGAATCAGCCTTATAAACTTAGAATCATAAAATAGCATCGTAGAATGGTTTGGGCTGGAAGGGACCTTCAAAGGTCATCTAATCCAACTCCCTACAGTGAGCAGGGACATCTTCAACTAGATCAGGTCTCTCAGAGCTCCCTCCAGACTGACCTTGAATATTTCCAGGGATGGCACATCTGCCACCTCTCTGGGAAACCTGTTCCAGCATTTCACCACCATCATGTGTCTGTCCTGGTGTCTACATAAAAGAAGCCAGGAAGTTATTTGATATATTAGGATAAGGCGATGGTTAGGTAAGGATTAAAAAAATGGTCCTTTCATATCATAGCCCTACAACAAAGTGGTTTTTTTTTTGAATAGCAGATAAATGGCTTGCTTGACCATAACATTTTAAACGTATGCTTACATTTTAAGCATATTAATATTTTTACTGACATTGGTGAAGTGTGTCTTCAATTTCAGCAGAAGGAAAGAAAGAGATACACAGTCTTTGGGTTAGATATAGCAATTATTTAAGTTCTTGAGGCTGGTGACCACTGATTATCTTAATACTATCACTGGAAGATAGCATCGTGTGTACTTGTGTGTAACCTGTGAAAGGTGGAGGAAAGGCTTTTCTGGTCCTCCTGCAGAGAGACAGTCTCCATAGATGATGTGCTAAGTGGGTTCCTTTGAAAACACGTGGCAAGATTCCTCTTCTAGGGGGTCTTCTTTTCCATTGTAAGACTGAACTAGCCATTATGTACAGAAAGAACGGGAAAAAAACTAACATGAAAATGATGATACATAAAAGATTAAAACACAAGCTCTATGCCCTCTCCCACATTCAGGTCACATGTAGTGCTGTGGAACAACCAGGAAAACACATGTCGATAGCTGTATACTATTGCCTGTGGATGACTGAATGAAATAAATGACATGGATAAAAGGTTCATAAACTTGCTAAACTGCAGTTTTTGTCACTAGATGGCAGAAAAAGATGAGTTATCTTGTATGATTAAACCAGTTTTTTAACATATGAACAGGATGAATGAAAGCTGTGTATTGTACCTGACCAGAAACAATGCAAAACCTGCTTACTAAACTCTGTGTTGCTATTAATATATTTAAAAACCACACTCTAACACTGTGTTGGTAACATGGGATTGCAGTGCCCTCTTCTAAACCTGTTTCCCAGCTACAATCATTAAAGCTAAAGCAAAACAATGTAGATCCTTTCATGTAAAAAAGCAGCAGAGAATAGAGGAAGCTTATTTAATTGCTATGTGTGGGAGAGCTCATTGCTTATATTTACTTTGCTGGTTAATATTGACTTTGGGTAATTGAAGGACCAGTGATTCTTTCCTTGCACATCCAGACACCCCACTGAGTTCAATAGGAACATGAAGTGTGGAAGATCAGGGCTCTACCCAAAGTACCCTCAAGTCAAAGGGAAGATTCCCATCGACTTCTCCAGGGCTGAGATTAGTCCTAGCGAGAAGCAGTCCTTTGAACAATAAGCATTCATCACTGAGTAGCTAGCACAGGGTGCTGGGACTTTGCAGAGCACTAAACAAATAAATGACACACATTCCATTTCTCATTTGCCCCAGAGTTACACACACGTGCTGTACTTGGAAGAGATCAGAGCTTTTCCCTGGGAGGCCAACCACACAGATTGAGAAAGCCACACTAGATAATCTCTGCTTATCCTTTGTATCAAAAGAGCTCAGCTGTAAAAGCTTCTTCACATGTGCAGTGACTGCAGGAACATTCTGGGTGTTGGCTTTAGTTCATGTCCATCACTAGACTTCTCCTTGGTGTTTGATGCTTCACATCATCCTGCCATGTTCAGTTCCCATTAGACTGCACAATATAGTAAATCTTGTCCTCACTGTACACAGACCAGCATGGGGCATTGTAATGTTATGTGTCTGCTTCAGTAGTTCAAAGAATGTATTTTCATATATTCCTAGATATATGTAACACCAAGGGTTCATAGAAGCACTCTCACTCCATGGACTGGTCTGTCCTATCTGGCTTCAGTTACAAGTGCCATCCAGATTATTTTGTTAGTTTAGGTCCTAACAGACTTTCATTCATGCTCAAAGTT
Source organism: Chloroceryle aenea (assembly GCA_013399075.1). Taxonomy (NCBI): domain Eukaryota; kingdom Metazoa; phylum Chordata; class Aves; order Coraciiformes; family Cerylidae; genus Chloroceryle; species Chloroceryle aenea. The sequence goes on from VWZY01003161.1 coordinate 46,894, forward strand.
TCTGGTGGGATCGCCAGATTTGTTGGATGGCCAGTTGTGTGGGTCAGAGAGCTGTAGAGAAAAAGGGAAGAGACATTCCATGAAACATGAGGTGCAACCAGAATATAGAAAGTTTGCACTGCACTGGCTGACCAATGGTTGACCCTATTTAGGTTCACAACCAGGCCAAGAATCTAATGCACCTGGCTATGTTTTCATTTTGTATTGAAGAAATGAGCCTTAATAAAGCTCCTAATAAATGAGGAGCTTTAGAATGTCAGTCAGCGTATGCTATGACTGTTTCTACTTTTACAGTGGTACTTGTGGCACTTGGGTTCAGGCTGCTTCTTTCTGAAAGCAAGCACCAGAATGAGGTCATGAAGGGAAGAAGAGTCAACTTTTTAAGTAGCATTTTGGGCCACAGTTAGTGTAAGTATAATTTTCTAGTTTCACACTCAAGCCTTAGAACTGAGTGACCCTTACAACATTTTGTTCACCTGGTTTAACACTTGCAATAATCAAGTAAATGAAATATAACAGCAGAAAATTGTCAGTGCTTAGATGTGGGAAGGGCACAACAGAAGCTCATAGCTGGTAGTGAAGACCTGATGGAGGCTGGGAATCACGGTTCTGGGAACCTGCACTGTCATTAGGTAAGGATGTTGTATGTATCTTTGAACCAGTATTACAGCATCTCCCTGGAAATAGACAGCCAATGCAAGGATTCTAACTCCTGTGATGCTTAAACCAAGCGAATACTAGTACAGAGAAAAATTGAAGTCGTCCTATTGTTTGAGTGCTTCAAAATGGACTTGGTCCCATCCCGTTCACTTCTCCACTGTAGAGGTGTTTTAGAAGTGGGGTTAGCAATAATATTTTGGCTCAAACAACCTGATAAACTGCCCAGAAATTAATCCTGATGTAGTTCTACAAACATGAAGAATGGTTTGGTAGAGATGCTTTTGCCTGCTGTGGGGAAGAAAAAAATAATTCATTTAGCAGGGATTTCTCTTTAGAAACTGAGGAGGATTCAACTGGAAGATCTGGATGCTGATATGATACTGTTAAGCAAACACAGGTTGAAAAACCTGTAGTGCCTCTGCAGTGCACCACTGCCTGTTGTCTCTGTAAACAAGTTTCTTTGCTCTCTCAGTGTGGATTCATTTCGAAAATGATGCTAACAAACCCCACAACCACCTTCTCCTTATTTTAAGAATACCTCTTGGAGCTATTCGTTTCCAAACAGGATGGAACATACCTTACAAAGCATAGATTTAAGGAAAACCTCTAGTCCTTCTCTAGTCCTAGGGCCTTGTTGCTTGTACTATTCTGCCATTCACCTAAGCAGAGAGTAGGTACAGTGTGTGGCAGTTGGCAGCTGTTGTGCTGCTTGAAGGTGCCCAGCATCATCCCTATAGACCGGAGAAGTGACATTGCTTAGGTGGTTACATCAATGAACACGATGCTTATGAAATTCGCCATTGTGGAAAATGAGCAATGGGTCACTGCAGAACAACGTAGTGAGTCTTGGTAACTACATGGTCTGGTAGGAGTAATCTGAGACCAATAATCCCTTATTCACCGATAAAGACAATTTTTTTCTAAGCTTTTTTGTTTGTTTGTTTTTGTTTTCTGACCTGCCATTTCAGTGAGGTACATATGTAACTGAGAAGAATATTTAAAGATCTTTTTTATACTTGCACTAGTGAAAAATTTTGTTTTGTTTCTTGAGTCCAATGTTCTTCTCCTGTTATGTTCTCCCAGGGTGTTTGATGCTGAAGTACAGCTTTATCCTCTGAATGTGCAGGAGAATAAACACAGCTTTACTGTTCTTGCTTAACAGATGTTAACAATTACTTTGTTCTTATTGGCATTAATTGCTATAGTGGATGCAAGTAGAGGGTACATTATATGTTTTGTGGGCCACTGTTTAAAGATTTTGCAACATATTTAGTCATATTTGAGCTACTTTCTCCAAAGACCCGGAATCCCTGGCAGAGAGAATTTTTTTCCTCTGCCCGTTCTCAGAAGCACGTATGCATGTTTCATGGCCAATGCACACTTTGAGTCTCCATCTAGTTAAAGAAAGGATGACTTCCATTCAGACCAATGCATTTGAAAGAGATGGTGTGATTTTACTCTTGCCCATTAGACAGACATGCGGGTTAAGGACTATTCTGCTTATCTGTGGGCTGTCTGTTATGCTTCTGATAGTTAAATGCTGTCAGTTCAAAGTGATATATTGTCTAAATAATTAATTGATTTTTACAGCAGGAGGAAATTTCACCGCTAAATATAATGGGAAGATCAGACTATAGTCTCAACAGTGACTTACATAAATCGCTTTGTTTTAAAATAAACACCAGTAACTGAGAGACAAAATAACTCAGAGACAAACAAAAGAAATTGTACGTTTTGCAGACATTTCATGCAGGACTGACTCATGTCAGGCTTCATAAGCTAAGTAGGGTTGAGCCTAGTTTGTGTCTGCAGTGAGACCTCCCAAGAAACATATACACAACCAAAAGCATTGCCATTGACTTAGTAAATGATGTTTTTCTATGAATCCTAGTGGACTGCCAGCTCAGGCCTGGTAAGATGTGGAGAGGGTATACGCTCCGTGATGAAGTCACAGAGTACTTTTTGGACTTTTAAAGCTCTGCATTTCCTTCCTTATGTTCCCATCTTTAGCCCTATATTATCATAGGCAATTGCAGTCTCCTCCCACTGACTCCTCTCTCCTTGAGACTTTTACTTTGAAGCTTCTGTGCCACCTCTCATTTTGTACAATGTCTTTTCCTGAGAAGTCAGATTTTGTGTCCAGCAAATCCAGGGTATTCACTCACCTAATCCAGATAATTTTATTTTCAAATACAGATGTGCACTGCTGTTTCATGCTTTTTTTTCCCCTGGCTGAGATGTTTCCAAATATTCACATAGCTGATTCTTTTCCCTGTTTCAAATTCTTACTTATGAAAATGCAGTCATGAGTAGACTGGTGGTGGCTATCACACTACCTGATGCTGCTCATGGTTTGTTTACCCTCTTCTGACTGTCTGTGTCCATCATCTGCCTTTAGACTAAATCCATTTATGATAGGATCTATCTTTTAGTTCTTTATTTGTGTTGGCAATAGGGCAGGAAGAATCTCCATTCTTGAATTAGACATTGGCAGGATTTTGCAAGCTGGATCAACTAAACCCAAACCCTAAAGAATTAAAATAGCCTATAAAAGCAATGGGATATAAATGGCCCATTTAGCTTGGGAATGAAAAGAAGTTCTTCCACTCTGAGCAGAGAGACTCTGGAATTACTTCCAGTCCAAGAAATGAGGAAAAAAGAGGAAGATGTTTATTTTTATAAAGGTGATTCTGACGCTTGCAAAAAAAAAGTGTCCGTTCTCAGCAGTGTCTACCACATTCCTGCTCCTTGATAAGTACATGTCTTAAAGATCTGAAAAAAAAAAAAAGTATAATCACATCTATTTTTCCTTCTCTTGCTTGCAGATAGTGGCTAAATCTAAAGGCAGACCTGAGCTCCTGAACTGGAGCTCCAGGTGCTAAGGGCTCTGATGTGAAAGTTGTGTGGTGGTTGCTGCATGTGAGGTAATAAGCCTTGCTGAGAGGCAGGATACATTATCCAGGGCACAGACTCTGCAAGAAGTTGGCTATAAAGCTTCCAGACTGGGTTTGGTTTACATCTGACCAGCTTCGATCATGGGCAGGGTAGTTCATGTCTGTCTTCACCCATTCCCACATCCACATTGTTAATACACACATGGCATTCCTTTCCCTGTGTTGCCAATGGGACATTTGTTTTTATGAATAACAGTATACATCGTGTTGACTCTCTCTTTTCGATCAGTTCATGTTACAGAGCTGGGAAACCAACCAGAATCTGCTCTATTGTCTAACTGAGGCCCCGTATATAAAAGGGTTGCATTAGTAGAGGGACTTGCTGCAGAACCATGTTTTCTGGCTAATGGAAACCATCAAAGTGAAAATGCTCATAAGCTTATTTCTGTTGAAAAGAACAAATTGCTCTTAATGGTTTTCAGCTTTTGATCAACTTATGAGACATTTTTCAAATTAACCCCGTATGGTAGGGATTCGATGTGCAGAACTCTTGCTCTCTGGTGTGTTGTCTGAACACAGCAGGCATGGGACAGTCAGGAGTCACAGGTGGACAGCACTCAGACTTTCCAGATGTTTTTGAATATAGTGCCTCTTGAGAAATGAAGAAACAACATAAATACACAGCTTAGCAGAGGATCATTAGTATGGCACCTACATATATTGGATAGTCTATGAACACTTCACATGGCAGAGCAGAAGAAAAGAATATAACACAAAGTTATTTCTGGTCCTTTGATGGCTCTTAAAAAAAATAAATGAACTCTTCTGAATAGTTTTGTTTAATTTAGGACATTTTTCTTTTTCCCAGCATGTAAAGAACTTCAAATAGACAGTCATGTTATGACAAAACGTAATGATTAATATTTTCTTTCTGCAGAAGAAAAGGGTTTACTAAACCAATAAAGAAATTCTATACCACAGAGACATTATAATGTGAAATACATATCATAGACAAAAGTATTTGCTCCCAGTCTACTTTGACCAGTAAGAAAATAATCTTCATTATTTTGAGAGATGAGTGCAGTCTGTGTCTGAAATAAAAGGACAAGTGTGTGTACTTGGAATGAATGCAGCACTGCTGCAAGTGAGAACTGCTCACCTTGTCTTAATAGTCTCATCAGGGTCTGCCTTTGCTGTACAGCATCTGTCACTCCTAGATGTGTAGTTCTGGAAACACTGGTTTTCCTGCAAAATGCCTACTGGCCAACGAATGCCGTTATCTCCCCATATTCACCTGTTTGCCAATCTGCTAGTGATCAGTTGGAGATTACTCTACTCACACTTAAGCACTATGTATCTTGGCTGAAATTAAAATCACAGCTGTCTAAGTGCCAAGTCAGAAAGAAGTCTTCCATGCTGACATCCAGGAATGATTTCACACCTGTTGATAACCCTCACACCCCCACTGAAGTCCTGGGGGTATGTTACTAATTGCCCTGGCAGGAATTGCTGCACTGCAAATAGGAGACAATATTGTGTCATAGCTGTAATAGATTACACATGGTGAACTCCTTCACTCTTGCAGAGACTTTGTTGGATCCTTGTGTAAGGAAATGTGAGAAGCCAAAAGTGTACAGAGTCTCTAGATTGAGGAGGAATAACTAGTTACCTTTGTACTTCCTCTGTAACCATGTCTTAATTCATTTAAATAAGGCTTCAGAGGGATCTCACTTAGGTATGCACGATTAGCCTAGTTTATTTCTGATTCTAATTTTAATACTACATTAACATCCTACAACTTTTCCTTGGCTCAGAAATATCTAGAATACTGGCCTCAGATACTGCTATTTTCTTTGAACTATTTTGTATTAATTACTAATTTAGAAAGGCCTCGTGCTTTCCGTGCATGTATCTAGAAAAGAGTTTTACTCTGCATTATTATGTACACAACCCATGACAAAATAGCCACAAGCATTTTAAGGAATATCAGAGCACTCAGTAGGAATAAATATGTTGCACAATTTTAGGGAGACAATATAAAGCACTCAGATTGTCTCTCCAGAATTGCAAAGATTCAAAACAGTCAATGAAGAGGAAAATTAATTCCTCCTTATTAAGCACAGCCATATGAATATCAAATTTTCCAAGAAAGACGGCTTGTAACTGAGGATTCTAAAATGCTCGAATTGTGTTGGATGGAATAGGAATTTATTCCATGTTATTCCAGGAAATTAAGAGTGATTTTTTTGTTTCTGTAAGGGGAAAACAAAGTTTTAGCCATTGGACTTCAAATAATAATGTGGCATCCTGGTAGTCATTAACATCAGTGTTTATGGGTTAGACTTAATCATCTAGTTATGGATCACAATATTTTTTCTCCCTATGATGTCTAAGTTAATATAGTTAATATATGACTTGAGTGTCAACAATGACATGGTAGGAAGAGATTTTAGTTAGACAAAGGACTGGTTTTTTTCCAGCTGTGAAGGGATGTGATCAGTAAGCTAACTGTTGAATGAAGCTTATGAAGCCTTCAATCATTAATGAAAATTTATACTTACTGCTGTATAAAGGCTGTAAGATCCAACCAACTGTGCTGCAGAGTTGTCATAGCTCATATGTTGGATGGTCTTATGGTAATGATGTAGTGCTACTGAATTAAAAATTTCTTTCAGGTACTGCCACCTTTACCTGTTAGCATGCATTGATAGTTACTGAAGTGATGTCAGAGCACATCTGGAAGCTCCAGAATGCACATTTTCAAGAACAGTTTCTGGAAGAGCAAATGTGAACTGTGGTACTGCCACGAGAACCTAACGATGAAATGAAGAGCATTGTGTACTCATAACAAGCCTGCAAATAAAAGAGATAAACCAAGAAAAGATAAAAGAAAAAGGGACGTCATCTCTCTAGGTGTGATAAGGAGAGTGTTGCTATTCTCAGTGAAATACATCTTATCCAGGAAAATTGTTCTTTTTGTTGTGCTTAACCACTCTTTGTGTTTCCAGTGAGGCCAGAACCCCAACTCCCTGAATGAAGAGTAGTACCATTTGTGCGTTGAGTTGATAGTATAAACTCCTTGGTTATGTACTGTGGGGTATGCAGGCAGAGAACACAGTGAGAATATAGGTTGGCTGAAAAGACAAAGGCAGCAGCAGAAACAGCAACTACAGCTACAGCTGGAACAGCTGCTCTAAGAAAACAGAAAAGCCAGTAGCTGTTTCTTCTCTCTGTTCCAGGTCTGCGCAGCCCAGGCTTCCAGAGTGTGACTTCCCCACCACCTTAGGGAGAGGAGGGTTCTTCTTTTTAAGAAAGGGTTAGGCAAAGACAAAGTTGCTTGCTGAAGATAATTCAGATACATTTCTTTTCCAGTCATGTTCCCTGGCACAGGCCACCGACAGAGCTCTGCTTTCCAAAGTGCTCTGAGCTTCACATAATGAAGTTTTTTAGTGTACTGAAAACAGAGGGTGTAGAAGAGAATGCAAGGCTCATGAAAGACTCCTGGGAAATGTCTTCTCCTTGAGAGAAGGATGAGGGATAGCCAATGTTTATAAGGTTCAAAGTGAATATGAATTTACTCAAAGCCAAAGAGATGATCACATATCTAGCCAAAAATATAGACCGATGTCACAGCAAATGTAGTACTGCCCAAAGATGAAAGTGCTTTCATTGGCCAGAGACACACCTTTTTCTCTTGTTTTCCAGGAATGGTTATAATGGATGATAAACAGCCTGATAAACATTAATGTGCCTCAGCTCTAGAGGCATCTGCTTGGCCTTGTGCAATCCATTTTTCTTTTCCTTGTAGGATAGGGGAGATCTTTTGGCCTGAATGTGGACACAAGATGCATCAAAATCCCTAGTCCAAGTCCATGTGAATTTTCTCTTATCAGTCTGCAAGATCCAAGCTTGCAACAGTCACCTTTTCCTTTGTGATCCAGTGCTGCACTTGAGATGTCCTAAAAGGAAGGAGAAGATCTGCACTTGTTCAGTGCTAACGTCTAAATTAGAGGTCTAGTGGTGCCGTACTTTACTCATGGAAAAAGGTGAATATTGGTACACAGTGAATGTTAAATTTGCAGCACTCCCTCTGTAAAGGCCTTTTCCTCTCTGCTCTTTGAAACAGAAATAGCTCCTCTATATGTGGCCTACAATTTTCAGTTCTGGGAATGAGTAGAAATTAATTGTGCCTTAGCAAATGTGAACTCTAAAAAACTTCAGAGATGCAACCACTCAAGAGCCGATGGAGATTCCAGAGTCAATAGTGTACTTCCCCTGATTCCTGACTGATTAAATCACCCACTCTTCACTCATGTCTTACTGACTAACCCTAGAGTGCTGTGAAAGCAAGATGCTAATTTTCAAACTAGCTGTAGATCTATGCGACTTTCTTACTGCTAAATGAAAAACCAATTCAAGGTGCAATCAAAATCCAGTTATTGTCCTAGGTAAGGTGCTGTTCATCTTTACACTAGGTTATAATCACTCAAAGACCAGCCTTCCTTCCCTTGCCACTGAAGCTTATTTAGACCAGGTTAGGACTGGCATGCCATGTCACTTTTAAGTTCCAGCTCTGTCCTGGAATGCAATTAATATCAATATTCCTATGAAAAAATTGAGTTTGCATTGCTGAGTTGGAGCAACCAGAAGCAGACAGATGTCTCAGAGTTAATGCATTGCTTCCCCCAATTCCTGACTCAGTCACATAGTGAATCGATTTGGAAAAAAAAAATGCAAGTGGACAAGGGCAGCTCAACAAATACTGAAGGAAACCAGAGATAGCTGATTTGGCCCCTCTTCTTTTACCCTCTTTCAAACACGAATCTTTCAGAGGTCTGAAACATTCCTTGTAAATATGTATGTTTTGAATGTTATTCCTTGGGGGTATTTTCCCTACCAAAACAAACAGCATATTTTACTAAAGTTTTTATTAAGTTATTCCAGAAGTTTATGCTGTGTCAAGGGGTTATGGAAGAAAAGAGTAGAATCTGAAACAAACAAACAAATAACCAGAAGATGTTTGCCATACCTGAGGATGTCCATAGAGGAGGTACCCTCTACTTGAACTGTCAACACACCTCCTATAATTCTCCCCCCTAAGACTTCATTTTCACTAGGGGAAAAGAGGATATTTTTAAAGCAAGACAGAGGACTTAGTTTGCTAAGACAAGGTAAAATCTTAGGGAAGTAAGTTTAGTTCTGATAGGTGGTGGCAGATCTGATTAAAGCCTAGGGGAGCCCCAGGTTTTACTTTGACCCACTAACCTCTGTGAAAGCTATCAACTACTTTGTCTTCATTAGAGTTAAGCACTGTGATAGCTAATTTCAGTTTAAAATATATCTTTTTATCCTAGGGAGGATACAACCTTAACATCTCTGACTTGCTGTTGATTTATAACTCATTTGCCATCAAAGACTCTGCTCACTGCTTGCCTACAGAGGATCACCCTTATTATTGTGCTCAGTGAGGATTAGGGAAAAAAGGATTAAATATAAACTCTGTGCACATTTCAAGTAACCTGTATTTTCTGTGTTATTAATAGATTGAAGCAAGGGCTTGGATCTGAGCACAGCTGAGGTCTTGGATTTTGTTTCAGTCACTTTTGTGTTTCCACTTTTTCTGTTTGCATCTCAGTGGTAGATGTGCAGCACATGCAGAGAAAAGTTCACACTAAATAGAGATTTTGGCAAAAAGAGTGATGGAATCATCATCAGTGCAGTACTGAATTTATGTTTTTAATCACTGGACCAAAACTGATCCAAACCCTTTAGCAATCTGTCTTACTGATAGATTTTTTTGGGTTTTTTTTGATGTTTAATGTCCTGGGAAGCCAACATTTGCTTCACTGAAATACAAGACTGATATTTAACACATCATAAAGCAAAGGATTTTTTAATATGGGTTTTAAATCCAAATAATTCTGGTGAACTGTAGTAAAGAAGCCTTTGACCAGTTCCCAATGAAGGAGTAGGACTTGGTATCCAGCCTTTCACAAACACAATAGCTGAAGATATCTTCAGGGAAGAAAATGAGCATAGGTCTTGGGTATAATTCAGATCTCAGTTTAGCCCAAATTTGATAGTTTAAGAGGGATTGAGGAGGTCACTGGCAGTCTGCTGTTTCTTTGCCAGGGATAAACTTAACATCCTGCCAGGAACAATGTAAGAATGTGATGTTTCTTTTTTTTTTTTTTGTAATTTATCAAATCCTGGTTTTCACCTCTGATTTTGTGTGGGAAATACACAGAAATCTTGCTCAATGATACTAACCGGTGAAGCTGGTATCAGTCAGACCTTCATAGAGCCAATGTCAGATAATACTTGCTGTTAGACCATTTAGGAAACAGCAGCATATTCAACACAGCTTATTATTGTATTTTGTTATCTAATTTTCTAGGTTCTCTACTTCCCCACAGTGCCATTTTACAACTCAATTACAGCTCAGTTGTTAGAGTCACCAGTAGAACATTGCCTTTTATTTATAAATGCAGGCGAAAAAATGTTTTTATCCTGAACTAGAAGGAAGCAGAGCTGGTTTTGTGACCTTCCAGCTTCTTTTTAAGCAGAGAGGTTGGATAACTGGAGTTGTTGAAAAAATTCCTCACCCTCAAAAGAAGTGTGAGGTTGGGAACATGAGCCTACAGTGTTTGCTATTTATCTGTCAGAGAGCTACCTCTTTGTAAATCCACTGACCACTAGGGACTTTTCTTCTTTGAACCATGTGCTGGAGCAATCAGCTTTCCCACAAGGTGCAGAACTTTTCACCTTTGATTATGAATGGCAAGGTGAACACCGAAGTATTTGTAGTTAGCATGATGGCTGCAAATTTTTTCTCCTATAAGGGGGTCATTTGCAGGTTGTAGTTTTCTTTATGACAAGCCTTTGGATCATCTGTATACACAGTTTTATGTGAAATGCCTACAGTAAGGTGGAAAGTTAGTAAGGAAGGGATAGGATATCTTGTACAGATGATTTATAGCTGTGGATCAAGATATCTTGGCAAATAGGAGCATAAATGTTTTTTATGTGGCCTGTGAAAGTTTAGACAACATTGCTGTCAGAGGGCCTTAATTTGCTCTACATAAGGTACACTCCCGTGCTTATTTATTCAGGGAGCTGTTAATGGAAAAAAAGTGGAAACCAGGTAATTGTTGTGGTTTCATCTCTACACAGTTGCTCTCTCACTCCTCCCCCCCTTGCCCCAGTGGGCTGAGGAGGAGAATGAGAAAAAAAATAAAACTCATGGGTTGTTATAAGAAGAGTTTAATAGTTGAACTAATAATAACAGCAATAATGATGAAGATGAAGAAAAGGGAGATAAGAAAATGTGAGAGAAATAAAACCCAAGAAAGACAAATGGTGAACAAAGCAATTGTTCAAAACCATGCACTGAATAATGCTCAGTCACTTCCTAAGCAGTGATCAGCCCTTCCCAGCTGACTCTCCCCACTTCCTAAGCAGTGATCAGCCCTTCCCAGCTGACTCTCCCCAGTTCATACACTGAGCATGGTATTTGGTGGTATGGAATATCCCTTTGGCTAGTTTGTGTCAGTTGTCCTGGCCATGCTACCTTCTGGTTTCTTGTGCACCTCCACACTGGAAACTGAAAAGTTCTTAGGCTAAGCACCACTTAGCAACAACTAAAACTTCATTTTGTTATCAACATTGTTCTTGTACTAAACTGAAAACACAGCACTTTAGCAGCTACTAGGAAGAAAATTAACTATCCCAGACAAAGTCAGGACATTTAGTCCATTCCCCCACCTTGAGGTAGGAGGAACTGCATCAGCATGAGTTCCTGACAGGTATTTATCAAACCCAGAGAAAGTCTGTTGTACACAGAGCAGTGGCATGCAGCAGTTTGGGATGTACTCTACCTTTTTATTTCTTAGTGAGTCATAAAGGTAGACAAGAAATGTTTTCAAAACCCTAGTTTCATGTAGTAAGAAATTTACCGGTCAGACAAATATAAGAAAAATTAGTGTAGACTGTAACAACAGAAATCTTGCCATGGTCTGTGCTGGTATATACATGAAAAGACAAGTGTGTGTCTACTGGGTGAAGCAATGAGGTGAAGTATTTCCCTTGTCCCATAGACCAGTAACCCAGACTAGTGACTAACATGCTGTGTTGTGTATGTGCAGGCTTGGAGCATGCCCCTGCCTTATGACAGCTTTCCTTTAGTTGGTCATCAGAGTCACTAATCAACCTGAAAAAGGCACAAAGGAAGGGCAAACAACAACTCATTGTCTCAGGGGCTCCTGTCCTTGCTAGTGTGATTTCTCTGAACAGGAAAACTCATTGCCCGTTGTGGCAAGCACATGTGGATATTCCTGGCTGTAGTCAGCTGCATGGTTCTTGCCTGAGCTTGTATGGTATAATAATCATTAGAGAGCAGTTCTCAAGCAACCTGACAATTATTTCCAGCTTGTGGAGTGACTTTGTACCATCTATTTTACCTTTCTGTATCAACTGAAGGAGCACTGACTTCTTTTATGAAATTATTCTGATTATCTACTACAGATAAAACTCAGTGTCATTACAGACAGACTCTCAAAGTAAGTAGGATTTTTGGTAATTGAACCCTTCTTAAATAATATTTTTCAACTTGTGCCTGAAAAATATCCTTCATTTCTTTCTCACTGTTTAGAAAAGGGTAAAACCTTCCTGTTCCCTAGAACAGGAAAACAAACAAAACTTCCAGAGTGATTGATTGGAAAAACTTAATTAGCTGTCATGGCTATAATTACTACATAAACACAGTCCTGGGTAGAGACCAAGTGTGCCGGAGACCCCTTCCTGAGGCCTCAGTAAACTGGGATAACCTCCATAGCCTACTCAGTGAGTGATAAATGGTGAAGTGCTAATGTTCAGGTGTCTCTTTTTGTGAGGTCTGTAGGCCCTGTTCCACAGCATGGGCTGTTTAATTTGCTGCTTGCAAAATCTCAAAGGGCAAAAATGGAAAAATGTTTGGAGCCATTGCTGCAGTTGGTTCTTACTGTTTCCCTGAGAAAATCCCTCTTTGCCTTTTGGATCTCATCTCTCTACTTGAAGAAGACATACTTTCCTCAGCCTTAGATCAGGCTTTAAATGAGACAAGGTGCTTAAAAGCAATTGCAAGATGCATCACAGAGAGTTACAACACTATTTCAGCATACTGTTGTTCAATGAGGTTTAATTTTTTCCCATTGTATGTTGGCACAGCACTGTTATATGATAAGGGCTGGTGAGGTGTGTTAGGATATGCCTGTAGGACATAGACTACAACACTGATCTGCAGATAGCACCCAATGAAGTCTTCTGAGCCTGCAAGCATGCTGAGGTCAGAATGGCAGGTGACCCACCAATTGCTCTGCAAGCATTTGCAGGACACTGCCATTAGTTGAGTTTGATGCTGAGAGTGTGGTATTTCTCATATCAGCAGCTCTTGGATGCATCAGAAATGATTCAATGAACACATAGTATAGAAGATTACCTTGACTGATATAACAGAGGAGTAACTTCCTTGTAACTGAGCTATGACTTACTGTAGCACATCAGAAAGCATTGAAAATGAAGCACAGCTGCTCTCAGCCCATAGCTGTTTCCAAGGCTGCATGAAGCTACAGTTGATTAGATTTTGTTTATTTTTCAGTTCAGAGTCTCCAAATTAGTTTAACTTTGAATTTCCAGATGTGTAATGTAGTAAAAAATGACATGTGTTTTCATCTTCTAGTGTGCAGCTATGTGAAGAACACAGACCCAATGTTAGGAATCTTGGTCACTGATGCAGTTGCTAACTGGTGACAAGTTAAACCGTTTAACTACCCTACAATTCATCCAGGCACTGGTGAGTTCACTACCTAAAGGTTCTTCATCCCTTATGATTTAGAAAGCTAGAAAGAGTCAAAACATCTCCACATTGAACTCTGGGGCTCAAATCTCACTGACCCTGAACAAAACCTGCTTTTTTTCTGCGCCTGGCCAATATGACAATTTTAATGTCCATATGCTTGAAGATCTGGGAAGATCTGTAACAGCAGTCTTGTATGAGCTCTTCAGCATGTCCACTCTGTGGCTAGTCCTAGGATGCTGATGTCCTGGCAATGTGTTGGTGTGTTGTAAGGCCAGGCAGGGATGCTGGGAGCGAAATGATGACTGCCTCTACCTAGTCGTCCCAGGGGGTTAGGATGGAAACATATCCATAAGAACTGGGACACTTTCCCAGGAGCCACAGCTAAGGCAAAGCCAGGTTAGGTGAAGACAGTCTGCATGGTTCTTCATGGCTTGTGTCTCACCAGTGTGTACTTTGAGACTTGAATTTTAAGATGTTATGGGTATATTAAACAATAAGATGGCTGTCATGGTACCAGTCCCCTCCCGTGATGATCACTACATTCCTTATCTGGCTTAAATTAACTCACCCACTTTTGATAATGCACTGATTTATAATCAAATATCCTGGCCCAAAGTGAAGACTCCTTTATCGTTCCTCTCCTGAAGATTCTCTTTGCACTCCAGTATTCCCCCTAAATTTCCCCTTTAGATGCCACATTTGGCAGCTGAACACCCACTCTGGAGTTAAGCAGAGAAAGGATTTAATAGTGGCGAGTTATCAACACAGGGAATTCACATCCCGTTGATGGCGGAAGGGAATTAACACAGACTTTCCATCTTTCATAATGAGCAAACAGCTTGCGTGTCCAAAAGCCTGTCTGTGTCTCTACAGCTGTGTTAGCTGGGCTGATAACATATATTACTTTTCCTTGTAAACCCTGAGAACACAACAGTTGTTTGGGCTGACAGGGTGGAGTGGGGTTGGGGGTGTGTCAGGAAGAATGTTTGTTTTTTCTTATTTAGTTTATTTGCACTATGGTCCCTAGTTAAAGTAAACTGAAGCAGGAAGGACTGGGAGTTTCTCTTTAAACTCCATTGTGTGTCAGCTTTTTTAACTCAATACAATTTTTTGGCATGAAGAGTTTAAGGCCAAGACCTTGAAGATTTGATAGTTCATCCAGTGAAACTGGTATAACTAATGACTTCAGGTGAAGTATTTATAATGCACTCTGGTGAATGTTGAAAGAGAATCAGGCACTAGGGCCAATGTTCTGAAAGTGTCTAGTAATTTCAGGTCTCCATTTCTCATACTCTTAAAAGTGGCCAGACTTTCATTAGGCAGCAGTGTATGTGCTGCAGTCTCCATTTCTGAAGTCTGTACTTGAAGTTTTAATGTGAAAAATTGAAGAAAGTTCCTGTGAAGAGTTGCAAGAATTACTTGAGGAATGGGAAGCATGTTACAAACAAGACTCAAGGACCTCCTTCTAGGTGGTGGATTTAAGAGAATGCCCCTGAGTCACAACATAGACAAAATAAATTTCATTCAAGAATACTCTCCTCTTAGGAATCAGGTCATAGTTACTAAAAAAACCCTCACCAAGTGAAGTTTCCCTAATGTTTTACAGAACTATCTCATGCTTTTCTGTTGTATGTGTGGTAGTACATTCATATGTACTGGGCCTGAAGGGAATAAATTAGGAAAGTTACTCGAGAGGGCAGACTATGCACATAGCTGATTACCACAGTCTGTACTGCAAGTTCATACCCCTCTTATGCCATTGTAACCAGTTAATCTGGTTTTATCTTTTTAAGCTTACAAACTGAGTTAGAATTATAATTACATCAGTGCAAAACTAAGAGAATTACTCCAGTATCTAGGCTACAGTTTATTATTTATATAGGTAAAAGTCTTTGAATACTGTTATTGCCAAAGTGGCAATGCTGAGTAGAAAAACCACGTAGAAAAACCACATAAAAGCACTAGGAGTGGTTTGTGACTTGAAGGGAAAAATGCAATTAGCAGTTTTCCAAGCTGGATTCCCCCAGTGGATACACTAATGTTCCAAACAAGTATTTATCCGAATCCAACTAAAACACCTTTGCAGTTGCAGAGGGTAAACAAAATTTTTATCACCCTTAGAAAAATGGATGTTATTTAAGTAATCATTAGCATTTTTTGTGATCTGTCATGGGACAGCAGAAAACAGAACAAACTAAGTTAATATAGCACAAATGATCAGAATGGAGAACATTGTGTGACTTTATAAGCACAACAGAGAACCTCCATTAGATAACCTCATATTTAATGAATAATAAAAACTACACTTTTTTTTTTTTTCTGACTAGTAGGTGTCCTTGACCTTAGTCAGACTTAATTTGTGAATATCCTTTATACAGCCCTGGGAGATTTGCAGTGTCCGACTTCTCATCTCTATCCAAGAGCTGACTTTGGAACTTTCTTCTCTTCTTCTTTAGACTCCTCCAGGAGCCTGACAGTGCTGGTCAAATTTTGTGTTCTTGATTTCACATCCTCATCATAGGACTTGTGCTGCAAAAAGGAGGAATGATTATTCAGGGATTTCAGATTGCTAGAGAGCATAGATGAGATAAGATATTTACACTTGCTGCAGTGTGTAGCATGAAAATTGTTTCCAAATTGGAAATCCTTTTCTGTATTTAGAGGTGTCTATGCCACTATGATCCATGATCTTCTTCATCACAGACTGTGAGATGTAACTCATGCCTTTCTCCTTTTCATTATCTTTTAAACCATGGAGGGCAGCACTAATGTATCCCAAATTCTCCTACTTACTCCGAACCACTTTTACTCTCAAATTCAGCTCAGAATTAAGAGTGAGAAGGTATTACAGTTGTGCCTGATGAGGAAAGTATATGCTATCAGCCAACAACTAGATTGTTGGGAAAATGCAGCATCAGTACCTTTTTGATTTATATACTTTGAATTTGAGAGCAAAAACCACAGTTTTTATTCTGTATTTAGAGATATTACATTGAAAGTGATACATATCCAAGTTAGGAAGATGATAGACCCATTTTTCCTACATCACCCTTTGTTTTTTCCACTTCCTTTAGGATCAAGGATATAGAGAAAGCAATGGGAGCTTCATCACTGACTTGAGAGATATGAGTGTATTCTCCCCATCAGGTAGAACGTATTTGAGGCATATACTTTGCTATACAACATTGTTTGAACTGGGTGATAACAAATGCAGGCAAGGACAAAGAAATAAAATGGGTCTACCAAGGCATTGGATGTCTAAAAAGGATAGATGAAGTTTTATACCAGGTCACAAAGTAGATACTGAAGCAAAACATAAGCTTCAAATTTATACAGTTGTGTTCTTGTCTAGCTTTGTGAGGTATAAAACTGATTGTGCCTCCAGGAGCCAGATGCTGTAGAGCTGATAGGTCCTCTCCTTCCACCAGGATATAAGCCATTTGTTGGGCCACTTTCATGGTTTGAATAATTGTTGATTTTGAAATATAGGTCGCCCCCAAGTCTCACTTTGCCAGCCTGTGGTGATGGAAACTGCTTATGGCCACAGAAGATGAAACATGGAGTGATTAGGTTACATTTATTGCCTCTCTCAGGATCTTGTTGTCCCACTATGATGAAGGCTCTAGATTGCCTTCAAGAAGCATATGTTTGGTGGAAATCAGTATTGCATAGGAGACAGTAAGTTTTCAACTTTGTCGTGTGCTATTTTCCTCACTCATTTCTTTTAACCTCTCTTGGCGATAGTTAATAAAATTCTGTTGCATAGCAACCAATCGGGAAAAAAAAAAAAAAAAACAACAAAAAACCCAAAACCTTTCACTACCTAAATATGACAGATTAGACAATAACTATAATATAAGAATTTGTCAGATTTCATCTGGAAGAGATTTGGCCTGGTTCAGCAGAATTCACAGACAAAATCATGGGCAGTTACCAAATCACCTGGTAGAAATGGCCATCAGCAAATTAATCTATTACCAGAGCTGCACCCTAACCTCATTTACCCCATTTACCCAGACAGAAGCTTCCTCTTTCTCCCTTCCTACCTGTCCAGTTGTAGATCTGGACGTCTGATCTGATCCTGTCCCCAGATCATGCTTTCTGGCCTCTGGTCCCAGGACTGGTTGGTCTGCACAGCTCTGACTTGAATCCCAGTGTTGCTGTGACAGAAAGTAATGAAATCTATTACAGGATTTTTTTACCTTGGGTAGGAAATTTTAGTGTTAAGATCTGTGGAATCAGTTTTTGAAATGGACAAATGAGTCTTAATTTTTTCTTAGTTGTGTTATTGCATATTCTTGGATGCTAATTCAACACACAAGAAATCAAAATTGTACACACTTAAAAGTCAAATCACCTAAGTCTGCAAAATGCCTATAAATATATATTTTTGTGCAGCAAGACAAGTATGAATCAAAATAATATAATTCAATTTCATGATGAAGTTCATATATCTATGAAAAAATCTCTTGTGAGATTTTCTGCAATATAGATGTAAAGTTGTAGTGGTCTGTTAAACATTTGAGATCAAAAATGTTTAAATGTAATTGTTCTGTTACATTTGTCAGTCCAATTTTTAAATAATTCTTTAATGCAGTTTGGATGTAATGTCAGAAAATATAAAGAAGGAGATTTAGCATGAAGAATTGAGAGATTTTTACAAGATACAGTAAAAGAACAAAAAGCTGTAGGCTTCTACAGTGTTATGAAGGTTCACTCTTCAGCTGTGCGTAAGTGACTCTGTAAGTACAAAGACCATACATCTCTAAGCCTATGTTCCAGAAAATATATGTTTGTATTTTAGTAATTCTGACAGAAACCATGACATCATCCCTGCTGGACAAAGCAATATTTGTAACCTTTTCACACAGGCTGTCCCTGGAGGTTCCATTTTCCACATTGTTTAATTTGCACTAAACAGATTATACCAAGTTAATCTTTTTTTTTCCTTCTGGAATCAGATGGTGCTTTCCCCTGTGAGATGCTCATTTCACTGAAAAGCAATTAGTAAATGAGACATTGAAATTCTTCCAAAATTTTTCATGTGCCTTGTATAGAGTCACTAATAATTAAGGTGATTCTCTACTGTAATGTCCTTAATCAAACTGAGTGTTCTGTTTCATTATGTTCATCATTCAGCTGGGCTGAATTTGGTCCTCACTTTCCACCAAACAAGCACCACTAAAGTTTTCTCCATACTGTGGCTGCATCTGCCCCTGGTTCTGCATGACTGGAAATTTCTACTCAGGCGAAGTCATGCTGGTATCAAGACTTTTCCCAATGAATAAAACTCACTGTATGTTTCATCCTGACTAATTTCATCCACTTAAAAGTTTATTATATACTTTTAAGTTTCTGTTACAGGCAGCAGAGACTGTGAGTATCCTTTAGAGAATAATTCATCTCATCGCATGGCAATGTCTGCAATAAGGTGGATGTATCTACTCTAGCTTCACTTTGCTACACCCACTCAGTGTGAAGGACATCCAGAGGGTTGGCTTTATCTGTACATCTGCATTTAAATGACTAAAGTTAAGTCAGAAGAACTGAGGGTCTGAAGACCAAACTACAAGCATGCAACCTGTGGCCACCATGGTTTGCTCAGTCTAGGGATGCAAACACAGTATCTTTATATACAGCTCTATGTTAAGACACATGGAATACTACTATGCCTTTTAGCCACCTTCCAATATGTGGGTCCTGCTTGTCATTTTCCCCAAATGAGTTGAATGAAAGCTGTTAGAAATGCTCTGAGTGCCTGTCTCAGGTACATCCCTATTTGTCTTGGATCTTCCTCATGCTTTCTTCACTATGCATCAGCCCAGATGTAACTAGGCAGTGGAAGCAGAGTACAGATTCTTCTTTTCTTGGTGGTACATGAAACCTGCATATGCAGTCCAGCTTACACCATCTCTGATCATGAACATCATGTTGTTTTGTTGCATGGGCTCTAACATGTGCAGAAATATGGCTTACAAATATAAAGAGTGCTCAGCTTCTAGTCAAATCCTTAGACAGTGTATCATGGCTGATTAGTGTAAGCCTTGCATTTACATCATCTTGACAACATGTTCTTCCTTACTATACTGGAATGAAAGGATAGATCCAGCCTTCACATATGGGGTACATATGCTGTAAAAAGGGCAATTTTGCTGAATTGGCTTCGTTGAGTAAATTACTAAGGCATGACGCTGATTATCTAAATGGGAATGCTAGCCTGAAAATTAATAATGTAACTTTACAAGCTCATTTGCTGCCCAGGTGAATTTCACTAGAGGGACTTCAAGCAGTGAAAGTGCACGTGCATGTGATATATAAAATACACCTGTTGAAATAATGTTTCTTCCCCTAAATGCTATAATACAGGGCATGGACTAATTTCACTTTTAAAAATCCTACTCCAGTTTAAATGCCTTCCCCCCTCCCTGCCCTGCTCTCCTGTTGATCCTAATAAAACTCTCTTCATTGAAGAAACTTGTTATTAGGGGAACAAATAAACTGCCCATAGTCAGGAGTACATATAGCACATTTCATCTATACATCTCAAAGCAATTTACAGTAAGGGGGCATGTATCCCATTTTGCACATGGAGAAACCAGAAATTCAGTCTCAAGAAGAAAGTCATCGCAAGGCATTAAGTACAGTGCCATTTTTTTCCAAGCACTGCTTTTGCGTAGTAAGTGTAATGTCTGTGCACAAATGCAATCATATAGAGTCCCTTTAATGTGTGATATGTATCATCAGTAAGTGGGAAGAGTAAGAGAAAAAGGAAAGGGTGAATGGTTTTTGGTTAAGTTTTGATTACTGTAAGTTCAGTGAGACAATTCTTTCCTCCCTCCTTCAGTTCCTCTTTATGACTCTCACACAGGATGGTAAGAACAAATGGAACAAATGTCAGCAGCCTGTAGAAATGAAAGGGCAGGAGAACAAATGATTTTTCCACTTGATCGTTGATAATAATTAATGCTACAATTTTACTGCAACTTGTACTTTTATCAGTCATTGTTGGAAATTGTAATACATCATATTTAGTTTGAATGACAGGTGTTGGTCCATTGCATTAATATTTTCAGTAGTCTCTCCTCTGGGATGATGCTTCATGTATCTGGAAGTTGAAGGATCACCTCCACATGCAGAAAAGGCCCCATCTCATCACTTATCCAAGGCTAATAATACAGTAGACATGTATTAGTGGATTTGTCTGTGGGAGGGCAGGTGGAGATCAATGGGAAGTCTCTGCTTATTCTTGCACAGCAATTTGCTTTGGTTGCCAAGCTGTGTTAAATAAATAGCCTATGCGCCAAGCAGGAATTTCATTTGCACAAGGAGGCTTTTCTTTGAACCTTTCCAGGTGGGAATGTTTTCTACTACAAGGCTCTTATTTAATATTCACACTGCCCAAAAGCCACAGTCAGTACCTTTGTGCAAACTTCAGAAGACATAATCCCTGCCTTAAACACTTCATGGTCTGAGCATGCACCAATGCCCCATGTGGAGCGAGCCCAATGGATGCCACCAAGGTGACAGGTGCCCGTCTTGCTAGCTTCAGTCACTACCATTTAATAAGGGGAGGAAAGTTATCTAAGAAAGTGAAAGTCCATGAAGTCTATTCAAAGAAATTGTAGTGTTGAACAGATTATGACTGATAGAATTAAAGATTATTACTTTACTGTTTTTAATAAGTTCAAGAACGCCTTTAGAAAATGCAAGAAGACATCTCCCTTACCTTACAGAAAGGATAATGGAAGCATAAAGTACCAGTCACTTTAAGATCAAGTGGCCAGGAAGTGGCAAATCCAAGAGTTACAGATAGGTCTTATGCTTATTTATCAAAAGACAGTGTATCAGACAGCTGGGGTCATTCAGTCAACTTATGCATTTACTTTGTGTGTCTGGTGTCTGGCAAGGAAAGGACAGGAGTCTCGAAACACCAAGAATAAGAACATGGATCATGAGAGCATTGCCAGTGGGACACAGAAAATGAGGACCAAGAAGGGAGAGGAGATTGGAGCAGAAATCAACCAGGAAAATAAAGTCCCTGGTAGTTTTCTAGATTCCACCACTTATTTTCAGAGGCAGTGACATCCATTGGCGTAGAAAACAAAGGTAGCAGATGTCTCACTTCAGTCTTAGTTTGAGGTCTTACTGGTGATAACTCTTCTGTTTCCTCCTTCTTGGAGGTCTGAGGTTTAATGTCTTTTGTGAGGCCTATGAAGAGCTAAGAGGGAGTCCAGGAGGACAAATTTACAATAGTCCTCTAGTACTACAGGAATCAGGATATCTGCGGAGACCTCATGTCTATGTTAAAGTGATAAGTTTCCAGTCTCTGGGAGATGCAAACAGCTTTATGTTTAACCATTAAAGTACATTATGACCCATTGCTTTATTATCTCAACAGAAATTATTTTTTCTGCCTGTCATAGGATATTTTTCTTGCACTTATTCCATGAGGAATGCCACACAGAGATCTGGGAACAAGACCCAAAAAAACCCCCCAAACCAAAACAACAAAACAAACCAACCAAACAAAACCAAAACCAACTAATCAACCAAAAACAACAAAAACCCCACCTCTACATCTGTAGATAACGGTCTCCAGAGCTGTCTTGAGCACCGTCTCATGCAGCTGGTTAGGGGACAGACACAGACACCTGGATGTAGGGCAGACTGCCAGTCCAACCCAGCATTAGTTCATCAGCTTTATACTGAGACCTGTGAGACCTGCTTAAGGCGGTCCACTTTAGTGTTCCCAGACAATGCTCTTGCCTTGAGGGTGGTCTTTGCCTGACTCTGTACCTCCATTACACATCTATGAAGTAACCAGCAAAACACAGCATGGGATCATCTGCCCTAGACCATAGTGGGCAGCCAGAGTAAGTGGGATTTAGCCTGGGAAAGCTATTTACCTTTTGTCTTTCTCTTTTTTTCCTTTTTTTTTTTTTCCTCTCTTCCGAGGTAGGGATTTTGTTGAAGGTAAGTGAGATGTGAGGGAAAACAGTTAGGGCAGTCCAGTGGCTCATATAAGGCGCTCCTTCATTACTGTATTGCTGAAAAATGTTACAGAAGTGGCTGGCTTCAGGGGGTATATAAGGATAAGGATCTTAGCTGGAAGTCTGATTCCTTACCAATTCCCAGAAATTAACAGAATTTAGGCAATAATCAAGTACATTCAGTACCATATGTCAGAGCATATTGTAACACACAGAAAAGGGGGCCTTGTTATGCTTCGTGCTGCAGTGTCTGAGGCACTCAGTTCAACACCTCTCTTTGCTTTTTCACTTCACATCAGAGAAAACTCAAAATGCTACGTCAGCCTAGGGCCAAAAGTTATTGGCACTGGTTTCAGCTCAGTTCTTTCATGTGTGGAGGGTGTGGTGACCTATTGGCAAAGCACCCTGACAAACCTTGAAGACATGAGTTCAGCCTTGGACACAGATACCATTTTCCCTTTCCCTTTTCCCTGCATCTGACCCAAGTGTAAAAGAGTACCTGGACACTGAGGAGTAGGTAGTGGCTGCCTGGGTGGTTGCTGTGGTTTAAACCCAGCCAGCAGCTAAGCACACAGCTGCTTCCTCCCTCCTCCCTGCTCCCAGTGGAGAATCGAAAAAAGAAGTAAAACTCGTGGTTTGAGATAAGAATGGTTTAATAACTAAACTAAAACATAATAATAACAACAATAATTAAAAAAAAATGTTGTAATAATAATACTAATCTTAATGAAAGGAATATAACAAAAAGAGAGAGAAATCATACCCAAGACAGACAAGTGATACACAAGGCAGTTGCTCACCACCCACTGACTGATGCCTAAGCAGTGATCTACTCCTCATGGCCAACTCCCCCCTGTTTATATGCTGAGCATGATGTTCTGTGGTATGGAACATACCTTTGGCTAGTTGGGGTCAGGTGTCCTGGCCGTGTTCCCAAACAGCTTCTTGGACACTTCCTTGCTGGCAGATCATGGGAAACTGAAAAATTCATGACTTAGAAACAGGTAAAACATCAGTGTGTCATCAACATTCTTCTCATACTGAACTGAAAACACAGCACTGTACTAGCCAGTAGGAAGAAAGTTTTACTCTCTCCCTGCTGAAACCAGGATAGTGGTGCCTGTGACCTTTCCCTCTGCAATGCTGGCTTCTGAAAATGGCTTGTATTTCCTGATGGGCTGTCTGGGCTGTTAGACCTTTGACTCTCTTTGACATTGTGCAGTGCATTTTTTAGAAGCACTGCCCAGTCTCCGACAATTAGAACTGGCTTTATCTTCTCTGACATTTTTAAGCTATCAGAGGAGCTGTTTTGTTGAGAAACTCCCAACAGCCAGTGGTAAAGGATCTATAATTAGGCTTTTCTTTGCTAGTAGATGTTCTGAATGTTGGGATCACATCGGGGTTATGCAATAGTGGGACAGTGTTGTCTGTTTTTTTGGGAATTATATACACTTAATTTCTACAAGCATGTCTCCGTGTTACACAAACAGCAAAACCACCCTAGAATCTATGTGGAACTAGTTTACAGTACATCACAGAGAATCTGAATTCATTGTCACTAGGAAGAAGAGGCTGAAGCTAGTGATGATCAGAAGACAATACCTTGATGATCTTTAGACTTTGTTTGGCATATAAAGTTTTGAGTGAAAATAATTTTACTTTACTACATAAATAGCTTAGAGCCTCATCCAGCCTGGACTTTAACACTTCCAGGGATGAGGTACGTTTAAGACCAGTCTGGATGAGGGTCTTAGCAACCTGGTCTAGTGGAAGGTGTCCCTGCCCATGACAGGGGAATTGGAATTAGATAATATTTAAGGTCCCTTTCAACCCAAACCATTCTATGATTCTATGGCTTTGTGATTCTGTGATAAATTCTGCTAAATAATTCCCCTCCAGGACACAAATTCTGATCCAGACCAACCTGTCTGTGCTCAGACTGTTCAGGGCATTTGATTTCACCAGGACACCATCATCTCTTCTTTGCTCTTGACTCTGGGTGTCCTGTGAGCTCCATGTGTTGTCCTCCAATAAAAATGTTTATTTTACTTTTACTTTTTTATTTTTTTTTAATTTTTCCTCTCACAGTGTGAAGTTTCTATAACAATGAGAGCTGTGCTGCAGCTTAACAGAAATATGCTATGGGATGTAAACAAGGGGTTGTGCTGCATGCCCCTAGATGTGATATGAGGGTGCACAGCCAGCTGAAGAGAACTGCAGGACTTCGTAAGGCACAGGGAAATGAACCTGCTGCAGACTCATCCATTGTAGGACCTCAATTCAGAGGGCTTCTTAGTTTCAAAAATCTCCAGATTGTGTTGAGTTTGTACCTGGTGGAGCATTGGTAGCAGAGCAGCCTACAGGGATGGCTCCGGTAAGAAGCTTCTAAAAGCTTCAAGATGAACCTACCACTGGCCAAGGCTGACACAATCAGCAATGGTGGAAGCATCTCTGTGATAATGTATGTTAAGAGGGGGATATAGGGTGGGCAACTTCCTTTGTTTTGGAGAGGAGTGAGATATGGGATGAACAAGTATTGGGATAAAGAGGTCAGTGAGGAATGAGGAGAGCAGGTGTGCTGGGGCAGAGATTGCCCTGCAGCCTGTGATGGGACAGCAGGCTGACTCCCTGTGGCCCATGGAGACTAATGGTGGGGCAGATTCCTGCCGGCAGCTTGTGAAGGACTCTCATGCCAGAGGAGGTGACTATGCCTCAAGAAGGCCATGACTCTGAGGGAAGTCAGCTCTGGAGCAATCCATCAATGGGAGGACTGAACCTGTGGAAGGGACCTAGGCTGGAGCAGCTCATGAAGAGCTACATTTTAATGTTTTGACTTGAAAAGGAGTGGTCTCTGTAGTGTTAAGATGTCAGTTTATGACACGTGGTTTTCCAACAAGAAACGTATGCACAGAAAGTAGTGAAAAAAAAATTCAGACACTGATTATAGAAGTGGGCAAAATATCAATATAGGTCCTTTGAGTAGCTTCAGAACTGTCAAAGATCCTGACCTCAAAAGTCCCATTTCTGCCATTCCTTCCTTCGACACACCTACCATGGGAAGTCAGATGAGAACATTGATGCTGGGCTATATTTCCCTCTATTTTGAAGAAAATTTCATTTCTTAGTAATGCCCTGTGCATTTGATGGCAAGAAACTCACCTTCAAGGGTGGCTGTGCCACTCTATTTGCATCATGAACGAAGACAGAAATCCTTTTGAAGGATAACCATGACCCAGTGGCATTTATCTGTGCTCAGAGGGGCAGAGGTACCATCTAGCTTTAACTCAGTTAACTGAAAACAACATATAATAAGCCTGTGGTGGTGCAAACTTCACTGGTAGTTTCACAAACTACTTCAGGGTGTTTGCTAGCAGTAATTTTGCCAGAGTTGCTCGTTCAATGCTAGTGCATTAGGCTACAAGCTGCCCTTGGACTTCAAGTCTGCCGTGGGAACACCCCTGCAGATGGGGGTCTCTGGGGTACCACATCCACTCTAACACACTCAATGGCGTGCCTGTTTTGCCCATGCTCTCTGCCAGCTGGTGAAAGAGCAGGATAGTTGAGTAGCCACATTAACAGGATGCTCAACCAGAAGCAATAAAGTCCTGCTGAGAAATAAGGTATAATAACTCGGAGCCAGCATTAAGATAATGTGGCTGTCGGGCTTCTGGGCTGCAGCTGCCTTGCATTTGGCTGACACAGCACACGCAGGGTGGCATGCAGCTGCTGCCATTCTTTGAACATCACTTTATAAAAGGATCTCCAGAAAGCTCAAAATTAGCTAAAGCTCATTGTAAGAGCCCTAATCACAGCTAGTTATGGTCATGCTTTGAAAGAGTCCTGCTAGTTTTAGCTCAGAATCTCTGGGCACTAAAGACTCCATCTGTTCAGATTTTTCAACATTTCCCAAGGGTGCAGGTTCCCATTATCTTGTACTCACAGGACAAAGTTCCACTGAGGAGTTATGAGTCAGGTTTGTATGTGCATTAAGTCCATCAGTATCTGCCTCACACTGTTATTTTGTAAGATAAGAGCTTTAGTCTGTTCCCTGGTAACATCTCCACTGCAGGAACAGGTAAACTGTGGCAGAAGGGAGTAATTGGCATGGTGAATTATTCTGGCAAAAGGTGAATCTATCTTGGATAACCCTGACTTTGCTCTTATCTTCCAGGCTGTCTATTGAACATAACAAAGAATAAGGCTGTTAAATGGACCATTTGAACTCATCTGAGTCTACTTTGGTCAGATATAGTGTCATTAATACTACTATTGATGTACATTAGTACTTGAAGACTCCATTCAGGATGTGCTCAGCCCTGAAACACAAAGTTCAAAGCAATCCTTGATGCAATTCCACCTTACAGCCTGCATGGAAGGAGGTGCTTCCTGCTTGGGTAGCTGCATGTACCTGAGAACTGAACATTCATGGACTCTGAGAGGAATTGGTTTGTGGCTACAGCTTCATCAGGAAGATTTTGAAAGGCAGGTGTTGAGAAGTAGCAAATGCTGTCTGTGCAGAGAAATCAGTAGGAAATATGGGTGCGAAGCACCTGCATGTCTGACACAGCTACAGCAATCTGCTCTGTGGTTCCTCAGTGCTTTTTGTGCAGGGTTTTCTGAGCAGTTTAGAAGATTTCTAGGTGCGAAATTTGTCAGTTGTTACTCTTTACATAAATGAATGAAATTTATAAGATATTGTATGGTTTCCTGGGTGTTTTGTGAAAAGAAATGATAGGTTTAAACACTTTAAAAAGCTCTTTAATTCAGATATATCCAGTTCTGTTGATTTTCTACAGAAGCTTGTATTGACAGCTCAGAAAGGCTGTCAGTAACCAAAATTATCAGCCATGTTTAAAATACTGTCTTAAGAAATTTTGGCTGTGGTTACATGGCAAGTCAGTGGCCAAGCCAGGCATTGGCCTTTGGTCTAAGTATCAAATTGCCTTTCTATATGGGGTATTTTTTGCAAAGAGCAATTGCTGTCTTACTTCTCTACTTGGAAGCTGGTTTATTAGGGGAAAATGGGCTCAGAGGGTTGTAGACCCCATTTCTTCTGCCCGTCTTCTCCCCTAATATCACCCAGCCCCAAAGGCCTTTTCCTGTTTTCATGGTGCAATTGCATTGGCCAGCTTCTTCCTGCTTCTGGGAGCAGGGTCATGTCACACCAGCCCAGGCCTGGATTGTTGTTGCTTTGTACATCTGAGGGACTTTTACCCCCAGGCAGCTGCTGAGACTGGCGCCCATGCTTTTATGCCTGTGCATCCAGCCTCATTTCTCCAGCCTGTAGAAACCTTCAACAAGGCAGAGCTGGGAAACATGACACACAGGAGATACTGATGGTGAGGTGCTGAGGGCAGATGGTTCTGCTAGCAAGTGCCAGCCAGGTGTGTCACACCTTCCTGGAGATCAGCTAATGCCCAGCTGGAATCTTCAGTCAGACTGCTCCTCCCCCAGCAAATGCTTATGACTGAGAAGGTTCATGTTGAGCATGTTTGTAATTGATTCAGTACTGTTGTGTGACAAAACTCAATAGTTTTGTATAAGACTTTAATATAAATCTCTTGCACTGGCAGAGCCTAGTAATTGAATCAATATACAAGCAAGGCTGGAGAAGCACAATGAAAATGTTTGGTTCCAGGTTAACTGTGAAGCAGATGTTCCCTGACCCTGTCCCCTTCTCACCCTGCTACCTCCCTCTTTGTCCCTCCCAGCTGCAGGCATGAAGTGCTCCTAGTTTATAACAAGGAAGAAAGAGAAAAAAAAAGGAAAAAGAGTAAGCAACTTCAAGATTCTCAGGCAGTGTTAACAACGAGTTGCTGGTAGTTGAGAGCAAGGTATCCCATTTGTCAGGGAAAATGGCAGTGACTCCAAAAGGGGCAGGTGGCAGTGAGTATCACTGGGTGTGAGGTGATAAAGAAGGCCTCCTGGTAGAGGTTACTCTCACCCAAAGTTTGCAGAAAGGGCTTAAGGGACAAGTGATGACTGTGTCCAGCACCACAGCAACAGCATTCAGGGAACCAGGTTCTACAGCTCCTATGAAAATTCCCAGAGACCCAGAATAGCACCAGGTCATGAAAGAGGAACCATAGTGGAGTCTTCTAGCATAAAGATCTTCTATTGTGGCTCTACCAGGAAGCACAGAGGTGCCAAGGGACTGAGCTTACCCCACAGAAGATGGCTGGATGCTGGTATGAATCCAGTGATATCCCTGCCCAATAGGAGGGTACAGGCATCAGGGAAGATGGTAAACATCAGTGATCGATCCCATTTTGATTCAACGAATCTGTTAAATGTCCTTGATGCTGGACCTGTACTTAGTGTGATAATTTTCCTTTGTTTCTCCACAGACTGCCTTCTCCATACTCAAATGGTGTTTCTAAAGTTTTTTGAAGTTAGTGCCTAACCTTGATATGGTGGTTTCCTTTTGCATCAACATACTCTAATAGTCATTCAGACTTTGTCATCATACTCTGCATCATCAATAATGTTGAAAATTGAGGGAAACTTTCAATTTCCCAGGGCTGCTAAGATTATCTTCCTCTCAATCTCCAGTTACACAAGTACACTGTTTCTTGGTTGTGTTCCCCCCCAGAATTTTTAATTCTGTTGTTGGTTTATTTATTTATTTTTTTTTTCCTTTGGTGTTGTGGGGGTTTGTTGTTGTTTCTTTTTGTTTGTCTGTTTTTTATTATTATTTATTTACTTGTATGGAAAGGAATCTTTCATTATTTATTTTATTAACTCTGGAAGAAGTTTGGTTTGTATTTTCATAAATGTGCTTTTGAAGCTCTGACTGTTAATGACAGCCAAAAAAAAAAAAAAAAAAAAAAAAAAAGCATGAATCTGCTAAGAAGAGATCTGAAGTCATAAACCACAGTTTCTAAAAACCAAGGACACAAAAACATCCAGATCTAAGGATGTCAGAAACAAGCCAGAAAAACAATGCATGTCTCAAATCAGAATTTATAGTTATCCCACAAAAATTATACTTCTACTAATACACTAGTACACTAATACAGTAAATAAATACATTTTCATGGTCCTGAGCATAATAAAATACATCTGAAATTCACTCAGAAAGTTTAAAAAACTCTGCAGAAAGAAGAGAGGAAGTCCACCACAAACAGTCACAGATCAAAATAACATCACAGTTGTGGTATCTGTGAACAGAGTGCTTCCCCATATGATTAGTCAAGGCTGATTTTACATCCTCAAATACATCCATAAATAACCCTTTTTTGTTCCTTGGGGATATTTAAGTAAACTTGATTCAAAATCCCCATTTCCCTTTTCTGCCTGTTTTTTCTAAGGGAGAGCAGAATTTCCCTGTCAGTTTCTCTGAACGGAGGTGGTCCTGAGTTAGAAAGACCTTTCATACGTAGTGACCTGTCTCAAATTATTTCTAATGCCTTTCTCTATATCACTTACAGACTGATGCCCTACTGTGTGAAGATCAGTGATTTTCCTGGGGCTTGGCTCATGCTGTTAGTGAATAAACAGTCTCCAGAAAGCTGCATTAATGTAATATTAGGACACTGTGACTTTTGGAAAGCTGTGAAAATAAGAAGTCCATCATGACAGGATGAGCAGCACGAGACCTTCAGTACATACAGCTTGTTGACAAGCTCAAATTCTTTCTGAATAAGAAGGGCAAGGAGAGCTGCCTGAATAATTTCTCAACTGCCTTCCCTTTGCTTGTCTTAAAAGAAGGACACACTCTTTGTAAAGTGATCATGAAATCAGAAAGCTGCAGTCCTTTCTGTCTCCTGGAGAAAACTTCAGCATCAGCTTTCCATTAAGCAAATAAAATGCTATAAATAATTAACTACCAAAAAGGCATCTTGCAATAGTCTTGGTTCCTGTTGTACAGAAGGTCTCAGCAGACATCATTTTATAAGGAGCTGGAAATAAGGAACTAGAATACCATGTTCTTTCTGAACCTCCATTAAGTTCAGAATGTTCCCATACCATGAAACTAGTTTTCTTCTCCATTATTTACTTCCCAGCTGCTTTGAAACATCTTCACAATTCATCCAGGACTTGCTTATCTATAAAAGTAGACTCCGACTCCTTATCATAAAGGTTCTGTAAATATATATGTATTTGTACATAAATATAGAATCATAAAATAATTTAGGTTGGAAAAGTTCCATAAGATTATTGTGTCCAACTGTAAACCTAACATTGCCAAGTCTACCACTAAGCCATGTCTCAGTGCAACATCTACATGTCTGCTGGCCAGACTATTTCTGATACAAGACAGGTGACCTTCTTAGCCAAGTTCCTCCCCTTAGACTGTAGCATCAAATAAAGCATCTTTCATTCAGGTGTCTAAAATTTAAACCCTAAAATCCTGATCAGTGCCTGCTACTATTATTTTAGACGTCCTCAAAGCATAGTATATAATTTCTTATGAAACAGACATTCAATGCTTACAAAGCCTGCTGCAAACACCATCGATGTATGTGACATTTAGAAAACTCTAAGTAATTTTTAGACAAAAGCTGTTAATTAGAAACCCAGCTGCTGTTCCTAAGATGGATTTTTTGTGAGATTTGATATAATGCCTACATGATTCTGCTTTAGCATAAAGTACCCCAAGGTTTTTCCTCAGAGATGGATTTTTAGACTAAGCCATGCTGCTCTAATATTTTCTACATGCCACCTGGGCTCTGCAGAGCTAAGGAAAACATCATCTCTTCAAAACATTCAAGGTCCCATCAGAGATCAAGTGATGTGGAGGACTCTTCATTTGGACAACTTCCCACCCTTTTCTGGTACTTGAGCAGGTTGTCAGCAGTTGTGGAAGTAGAATTCTTTACCCCACAGCAAGACTAACCTTCTTCCCTGGAAGCTCATGTTTTGGTCTTGGTTGTGGTATTTTTATCCTCCACATTCATTAACAGCCTCTGTCCCAGCTTCTGCTCCATCCTCTGGTTTGTGTGCTTTTGGGAAGACGGCAAACACTTCAATGTCATGTGTGTGGGTTACAAGCAATACTCAAAGGTTTCATATTTCCAGGCAGATATCGGGAAGACACTCTAGAAACAGACAGATTACAAATTAAATGAAAAAAAAATCCCGCAGTGCAATTTATGGAGAGCTCCTATTTTTTGCTTAGCACTTGATAAAACCACAGTATTGTGTTTGCCTGCATTTTCAACACAGCATGCTTGCTTGCCTTAACTTTCAACCCGGCTAAGGATGCATAGTAAACAAACTTTATATGATTCACATGGTGCTTTTCTAAGCATCTGTTTTAAATCACCTACCTAAGGGTCTGAAACATGGTCCAAAGTTGGCAAGGTGGCAGCCAGAAGCACATCTCACTAATTAACTGGCTCAGAGAATGCAGGTGGATGTGAAATCATTCACGTGCAGAATTTTTCAGAATTTTTATATCTGTGTGCTTTCCAGTTTTGAGCAAAATAGATTTACAGGAAAATCAAAAACAGTGACTAAGACTCAGCACAACCCCACACAGCACTCCATGGTGGTACCAATCCAGAGAGAGACTCTTGACTGGGACAATGGGTTTTCCTTAGCTAATGGAAAAGCATATCTTTGCCAAGAGATGTGGAAAATGCTTTTATCAACTCCAAGTAGACAGAAAGGGAGCAACTGAGATATGTTTTGTAGCTGAGACATCTCCCATGGAAAGCTAGCGTTCCTGCTTCAGACTGTTAACATTGCCACCAAACTGGGACAAGGATACTCCCTTGGTGTCACTCTTAGAACTGACTTAGGAACCACAGTTATCCAACTCTGGTCTTTATTCACTTGATCTGCAGTCACTGCAGCACTATTACCTCATAATAGTTAGGGAGAGTTTGGAGCTTTTTCCTGTGAAATTCCTGTTAAAATCTCTAGAAGTCAAGATAGATAGCAACTAATGTGCTTTCCTATAAATGTAGCCTGGTAACTTTGACCAGATGACCATAGGCATTTTCTATATCTACATGTGTGGATCTGAGTAAAGATGATAAATGTACTAATTTTCAATGGCAAGAAACAGCAACTGGGAAAAATATTTAAATTAATAATGTTTGCATAATATTCAAACCTCTGCTCCTCTTTCAGGAAGTGAGAGCACCTGTATAAACATTTGATCTGGAGAAGTTAAAGGTCACATTACCACTACGTAGTCCATGGCCTCTGAAGGTTAAAATATCATTTTACAAACAAAATATCCTTTCCTTTAAGAGTTTGGGCAGGTATTCCCTTGGCTACTGTTGCAACCTTTGGCCTCAGTCCTACCAACACTTACACACATGCTTAATTTTAAGCATACAAATATCTCTACTGTACAGCTCAGAGGGGTGTGAGGAGGTTCCACTTACTAGTGCTGTTGGGTGCTCTAATGTTATGATGTCGAATACTTGATGCTTCCCTGTTCCCTGGCAATCCACAGATTCTCTGTAACCCAAAGAAGCCCTCTGGTTAGTTCTGAGATGGAGCTTCAAAGCCATTATCTCATCAAACAGTTCTCGTAGGAGTATTTTCCTCCTCAGGGTGTCAGCTCTTTAAACATAACACAAAGTACTGTAGTTATGAAGTAGCCATTTTGTGTTCAGGTACTGCATACTACACTTTCTTATTTTATATTTGGTATTTTTATGTTCTTTCTTTATATGTTACTCTTGATGTGTTGGTTTTAGCTTTTAGTTGCACAGAATAAGCTTTGAAACAGCTCTACTAATATGAAAGTGATAATTTTCAAAAGGCCAGAATGATTTAAGAGTTGAATTTCCAAGGGGCTTGGGTGCTCATGCATGTAATTTGAACCTTCAAACTTTGTTTG
This sequence comes from Chloroceryle aenea, assembly GCA_013399075.1. Lineage (NCBI taxonomy): Eukaryota > Metazoa > Chordata > Aves > Coraciiformes > Cerylidae > Chloroceryle > Chloroceryle aenea. The sequence continues at coordinate 80,074 of VWZY01003161.1, forward strand.
AAGTCACATTCTTCGAGAATATCTTTGGATCTGGCCTGGTGAATAGTGTGTTTCTCTCAAATAATGTTTTTCAATCATCCTGGTTATATTTCAGATATACAGTATTGCTTTTACTTTAGTCTAACATTTTTGTTTCCTCTTAAACATGGCAAGAATACAGCTACGATGACTTACCTAATTGCCAAGTTCCTGGAATCAAAACACTAGGCCTATCAGTGCTGGATGCAGTAGTTGCACTGGTGGGGAGTGGAGGTGAAATGACAGGCTTAAATGTTTAATAAGATGCTTCTGGGTGGGAAGGAGATGAAGGGCAACTGTTCTTAGCTCTGCTGGTAAGATGCCTCTAGCTATCGCTCTCCCCCCCTTCCCTCTGCCATTAACACTGCATAATTTCTAAAAGACTGATATTTCTACAGTATAAATTGTACTGGTGGCATGAACTCAGCTTGTCCTGGGGCTCTTTGCATCTGTTATAGCACATTCAGGAATTATCTTGCTACTTATTTTGTGATGTGCCTGCTATCTCACATTTGTTGCCAGAAAAAAAAAAATAACTACTCTGGCTGACAAAACATCTGCCTATTCAGTGTCTTGCTGAGGCAATTGACCTTCATAGCTTCACATTCAGCTTATTAGTGTGGTGAGGATCATGCTGGTCTGTTCTTTGATATCTGGAAGGGGTAAAATCAATTTCTTTGCCCTCTGGGGCATAGTTACATTATTTCTGTGGAGATTCCTTTCATCAAGTGGAACAGTATGTCCCCCAAAATGTCATGAGTTCCAGTATTAGTTGCACTTTATAATTTCTAAAAGTCTGTCAGTGGAGATTTCTTGTACAGTAAAGATTTGTATCTCAAAAGATGCCTCATTTGCCTCATTTTACTGCCATATAGATGCCTCATCTTGGAAGGCACAGGATCATGGTGTGTAAAATGTAGAACTATGATTTCTAGTCTTCTTTTTTCAGTTCATAGTCCTATCTCCTGCCATTTGGTGGGCAGGACCATAGGGACTCATTATTTTCATGTAGTAATTGAGAGGGAAAACCTGCTCTTTATTAAAGTGATGTGGAATGAATTTTGTGGGCAATGATTTATTTGTGTTGTTAGCTTCAGCAGGTTCTCTGCCTTGTAATTACAATGGTGCCCTAATCAGCTCTGCGAACCACATATCCCTGGAGTTGACCTATACCAGAACTTGCTGCTCCAGAACATCTTTCCAGGTGCACTGATTTCTGCTTATGAGTAGCTGGATATTGCTGCACTTCATTTTCCTGTTTGTGTTGTCTGGGTGTTATTTTCTCAAAGAGGTAAGGCTCCAGTTTATTCCATGTTACACATGTGAAAACACAGCTGCTGAGCTAGAAATGGTGGCTGAGAAGAAAAAGGGCATCATGTTGTCTTGGGCTTTCTGTTTTTGCCAACAGGGACAATTTTCCAAAAATGTTAAGCATAACTTACCTTGTAAACTGAGCCTTTCAGAAGATCCTTGCTCTAGGAACTCTAAACTCCCTGCTATCTTTGAAAATAAAAACCAGCTTTTGACTCAGTGTTTCTGAACTTTGCACATCTGACATTGAAAATTAGGCACCTGATGTTAACTGCCATGTAAGACCACCATGCTATGGAAACCCAGTTAACTCCAGATGCACTGGGACATGCAGTCAGCCAAATGCCACGTCTGTGCAGAGACCAAGCTCTTACCCATCCATGGCTTTCCCAGAAAAATATGCACACATTTCCATGGCTCATAAAGCATACTTTGTTGTGTGATAGCAGATCTGAGCTTGCACATGAAACAGCTCCAAAGGGTACAGAGAAAATGGAAGCTGGGTTTAGTAGAAAAGCTTGTCAATTCTCACATGAAACATTTCTCATATCCTAGATGGTTGGGGTCGTGAATACTGCTCTGTAGCACATTGGAACCTATTTAGCAAAGGACAATGAGACTAATACTAATGAAATACTAATGAAAAGCATATGCCCCATGAAGAAGTGACAATTTCAGCAGATACTTTTGCAGATGTCTGAGAAAGTTGAAATTGTTAACATAGTTTTAATAGAAGAAAAGAGTAACACTTCTGGTTAAGAGTATTCCACATGGATGTAGCTGGAGAAATATTTCTTGATCCCCAGAAAAATAGGTGCTTCTCTGGTGAATCTCCAGTGTGACTCCATTCAAGGAAGATAAACCAATTTGGACCACACTTTCAGTGCTGAACATGCAGTCAGAAGTTAGCAGTGGATAAATCACTGTTGATAAATACCAGTTTGTGTTCTCAATTGCTGGCTGCAGGTGGTTTTCCTAATCCACCTGCACATCAGGGAGAGCAGATTTGATCCTTTTTCCTCCAATGGGACTGCAATTTATTGAAGTGGAGGGCATTCATCACTTCTCAGTAGGGCCTCCCTCCTTCATTGCAGCAGGACCTTTGTCTGCATTGTGTTGTCTGGAAAGCATAAAATGCCCAATAAAATAACCTTCCTGGAAACACTTGCAGGATGAGCTGTATGGCTCTAGGGTTTGTCAGAGCTGTACTGAAATGTTGCAAAATGTGGTGCTTTGAAAAATGTTTTCCTAAATATGCAATTCAAGTGATGACAGCTTCCTAGAGGTTGCAGTGTTACATATTTTACAACGTTATGATATCTTTGTGCTGTGTACCAGACTTTTATGTGCAGCTAAACAAACTGTGATGGAAGAGGTTTAAGTATTCATTTGAGAATAGGTCGTTATAAGTACATCCATATTTATGATCAAGATGTATAGGATCACATTGTTTCTGACAGCATAGCTATTATTCATCTCTGATTGCAAAAATACAGCCTGCCAGTTTTGCTTTTCAGTTACAAACTTTATTGGAGCAACTCCTTCATGTTAAGTGATTAGATATAATGAAGCTATATGCACCTTAAAGCTACCTACTGCCATGCATCCAGAGAGCTACAGAAGATGAATCATATCATAGAATTATAGAATGCTTTGGTTTGGAAAGGACCTTTAAAGGTCATTTAGCTCCTGGCAGTGAGCAGGGACATCTGCAACTAGAGCAAGTAGCTCAGACCTCCATCCAACCTGCGCTGGAATGTCTCCAGGGAGGGGTCATCATCTACCACCTCTCTGGACAACTTGTTCCAGTGTTTCACCATCATGGTAAAAAATTGTTTCCTTATATCTAGTCTATATCTACCTTTCCTTAAGTTTAAAACCATTACCCCTTGTCCTGTCTTAAGAGCCTGATAAAAAGTTGGCTTCAGTCTTTGTCATAGGACCCATTTAAGTATTGAAAAGCTGCAAAAAGGTCAGCCCAGAGCCTTATCTTCTCCAGGCTTTCTTTGTAGTAGAGGTGTTCCATCCCTTTGATCATTTTCATGACCTTACTCTGGATCTTCTCCAACAGGTCCATGTCTTTCTTGTGCTGAGGACTCCAGAGCTGCACACAGTACTCCAGGTGGGATCTCACCAGAGCGAAGCAGAGGGGGAGAATCACTTCCCTCAACCTGCTGACCATGCATGCTGCTTCTGATGCAGCTTGGGATGCAATTTTCCTTCCAGGCTAAAATATATACTTTGCTGGCTCATGTTCAGCTTTTCATCCACCAGTACCCCCAGATCCTTCTCTGTAGGTATGCTCTCAATCCCTTCATCCTCCAGCCTTTATTGACATGGAGGATTACCCCTAGCTAGGGGCCAGTGTATAATGAATGTATCTGCTGCTTATTTCTTGTGCCATCTACCATGGAAGTGGACAAATAAGTTGCATGCATCCATATATATATGCACATATAAGGTATTAATATATTTATATGTTTTCATATTGATTGTGATTTAACTTAAATACCATTCCAAATAATATACAAACTGGTATTATTTGTTAATATTAGCTGGAGGCCAGCTTAATGACACACTGAGATGTGGAGCATGCAGTGCCTTTTAAAATGCATGACTGAAACAAATTGCTGTATGTGCCTGTGGTGTCAAATCTACAGAGGTGACAAAACCAGAACTGTCAAGAAAATTGTTGGAAACTTCAGCATTTAATTGGTGGAGCAATCAGTTTCTAGTTAGAATTTTTGAGTCTTCCTGACAAACAAGAAACATCCCATTTTTTCATTTGAAATTACGGAAAACCAGAGTAGCAGGTTATTTTTATCTAGGCTGCTTTGTGGCTTCTGATCTTTTAGGGAAGACATAAAACCTTTGAAAGCACCTAGTGTGGACAATGTAATTAAGAGTAAACGGTAACCAGCTCCTCAAAGCATATATCTTAGGCTAGGTTCCATCTGCTGTGTGCCTGAAGAGGGTTTTGGTCTCCTCCTGTTCTGTTTAGGAGCAACTGTGCTGCTGGAAGTTTTATAAATCATTAATAAAATCCAGAAAAAGAAGGAAACCACATGCCAAATCACAGCCATCCCGTATTTCCTCTGAGACAGAGATTCCCCAGAGAGGGACTTCTGCAACAGTGTGGGCTCATACAAAAGAAATTTCCACAGAGAAAGAGAAAATCTACCAGTTCTCCTTTGCCAAGTTTGACCAGTTAGTTTTTGGAAGTTCCCACAGGGTGTGCAATAAATAACTTTGAGAAAGAGACCCTTAAGGCTAGAGCCAAAAGAATTCCTCATATTGGAAAGAAACTGCCTGGAAAGCCCCTCTACTGATGGATCTGGGAATACTAATCTGTAGTGGAGAACTGTGACTGAATGGAATTGAGATGGTAAAATCTTCCCCTTTTATTTAAGTTCAAAAAAGTTCCCAGCTGGAGTCCATCGAACTGGAAAGTGGATACAGTTCAGAAGAAGGTGAGGAGTTATGTGACTTATATTTTTCTTTCCTGAAATTTATAAAGATTTGTTTTTCAAAGAACTCATTTACTGCCTTTTTTAAGGTGATAATGATTGAACAAAAGTGCACAGGAGAAAAATAATGGGAGAAGGGTAAAGTGGAAAAAAGTAATTTCAAGGTAAGCTACATCTGCTGATTTCCTTCAGATTTCCCGACTGACACTGGGAAGAGTTTTGAATTTACTCATTCTGCTGGTTTGATCACTTGCATATCTTTGAAAACAGATTTGTACATGGACTTAGAAGACATGCTTACTGAAACAGAAATGAATGTTTCCTTCATGGTATTCCACGTGTGTGAACACAACATGCAGTTCCTGAGTAATGTGTAGAATAAACAGTGTACATCTGTTTGGAAGATGATTATCTGCCTCTTTAATATTGTCTATTTGGGTGCTTGTCTCTGTGTTTGTCCTTATGGAAAATGCACAACTGACAAAGTGCTCTGTTTATCTGCATGGCATGACAAAAGATAAGCAAGAGGATGGGAATCCTTGTGTCATGGCAGTACAAAGGAAAAAACTAGGAAAAAACTAGGAAAAAAATGACTTAATACAGATACTAAACCCCAAATAGGTGAGCAGTCTGGAAGCTCCTGTAATGGCTCAGAGCAGTGTCAGCTGCAGTGGATTGTGTGTAAACTTGGAACGGGGTTTGTGTGTGTGTCTGTAATACCAGCAATGATTGCCTCAGCATAGGTATTTAGTCTAACCTGAAATACCCTAGGATATCTTGACATCCAGATATTATGGGCAGATGTTACAAAGGACCCTTTCTACACTCAACCCTTCTGGGCCAGCAGCTACCGGTCGTGTAGGAAATCTGTGGCCATATAAAACAACATTAGTTGGATGAATTCTTCAGAATGTGAATGTAATAAAGACCCCTGACTAATCTTGACATTACTGAGGTAAAACTGCTAAAATCAGTGCTACTTCTCCGGAAAGTGCACATGCAGATTTTTGTCTTCCATCTTCTGCTTTATGACATTACTTTTTCTGTCACTGCACTCTACATTTAATATACCAAATGCATCAATTTTCATATAAATGCAATTTCTATCAAAATCCTTGTAGAGGATTGAGTGTCATTGTTTTCTCCAAGATGGTCTCACTTCCAAATAAGAGAAAAGAAAAATAATTCTAGAAATTCCTTGGGACACAAGTTTTTAACCATTTGCCAGTGACAAAATACCCAAGTAAAGAAAGACAAAAGTTTAGGTTGGAATTTTTCCAAGTAAGTATTCAATGCTAGACTTGCACATTACTGGTAAAAGACCAGTATATATATATATATATATATATAATATCCAAGAATACTGGGATGGGTTGGAGACTTACTTTTATTTCAAAATGATTATGCCATGGAACCCTACCAGACTTAGGGAATTGGGTTTGTTCTTACTGAATATGAAAGGCCAACATGTCATATCAACCCTGGCAGCTGCCAGCTTTATTCCAGCAAAGGCAACTATTGACAATTCTTCTAGACAGAGGTATGTGAAGGTTAGGAACTCCCTCTGTGACTTAGCTACTCACCTATTATTACTTTACAAATTCTAAATAAGGCTTTGTGATCTGAGATTTACAATACAGCAACCTTAATGTTTAAGTTTTCAGAATAACCAAGGAGTCTTCTCAGGGGTGTTTACCTAAGGAAATAAGACCTCAGTGAGGGTGATAATTGAGCTGTGTCTGTGGTGATAGCTACATAGTCTCATGATGTTCTTCACTTTTCTGTGAGCAATGTGCAGACACTTCTATTCCCATAGCTACTGCCATTGTAAAGCAATACAAGTTGAAAAGCAAATCAATCTTTCAAGGTGCTTCAAAGACAAGAATTGTCCAGGACAAATGAATTATAATTCCATTCTTCTGCTAAAAGTTTATCGCTCTCTATTTTTCCAGGCTAGTTTCAGGTGCCACAAAGCCTGTTACTCCCAAGTCTGCACTGTTCATGGAGTCCAAAATTCTGCTGACAAATTTCAGAAGCTTGTGTTGGTAATGCCAGTGAAGTGGGCCCTCATGAGAGCACTGATCATTAATCCCAGCTGAATATCTGTTTTGCTGTCACTGATGCAAAAGATGGGACTGACTGAGAAAGGATATCAAGTGTGGTCTGCTAATATGGTTCATATCTTTATATGTCATTATAAAGTCATTACAGTTGTGATGGGAAAGCCTAGAAGTACAGCATGTCAGCAAAGAGCAGGAGTCAGTGTAAGTGCTGCATGCCCGACAATCTGACGTTTCCTCCCCAGCTGTTCAAGCCACCTGGATGTTTCCATGCAGAATAGCAAGATTTACTGGCAGACTGTGGTTATATCACCCGGGAAGAAAATCTATCATTTTTCAGCTCTGAAAATACTGTCTGTGTAAGTTTTAGGGAGTCTTAATTCCCAGATCTTCTTTTCCTGGAGTGTTTTAAGAGTATATCAGAAGATTTATTTCTTTTCAGACAGAAGATAAAAGGGGATTCCAGCAACCACTTGAATATTGTCTGTTTAAGCCCAGGAGTAACGGAAGTGTCTTATCTCAAATAGTTTAGCCATAATCATTACCTTAACTCTGGTCCCTCCCAAGAGGATGGCTTATTTTCAAAATTCCCAGGCTTTAACTTTGATGGTGTTCTAAGAGAAATTTGGTTTTCTTCATGTTTAAATTTGACCCTCTTTTAAAGTCAACTGTAACAGGACCTGGTGCTGAGAGATGCTAGGAACTGGCCACCTGCTCCCCAGCTTTCTGTGGGAAGTGGAAAGAAAATGTCTCAGTCTACCAGAGATGCAGACTTTAGGATATGGTAAGCTGGACATCAAAGACCGGTGATTTGCTTTCAGATATTAACAACAAAAAGGTACTTAAAATTTACATTCAGAGACTGTGCTTAAGGCCTGCACAAATTATGAGATTGCAAAACTAGGTGCTACTGCATCTGACAGGGTGCAAAGATCAAAGTCAATTCCTTCAGCAGCCAAACAGGGGTTTAGAAGTCCAGCTTTTGGCATGTACACATGAAAAATCTTTCCCTGTGTTAAGTATAACTGAAAGGAATGCAGTTTTTTGAAATAGAAGTCCTTGCACATGGGAATAATGTTTTCCACAGGCAAATGATGTGCGTACACAGACTGGTGCTTAGCTGTATAGTTACTTGATTACTTGATTAACGTGTGTTGTCCACCCCCCCACCCCCCCACCCCNCAATTATTCTGTATAAGACACCAGGGGTAATTTTTTTAACTCTCAGCTGAAGCTCAATACCCAGTTTCTGAGCCCACACTTCCGTGAAGCTAAGGATAAATTACAGATAGTCCAGAGAAGGGAAGTAAAGATGACAACAGTCTTGAAAAACATGACCTTTGAAGGAAGGTTTAAACAATAGTTTGTTTAGTCTCGAGGAGCAGAGACCACAGCTGACATGATAACAGCTCTCTGAAGTGTATAAAGTTGTTATGAAGGGGCCAGTGATAAATTGTTCTGTGAACCTTTGGGAGCTGGACATGAAATAACTGACCTTTCAGCAAAAAAAAAGATTCAGGTGAGAATTTAGAAAAATATTTTTTATAATCACAGCTAAGCATTGCAACATGCTACTGAGGGAACCAGTGAATTCTTCTGCGCAGATTTCATGACAAACATCTGTCAGGATGGTCTTGGCAAATAGGAGACCTGGCATCCAAAGGAGGGGATTATTCAAATGGCCTTTGAAGTCCCATTCTGGTTTACTTTCCCGTGCCTGCAAAATTTCTTAGTGCATGACTCGTCTTTGTACACTGTAAGAAATATGATTGTTTTAAAGCTGGTGATTTGAAGGTGTACCTTTGGATAACTTCAATACTGATGTGTTCAAGCTCTGTTGTGTTTCCTCATGAAGTCATCACAGGAAAAGATGACCTGGCAAGAGGTTTGTAATGCCTCAGCAAGCCATGGAGCATGTCCTGAAGGCCCCTGAGCCACCAAAGTCCTCAGGGCTAGGTGCCAATGAGTCTTTTAAGGAAATTTAAAGCAGTCTTTTAAAGATATTTCTTGCTTCTTTTGTGCTCCCTGTAGCCTAGTGTACCAGAATGAAGGTTCAATGGAGTGCAATTCCTCCATAGAAATAGAGCTACCACAGGTCTGGCTGTACTGAAAGCAAGACAAAAGGTCTCTCTTCTTCTGGTAGGACAGTGTGACTTGAGGTAGGTGGGGATGGAGGGGACTCAAATACATAACCCTGAAAATTTGTGGGGATTTTTCTTCATCAGGCTTAATGATTATGTGAGTTGCTAACAACAAAGTACTAATGCAAATTGTCGCTTCCTGCTTTATAAATTTCTGTGGGATGGGAATAAATGGGGGAAGACCAGTACTTACATTGCTTTGACACTGTAAACCATTCCCTGAGGCTCTGAAAACATCTGTGACAAGCGAATGCTGCTAATTTGGTTTCACTTAAAGCTTCTGCAGAATTTGAACAGCAGAAGTTATCAAAAATACATATGTTTTTCATGAAAAATATGTTATAACATTTTCTTTTTAAGAAGAAAAATGGCTGATTTGGGAACTTTTCTAACACTTCTGTTACTTTTAAAGTTTTACTATTTTTAAAAAAAGAAGAGATCTCATGTAGTCTTAATTTTCTCAGCTTATTGTTTTGTATTATTTTATCACCCTCTCCTCCAGCTTCCCTTTTCCTTCATTTTGTCATAGGCTTTTCAGGCCCCACAGTGCCCCAGGCACTGTTGGTGTGAGCGCACGCGAGCATATACCTGGTGCTTACAAGGATGCCACTTACTTGTTTGGGTTTTTCTTAGCCTTTGAAGCTCTCTACTACATCTTGTTTCTGTTATTACTTCTGGTGTATAGCTGGATTTTCTGGTTTTGTTCTGCTGGAGGATGACTGGACAACAAAAATGTATCTTTTGCTCCATTGGATTTTATTCCCTTTGACGACAACATCTCTGTCTCAGTTCTTCTGGATCTAATCCTGGCTCTGTCATCCTCTGGTTATTCAGCACATGTATTCAGGTATCCCTACAGTAAATCTGCAGTCACCTTGAATGACAAATGCCAGTTGAACCTCACTGCTCTGCAGCTATATGAGGCTGGATTCACAACCACAGCCAGTGTGTTGGCCTACGACCTGAGCTTCCTACATTATCTTAAGTTTTGTTATGTGCTGTCAGTCTCTGCACTTTGAAACCTCACTTTTAGGTACTTGGGAGAGTGCATAGCAATGCAAAAATAATTTTCTTTTTTTGTGTGTGTGTTTTGTCTTTGCTGTCCTTTTCTTTTTGTTTGTTTACTATCATTTCTGCTTTCCAGTTGCTTTACTGTTAGCCTCGTTTTGTGTTCAAATTCCCATTTGGCAGTAGTGGATTTAATTTTGCTGTGTTATTCTGTGGCCTCTCATTGTTACAAAATAATGTTACAAAACTTGCTTTCTGTCTCCAGGCCCCTGCTGATACCTGTTTGCGGCCAACAGACCACTTTTCTGAACCTGAGCTGTAATCCACTGTAGCAATATCCCTTCCTGATGTACAGAGGGGATATGTCAGTTCTGAGCTTTTCTCACAATATCCCTTAGAGATTTCAGAAAGCTGTCAAATCTTTGCTTTTACTGTAAAACCTATTTGCTAATGCACATTATGTGTATGTTATTTGCTTTACGCTGAGTGTTCAGGACAACTGAGAGGCATACCCCTTTCTCTCATGATGTCAGATCTTAAATTTGGTGAGATTACTCCTAAACCAACTTGAAGTGAAATCCTGCCTTGCATATACATCCTGTCACCGTCTACGTGGGGTAAAATGTAATGTCTCAGGGTAGGTTTTCTTGTAAGATGGCCAGGCTCAGACTTTAATTTTCATAGTCTGTAGAACCTTGTCCTGGTAAGAGCTTTACTTGTCCTAAAGTGTCTAACAGCAACAGCTTTCAGAGACAAAAGTCTCTCTTCCTCTCCTGGGTGGAGAGTCTGCATAAAATGCATTTGCTTACAGATACTTGTGATTGGCTTTTATACAGTATGTTATAATACTTGTGCCATTCATCCAAAAGTGAGTAGAGGGAATGCCTCCATTCTAAATATCATAATGACATCCTTATCCAGTATTTTTCTGAGCATACCTCCTTTCTATGTTTGAGCTATACTAGTAGATGCTATAGCTGACTTTACATAGTAATCACTGATCATACACTCCTGAGATACCACACATTCATTCACACTGTACTGTAAATGTGTGGTGTTTTATGACATATGTTTTCCTTTTGATCAATTTTACTCTTTTGAATGTCTGTTTTTTGGTCTATGACTTTCTCCATATAGAAGAAATTTACTTTAACTGCCTCAAGGAACCTGTGCTTTTGATAAATGTGTGTTATTTTTGATAAATGTGTATGAAGTCAGTATAGCTGTCTGCCTGTGTTGGTTGCAGGATTTGTTTAACACTGCCTAATCCAGGCATTTCCCAATTGCTCGTCTTTCAGAATTTCCTCGATATCGCGTCCTGGTGACCTCAGTCTTGGTGGACTCCAGTTCATCAACTTTCAGCCTGCCATTCACTTCCTGGAACCTGGTCACGGTCTGTCATAGCTAGATACCATGATCTCCAGCTGCCACATCATAAGTGTCTTGCTTGGTACAAAACAGGCCAACAGTGAAGCTTAGTTGGTTTCTGTCTGTGCAAGTTTTTCTCATTCTTTCATTCTTCTCCTGACAGAGCCCTTGATGATATCTGGATTCTCAGTGGGTATCACTCTGCCTTTCAATCTGAATTGCTCACCTGGAGTCTGTGCATGGCTCTTTACTGGTTGCTGTCAATATTAGATTCCTTGGTTTACTTGCCCTTGCAGGTAGTAAATATTTTTTCCTAGGGCTAGATCTGCTTGCTTTCTCACTCTCTCCAGAAAGGGGATTAGGTGTTCCGTCTCCTGAAAGTGAGGGTTTTGTAACTAATTTTTACTTTTACCAGCTATGAACATAATAAACATTTCTTTCCTGCTTTAAGTATGAATAGTTTCTAATTTCGAATAATTTCTAATTTAATTCTGCTCTGTTTCAATAATGAACTTTATTTGCTGAAGTGCTGCAGCTTTGATGGGCCTTGTTTCCATATGCACACAGATTCATTCCCTAGATCTTTTCCAAATTCCTCCTTCCTGCAACACCTACTTGTTTCCTCAATTTCCATGCAGAGGGCAACATGTCCTGTTCACTTTCTGCCAGTGACTTCTCTAGTAGATGTTAATAAACAATCTCCTAAGGAAGACTGTGCATACATTTATGGAAAATAAACTTTTAACCACCTATTGCCTCAGGAATGTAGGATTCTCCTGTAGAAAGTGAAGAGTCATAGTTGCTTTGAGGTCTGAATTATCACTTCATTTGAGCATAATAATGCCAAGCTTCTCTCTGGCAGGTTAATCTTTCAGTCTGAATTCAGCGTATCCTTCCACCCATGCTCTTGTCTCTCAGAAGATGGCAATATGCCACTTAATTCCTCTTTTTGTTGATTTCCCTTTCAAATCTCAGTCATGAGAATGAAAAAAAGTGGGTTTTTAAAAAAAAAAATAATAAGGAACACTACTCAACAAATGCTCAAGGGGATCACTTGGGCTTGATTTTGTCTCATTTCATTTGGAGCTCAAGCCTGGAAAACTACTGTGACTTCAGATGTCACCTGAGATTATGTTTAAATCTGAACACAAATTTAAGTGCCTGCCCAGAAAATCACTTCAATTTTATATGAAGCAGGTGTCTACTGACTGTGTGGAAGAGCCAGGAGCTTCATAGTAATATGCAGAGACATCTACGTGCCTCTGAAGGAACTTCCATGCAGCAGGTCCCATAGCCAAAGTGAGGAACCTTTGTAGGCAGAAGGACTCCGCGTAAGTGTGGGGTTTTCTCACAAAATACTTTTTGTAGGACTGGGCCCTACATAAACAACAGAAGAAAGTTTTCTACATTTCTGTCTCATCACAGTGTGATCTCAGCAATGGTTTCAGAGAGTGAATAGATCCAAAGAATGAGGCAAAGTATGCTCTTGGTGCTTCTTCACTGATTGGAGACATGGGAATGGATGTTGCTATTTTGGAAACTGTGAAGCATACTTCCTAACCTAAACTGTTTCCTGATTCTCATGTGACTCAGAGACAAACAGCTCTTCTCTGCTTGGACTCCAGTGGTATTTAAATTACTGAAACTGCACAGAATGGTTTAAATTAGCTCTGAACAATAGACCCTATTCAGACTTCTGGTGAATCCACTAAATCCTTTTTGGCCAGTTATAAGAAGCCTATATTTGTAAATTAATTGATTTTCCTGCCACTTTTATAATACTAATAACTGAAAATACTTTATAAGACTGTATTTTACCATAGGATTAATTTGTCTCTGCCTGTTCTGACTTAATGGTATGAAAGAAAATAAATGGGAAGATTTCCTTGAACTATAGATTCATTTCCTTACTCAGCCTTTCTCCTAGCTGAGGTTTAAGAAAGGCATATCACAAGTGCCAGAGAAAAACAGTGTTAGCTTTTTAACATGAGTGTTGTCATGCTGATAAAATCACTGCCAAGGTTTCGTTAAAGTAAACAGACCAGTGTGGAAAGCAGTTGGCTATGCAGCTATTTAATACATGAAATCTTTAAAATAAAGAGTAAAGAGAGGAATAGAGGGGACTTCCACACAGTGGGCAATTCCCTGTGCAAATTTCCAGTTTGTTACTTGACTAACTGCTTTTACATTATTTGAGTCATTTGGACTGAACTGAAAATGAAACCTTTTCCAGAAAAGTCTTTCTGTGATCATTTTGTCCTCGTCTCAAAGATGTGGATAGTCATGCAGCTGCCGTCCTTTGCACCAAAGCTGACTGTAGTTCTGCTGGTTTTGTTTATGCTTGGACAGTGCAGAGCATGGAGGATTTTGGATTTGTACTTAGGACAGCTAGGTGGTATCACAGGGAAAAAAAGAATCCTAATTGTCCTCCCTTTAACAAAAACATTCATTAGAGAAACATATTCTGTCTGTTGTGAGTGCAGGAACATGAAGTGAGAGCCCACATCGAAGTTACAATAGACATAAAACTGAGCTCCAGAAGAATTGGGAGAGTCAACCAAATGTCAAAAGTACTTCATACAAAAGCACTTATTTCACTAAGCTAGAAATATATTTTAAACCTATAAAGTGCCCACTGCTCTTTACTGTGCTCTCAGCATGACTCAAAAATCATGACCTACACACCAAGGGGCTCCCAGAAGCCCCTGGAGAGGTCCAGGCTTCACTTTTACTCTTTTGCTGCTGCTTCTCTGAGAAGACAATGTTTCAAACTGCAAGTTTCATCACTCCAATTGCAACCACAGTGGGAGGTTGTTAGTGTTTGGCACTGCTGAAATCAACAGCCTGTTTGAGAAGACCTTGGAGCTCTTTGTAGCTGCGGTTCTGCTGCAGAGGCTATGGCATGAAACACTCTTGCTCAGCAGCTGGCTGCAGGCGATGCTGGCTACTGCTACAGACCCTTACTTTGCCAGCAAAGCCTCCTGTTGGAGACACAGCTTATATTAGGAAAATTTGTTCTTTGATGCACTTTATCACCTCCATAAATGCATGTGTTATACTGCTAAAACGGCACGGGTTCGGAAAGAGGGAGGATAGATTGTATCACAGGTCAGTGTTTGCTGGCAGGGATGTATTGGGTTGAAATGATGAATGACTTTGCACTCCTAGGTGATGAACTTAAACTTCCAAAGCACAATGTCACTGTCAGAGAGCAGAAGAGCTTAGTAGTGTAGGAGCTTTGATTTCAGTACTGGAAATAAATATACATACATATGTACATATACATGTATATATGTTTTATAATACTGATAAGTGTATATGAATTTTATATAATATTTATATATATGTGTTCTAAACAGTATCTAAATCGGAGTTCATCTTTGCTGTGACATCCTTGAGACCATCCAGAAATATCAACCTATCAAGAAAATAAAGAAATGGTATATAACAATACAAGGTTATATGTGCATTTACAGTTTCATATTGTGTCTTAAGTCCCCATAAGTGTAGTTAATCGCTCTGATCGTGCTCAACAGGTCATGCAGAAAATTATTACTTGCAAAAGCAAATGTTGTTTCTAGTCACTGTCCTTAGTAGAAAGGACATATAGCAAGGACAGATCTTTAAAACCATTTTTTTTTCTTAGTCAAAGCTAACCAAATGGGTTGATTCACATGTAGACACCAAAGAAAGGGGAAAGAAAAATCAGAAGTTGTTTGGGAAATCTAAGTCTAAGTGCTACAGTTTGAGTTAGGCTTGGAACTTTTGGAACTCTGTCCTTTATTTAGGCTGACTACATACACAGTGTGTCCTTCAGGAATTCTGAATGGCTTTGAGAAATATGACCCCTTTATGGTCTAAAAGAATATGTCACCTCACATTTTGACATGAGTGTCTTGTTACCCAGCCTGGGAACGAAGGGGATTTTTGTCTTAAAGAGGACTGGGTGAGATTTTAAATACTACTGCATGGGTAAGCTACTCTTAATTAGTTTCTGTTTGTTGCTTGGACTGGCTGGGAACATTAATAGTTGTGTAGAGCTGCAATCTAATTTGGTGAGACTATAAGCTGTTTTATCTTCCCACCACTGCCAATTCTTTGACACTGACTGACATCTTGAAACAAGGAGCAGAATGACCAGACAAGAAAGTTGCTTATTGAAACAATGAGTTTCCTGAAATAAGCCGAGTAGTTTTGCATCAGCAGGCCTGGTCTGTCCTTGGAACAATGCTGGGCATTTGCATCGGCTAAATGAGGTTAGTGTTTTGCAAAGTCTTCTGGAAGTCTGTGTGTCACTATAGGCACCAGCAGATAAAGCCAGCCGGATAAGGACTGAGGTCATGGAGAAGAAAAGGGCAGGAAAGTGAGATCTGAACCAGATATTTAAACTGCTGTGATAGTTAATTAAAATGATGTAATTGTCCTATATTAATTTTCCCTGCACTGACATTTACCTCAAACCAACTCTGTTATCTAGTGCTACTCACACCAAAAGTAGCTGTACTAACACCCTGAAGCTACTCTAACTGTCCTCAGAGTGGAGCCAAACATCTTCAGTCATCAAAATGAAAGCCAAAGGCATGTCAGGAAAAAAGAACCAACTGGGAGAACCTTGTTGGGTTTCCTTCCAAAAACATATCCAAATTGAAATTGTTTTGTGCAACACAGTGTGTTGCACTAGATAAAGCTTCTTAGTTTTGTTTCATAGTTAAGTTGTCTTGCTCACTTCTAACAGGTAACCTGGAGCAAGAAATGAAGAAATAATGAATTCCATTTTCTTTTCTTCATTTGTCAAATAACAATGAAATTTTGTCTCTTTTTTTCTTTCTTTAATTGTTGTTATTGGTGATTGTTCTGAATTGGTACACGTGCATGTGATCAAATATATATCCTTTCTTCTTAGGTTGGTCACAAGTGTCCCTGACTAATGGTGCCTGAGCTGAGTCCTGTGGTGGCAGAAGCTCCCTGTTCATGCCCTTCTCCCCCTGACGTGAGCACATAAGCACAGACATGCACATCTTGATGTAAACCGTTGCTCCTCTGAACAGTCACATGAGTCAAGGTGTTCTGCCTTCACGCATTTTAGAAAGAAGGAGGAGAAAGCCCCATGAAGTATCTCCCACAGCTTTGAAGGGATTGCTGCTGGTTTTGTTTTCTGAACACATCTAACTTGTTCATTTTCGTGACATAAGCAAAGCCATCACCTGAGGGATTTGGTATTTGTACTTGGGGTTGTCTTTTCTAATGACAAATACCTGCTGCATTTAACATTGCATCCACTGCTGAAATGTCCCTGGTCCCTCTGACCTCAAGTGAGGAAGATGATGGTATCAGGTAACTCCCCTCAGCCCTGAAGATACTTGCTGTGTAAGAAGAGACAGTGTGATTGTTGGGCAGAGAGATGCCATACAGTCTGTCGCTGTTTCGTACTTCCTTGCTGTCTCTGTTTGTACAAAGTACTATGTACTGTCTGCCATTTGCCTAAAGAATTCAGCATGTACAGAGTATAAACAGAGTTTAAACAGCTTGGTGAATCTTTTTAATGCAACAGCTGGATGTGATAGTCTTAGAAAGTGCAACAGTGTCAGGAATTCATTTGCTGTTTTCAAGAGACAATTGGCCTTAATTACCTGATCCAAAGAAATGAAGTTAATGTGGTGCAACAAGGAAATGCCATGCCCCATTAGCAGAAGATGTTTCCAGTTAAACCAATGTTGTGGTGGCACAGCTGTGGTGTGCTTACGTGAGTAAGCCCTACTTCAGAAGAAAAGCTTGCTTAAGGAATGAAGATCTCAATGCTGAAATCATTACTGGAATGAGTGCTGTTACTCACATCTAGACTGTTCCTAGGGGCAGGATTTGTCAAGTACCTGTGGATGAGAGGCAGCGTTCTGGTAGCCAGGTGGAGTTCAGGCAGTAGTGAGCCAAATTTAAGCCCTGATTTTTTATTTCATCATTATTAAGCAGACAATTTAGGCAAACGTTTAGCTTCAGCTACACATTTAAATCCTCTTGAAGTGACTGCAGCATACATAAGCATTGTTGCAGACCAGATAAGTATTGTTCAAAGTGTACTTAAATGCTTTTTCAGATATCTTTGAGGAAAGTTATACAATACATGCAACTATACTGCTAATTAACATACATTTTATATATTGTGCAGTGTAGACATGATCACCATATATTTTCATATAAGTAAATATAAATATTTTATATTTATATAACGATAAATATATAAATATTTTAAAATGTGGAAGCTTCATGTTTCTTTATGATGGAAGAGTCAGTGGATGATATAAATTAATCTGGTTTAATTGTTCTTTTTCTCTGAACTACAGGAAGCTAATAAGCACAACATAATGGCCAGCATCAGGCTACAGAATTAGATCTGTATTGTATTAACTTGGTCTCTTTTATTCTGGTAGCTGGTGTGTTTTGGATGTAGTATATTAATGTTAACATATTGGTCTTTTAGCTGTTGCCAGGTAGTAGCAGACTAGCAGTTGCTAGACTTATCCCAAGTCAAGGATTTTTCTGTTTCCCATGTTTTGCCAGCAAGGAGATGCACAAGAATTTGGGAGGGACCATGGCCATAACAGTTGACCAAACTAGCCAAAGAGATATTCTATACTATAGAACATCAAGCTTAGTATATAAACTGAGGGGAGTTGGCCAGGAGAGGCAGATCGCTGCTCGGGTATTGGTCAGTGGGTGGTGAGCAACTGCCTTGTTCATCGATTATCTTTCTTGGCTTTTATTTATGTCTCTTTTTGTTATATCCCTTTTTATTACTCTTATTATTTAATTTTATTTATTTTATTTCCATTATTAAACTGTTCTTATCTCAACCGATGAGTTTAATGTTTTTTCTAATTCTCCTCCCTATCTCACCAGGTCAGGGGGAGGAGTGAGCAGCTGCATGGTGTTTAGTTGCTCGCTGTGGTTAAATCACAATAGCTTTTCTGTTATTCATTAGTATGGGAAGCAGACCCATGAAGTTGAGAATACACAATACAGAATACAATGTGCTCCAAAATTGTGGTGGAACAGTGTGGAACAGAAAACCTCACTGTTCACCTGACCACTGAGAAAATTGCCTTTCAAGGTGTGTGTTGAAGAAGTTACCACATTATTATCACACTACTGTACAAGAGAGATCTTTATCTCTCTTAAAGCATGGGCATTGCATTATTTGTTGCAGTCCAAACCATCTGAACATGTGCAAGACGGGGATCCATGTGCAGCTTCTGTATATGTCCTGAATCTTACTTCTTTTTCTTGCATGAGCTTTATATAAAGCAGACGTGATCCCACTTAGTCTTTAAGAAAGAAGGATTTACCACACTGAAGTATAAATACACTTCCCTGAGTGTGCTGTCTATACACAGAAACTGGTGTCATAATATTAAAACCACAGTTTACTTTCCCTATGAGGACATACTCTGTTCAACTGAGTTGTCACATGAGAGTAATGTATACTGTTTACCCCATTACTTGTCTAATGCATAAGGTCAAGTATAAACCCAAAAAAGTATTAAGTTAAAATCTCTTCCAATTAAAGTAATGAGACCTTTCATATGCATTTCAATACAGCCAAGTTTTTACTTTGTACATGGCAGAAGAGTCTACAACACTTATAAAAAGATGCTCTCTGACACAGCAGTGATAACAGGAGTCTGAGGATTAGAACAGATACAGACCTCAAGTTTATGCAAACAATATTTTAATTTCTATAATGAAAATGTAAGAGCTCTTTCATAACCAAAATAAACTAGTCATCTTTTCCCTGTCCCCCCTACCCCCCCACTTTGACTATTTTGTGATGTTTATAGATGTGGGCAGTTACATGAAAAATATAGTTTTTGGACTATAACAAAGCTGTTTTCAGTTAGTGAAAGAGCAAAAATTACACTTCTGAAAAGGGCACTGTAGTGTCACTTTTATTTATTTCTTGGGTAAATTGTGGATCCATTATCCTCTTTTTTTCTGTAGGTTTTTTGTTTTGTTTTGTGGTTGGTTGTTGTTTTGGTTTTGTTTGTTGTTTTTTTTTTTGTTGGGTATCCATTCTGTGAAATGAAATTGGCTGCATGCTGAGAGTACACCCATTAATTTCAAACCACAGTCAATTTATTCAGTTTATTCATAATCTGTCAGGATAAAAAACTTTTGAGAAAAGAATGATTTAGATGATGCTATGGTATTATCTAGCTTCAGGCAAAATAGTGTTTCTAGGATTGCAATCAGATTTCAGAGGACTATTCTGTATCCATAGGTTTTCTTCTTACTTTTGAGCTTTCCTGCAAATAGATCTCTGCAGAATTGGAATGCTTGATGTTTACCTCTTTTACATAGGATCCTTGACACAATTTCCAGCTTAGCTGTAACTCTAGCTGCTTTATGGACCCCTCAAGGGCCTCAGAGGAGTCTTGGGGTTTTGGCTGCCAATTCTTCTCTGCAGGTTCCAACAGTTTTCTTCCTCCAGACCTGTTTCTTAGGCTATCTTCTTTGACCAATTGCAATTGCTGCAGAAGGTTTAAATTTAAATTAACAGCTGCAGTTCTGTTCTCCAGGATTAAATGGGGGCTAACCAATTCATTTTAAAACTGAGAACCATTAACTCAGAACAAAAGCATTTGAGAGAAAACATGGAACAAAACAACAAATGACAAGCACAGTTGGCTCCCCAGCTAGTCACCCAGGTCTCTCCAAACAAGATACCATGGACAACCGTGTTTGCCAGCTCTTGGATCCATGCCATTTATTATTTCTTACTTCTTTTCTGTCCTTAGAGTCTTTCATCATTGTTTCCTACTGAGTTATACTGAATGAATTTGAGTTTCCTCTGCTGGGCAGCTAAGCTCTGAGAGATTTGTTACTTGATTTTCCTTTGCATTGGATATTTACATTAATTCGGTGTGCTGACAAGTCAGGAAGGTGTCACTTACACTGGCCAGTGGGCCAAGCATACCGTCCTGAGCCAGCTCATAAAGATTCACAGCAGGTTTGCTGAATTTAGGACAGTGTTCCAAGTTGTCCATGGTTCTATGGCATCCTTCACAAGCTTCATCTCACCACAGAACATGAGAATAAATGTATTACAAAATGTTGACTGAGAATGGAATAATCCTATCTGCAGGGGGATTAGACTTGATAGCTGTCTGGGCAGGGCCCATCTTGGTCCATGTGAGCTGAATTTAGCACCTCAAGTCCTTGAACCCTAAATACTATTGCAACACCAATCAATTAATAATGTTTCAAAGTATGTCTTCTTGGTCTCTAAGTAGTCCACAGGCTTGTTCTCAGCAGAATTGCACTTGGCAGTTTTATCTTTTTGCACTGCTAACAGCACTAATTGGTCAGTGGCTCCTTTTTGATGTGCTTTTCTTAGTTTTGTTGCTGTGCCCAGCCCGTACCCAGCCCGCAGATAACAGCTGTATCTGTCTACATCTGTCTTTCTTTATATGATTGTGCTTCTGCTTTGTATTCACAGGGGATCAAACACCAAATATCTGTAGCCAAAATAGACTTGTTTTGCTGTGTTTATATCTGGGCAGTCTTTTACCTGAGTAAGAGACATCAGCAGGATTTTAGGGAATTCATATATTCATATATGAGGTCTGATTCTATGAAAAAAAAGGACACTCCCCTTTGCTTTGGGAAAGTATTGAATGCATTGCATGGCACAAATGAGTTAAGAGTTTCCGTGATCTGTGCTCTCAGCCTTAGTGCTGGTTTTGCCTTTATGGAATAGTGTTATCTTGTGTCACCATTCAGTTCCGGACTGAGCTGGCCCCTGGTGACACAACGGAGGAGGCAGCCTGATGGGTCGCCAGTGATCCCCATTCTGTATCACCTAGCACTCTAACTCCAGCTTTGTTTATGGCAGCCTAGAGATACCAGCTCTATGTTTCCATTCATTACTGCCCCCACTCACTTTCGTAACACTGCTGAGCACTTCAATTTCTATCGTGCTTCCTCTTCAGAGGACAGAAGAGGATTTGCCCTGGATGAGTTTCACTACATTTTGACAAAATGAGTCATGCAAGCTGCAAAGAAAAAAACAGAGTTTTGACTTACAAAATGTAATATACCATACAGGAAATAACGGGTGCGTAAATGCAACACATCTTGGCAACACCCATGCCCTCGTGAATAGCTTAGTTAGAAGTTAGAAGCGTTGATAGGGAGAAAAGTTTTTACTGTGTCAGCTCTGTTGCTTAGGTTTTGCTTATGTGAAATCTCTGAGTAAGGGTTTCTTTTCATGCTGGGATATTTCGTAGTGCAGTGTTTCAGGGATAGACTGAAACTCCTTCTTTCCCATTACCATTTCTTCCCTGATTTTGCTGCAGGTTAACCCAGCAGGTTAATACAGATAACACCTAACACAGTTATGGGACTAGCACATATTTTGTTGTCAGGGCTTTTTTAGACCACATAGACCAAACAGGTACTCATCTGTGGTTAGGATTAGAGTTAAGTTTCCTTTTGCTCTGAAGAGTCTAAAGGTCCCTAAACTGGGGACTGTTAATATGGAACTTGCTTTCCCCAATCATCACATTCACCATCATTAATACAGAGACAGCATTCATTTGCCATTATACTAGGATTCTAGTAGGAAGCAGCTGATTATAAAGGGCTTTAAAAATTCTGTGGAGCCCTTGAGAGGTGCCAGACGTACATGTTACACAAAGTCTTGTGTGCCAGAATCCAGGATTTGAATTTGGAGATCAGCATTAGGAAATGCTGATTTCTGATGATCTTGGGGGTCCGCTTGAGAACTGGAAGCATGAGGAAGCTAGCTGCAACTCCTGTCAGCCTGAGCTGCTGCAATGCTGCTGCAGTAGTTAGCAGTTCTAGAGCAATGGATCTGTGTGCATCGCCAGAAGACCTTTTCCAAAGGAACTCTTGCAACTGACTGTGCTGGGTATATACCTCTGGTCATCTCTTGACTCTTGTTTGAGATCTTAAGAAATGTGCTGTCAAGGATGGGACAGAATCTGCAGGCTCTCTAGGGATGTTCTTCAAAGTGAGGCAACCCTCAGTGAACCAACAGCTAGTTTGTTTCTGTTTTGTATGTGTGTGAAGGACACCTCACCAGCCACAGGAGCTGCCATCTTCTGTTGAAAATATTTGTGCTGTGCCACACTTGTAGTTCAACCCTGAGATCCATTCAGGATGGACGGGAAATTCCCCCAAAATGAGAAGTGCTGAATGGAGATTTCTGAGGGATCACATGATCCAGAAACTCTAAATTCCATCCCCTTTGTGTCATTGTTACACTTCCAACAAAATGTTTAATTTGTAAGATCAAGGAGATCATGCATTAATTATCCTCCTCAAATTTTATTCATGTGAGTGGCAGTAGGATTTTCTTACCTGAATCAAGAATAACGGAATATTTTAGATACAGCAAATCTGGCAAATGAAGATTTTGTGGAGTGTTTACCTGAATTTCATTAGTTAGCTGCAATGTGTTTTGATTTCACAGAGCATAGCTGAGATATCTCTTTATTCATAAATTCATAATTCTGTATATATTGGTAGATACCTGCCATGTTCAATATTTTTTTAATAACTGAGTTTTAAAGACATGAATAAACAGAATTTTTAAACATGTTTGGGTTTCTTTCCACAGTTGCCTAATGACAATGTTTGCATTGGTTTAACTGGTTCTGAGCATACAGTCTGTGTAAGGTGATACCAGCAAAACTCTCCTGTGAGCAGACAGCTGGGGAGTGGCCCCACACAGCCAGCAGAGCTGTAAATTAGTGAAGCCCGTCTTGCAGAAGTACCCAAGTTTGCAGACTGTTTGTGGGATATATGAACAATGACATACATGAACTGCTTGAAAACTGCAAGTTCCGATATCAGACTGGACTCGCATCTAAGAATTTCTAGTCTGTTGAGCTGTCCTTTGAATCTGTTTTGCTTTACTGCTGCTGGAAACCAGATGTAGAGGGCATGTTTACACTATCAGATAGCTTCTTGGCCTAGTTTTCACCTGGTCCCCTGCCTAAATATTAGTTCATTCCCGAGCTTCCTTTTCTGTCAGCCCGTCGTCTACAAAATAAAATGTAGATTTATTCAGGGGGAGAGTGTCTCCTGGTGCCCATTTTGATATAGTCTGGAGGTCACACCTGGGCTCCCTTTGCAGTGTGCAAACTTCCAGCACTCTGCACAGGTTTTGTACCCTGATCTACTCTGAGATACCATGAGGGTATCCTCACCTTACTGTCCCACACTATTTT
Source organism: Chloroceryle aenea (assembly GCA_013399075.1). NCBI lineage: Eukaryota > Metazoa > Chordata > Aves > Coraciiformes > Cerylidae > Chloroceryle > Chloroceryle aenea. Next base: position 103,695 of record VWZY01003161.1, read on the forward strand.
ACACACTTTGAGATGACTTTTCCTTCTCCCTCTCCCTTGTGACTTGGTGTCCAAAGCAGATGTGCAACGAGATGCTGTGCAATGTGGACAGTCAGTATTGGCTTGATATGCAGACATCATTCTTGGGATGAGATGTATATAGAAGTGTAGACACAGACACTTTTACCTGCCTCCAGGAGTGTACATCTTGGAAAATATGGCAGAAAAGATTCACAGCATTTCGTCTCCTGGAGGGTGTGCGTTTGGATCAACTGGGCTGAGTGCTGGCAGTGAATTTCAAAGTCCTCAAATGGCTGTAGGTAAATTTGGTGTGGATTTTATGAGTTGCTGGGCTCATAAACATCACATTGGACCACTTCTATTTACTCACAATGTGCAGATGTTCTCCTACATATGTGATTTTGGAGAACTCAGCCAGGGGTGGGAACACTCCTTCAGAGAGGTGCCCTCTTCCACTCATAAATGCCTTCTGTTCATGCTGCAGAAATGACCAGATGCCCCAAATAAACTCAAGGGCCCTTTGAGTTTTACAAGGGACAGCCAGTGACACCAAACCACAATGCCTCTTTCCAGACAAACTGTCTAAGAGTGCTGTTTTAGAAAAGATATAATATTTGCTGTAGCTCTTGATTAGAAAAATGCTGTAAAGAAAAAAAAAGGAGGAAAATGAAATCTGTAAGTTGCAATTACAATCTATTTCATGTTTCTCCAGCGAACATAGTGGATTTTTTTTAATATCTGGGCCCATTACAGTGAATGCTTGGTTTCTAGAGTGAATTTATTATTCATTATCTTTGGGAGCTAGAGGACTACTCCTTACAACAGCAGTATCTCAATCTGTTGTATCAGACAAGATTGTACAATTAGATACCTGTCCAGAGACTACTTGAATAAAGTTCCAGTTCCAGAAGAATGCAGTTGAAAGCCAGCTCAAATGGAAATTTTTGCAGGTGTTGTAGTCAGTGTTTTAATGCACTTATAACAAATGGGAACATGAGAAATGTCAAAGTGCTGCCTACATAAATAACGAGCTAGATTTTTATTTTTTTTTAAGGAGAAAGCTGTTACTCAGGCTCTGGAGAAAAATCAGACAGATACAGTGTCTCTGTCTCTCTTTGCCCTCTCACACTTTGCAAGCGTTTTCTCACTTCTTTGGGAGAGCACTCTCCGTTCTTATACTGGCTCTCCTGTCAGTACTGCTCTGCTCTCTCATGAGCTGCCTTGAATGCTGGCAGCAAAGGGAGACTTACTGAAATGATAGTCTTGGTGCTTCCTGATGACCAGCACTGAAGATCAGCTGACTGTTTCTGTTTGGTTTTCCTGGAATCCTGAATTCCTCTCTTCCATGTGATGGGGCAGAGGGGTGAGGGAAGGGCTTACAGGAACAGCACATCACAACTGAAAGCAGACCACCGATCACCTGAGAAAGAGATTGTGAACTACTGAGGGTTAGAACATTCTTAACTGTTCAGTTGCCAAGTTTTTGCTGTTACTCTTAGTTTGTTCAATAATATAGTTTTTGCAATTTAACTATCCAGAGCATGGAATAGCAATCAGGAACTGCTGCTATAAATTTCTTCACTGATTGTTTTATCATGCACACAGAACAAAGTATAGGGATATACAGAGGGCAAAATGGTGTATGTACATCTATGCATGTATATATGAAGATAGAGATACCTATGCATGTATCAATATCTGTGTGCATGTATATGCAAACACACAAAGGGACACATAGATGGAAAAAGAAGGAGAAATAAATAAAACCACCATAAACATTTCTTGGTTTAATTCTTCACTTCTAACATTTTTACTTCTTGTTTCATGACTTGAGACTGTGATAGAACTTGGACTGTATCTTTTGGCAGCATTATTCCTAACGAAGGCCAGGGTGAGGAAACAGAGTAAAAGATTATTCTGGGTAACAGGAAACAATAATTCACACCAATGTGAAGTTAAAGAAACTTTAGCCAAACTTGCTTCTACAAAAACTTACTCTATCTTTTTTTTTCTTCCCTTATGATCAGATAGATTTGGCTAACAAGCCAGTCTTGTAAAATGTTTAGGGCTGTACTTCTGAAAGGAAAAATGGAGGCATAAACTTCATGTGAATGTCCTGTAAGTAAAAAGAGGAATGAAGAGCTGTCCTATGGACCCAGTTGTAGCAACACGGTTGATATTTCATGGAAATGTTGGTATGGTTCCACAAAATAAGGCAATTTCCTTAGTCTTTTTTGTATAGGAAATGACTTGAAAAATCTCTCAGCATAGTAAGAATGAGAAGAAACCTACATTATTAAGACTATGAAGTCTAAAGCTAATAAGAAAAGGACAGAATTTAGGTTGCTGCACATTAAGTTCTGTGGGACTAAAGTGGGCAGTTCTTAATTTATTTTTTTTTTTTACTTCTGGCAAGTCTTTGATGTATCAAAGACACACAGCTCTGGCAAGGCCAAAAGGCTTAAGAATTCACCCAGTCTGAAGCAACATCTGGAGAAAAAATATCAACAAGGTTCATTAAAGCATTTGGAAATGGAAAGCCTTGTTGGGGCAGTTGGGGTTCAAAGTAGGGACCATTTCCTAAACTGAGGTGTAGGAACGATGTTTTTCTATCTATTCTGTTTCTTCTTTCTAGTGTGAAGGAAAGCCATAACTCAAAATGTTGCTAGGAACCAGGAATGAGGAACTGTCCACAAATTGAGCCTGAGAAAGTGAAAGAGTGAGGTAGCTTTCTGGGCCCTACATTGTGATTTGTTAGTTCCAAGCAGCAAAAAGACGTTCCTCTCCCTGTGGAGAATGGTAAATGAGTTTCCTTGTGAAGGTACATTTTAATTTTCAGATTTACCTTTCAGAAAGGAAAGTGCCTGAAAATAAATAATCTAACCTCCAGTTTAGCAAAATATTTCAAATAATTTGAACTTCTTTTTATTTTTTTTATTTTCTCACTAAACACTCCATTCTTTGCAAATTAATTTTGGATTATTCCCGTACTTATTTAAACTGAGTGAATTGAAACATTACATATTTATATCTAGAGATTTTTACAACACAAAGGCTTTGAGGTGCTTTCTTTTTCTGTAGAATCTCTCCCTCACTTCTAGGAAAATGTGGTGGACAGCCAAGCAAGAGGATGGGTAATCTCATGAAGTGTGGAACAAGAAGCTCTTCAGCTCTAGCAGACAGAAGACATGAACTAAGGAGATCTGGAAGGGCTGTCCTTGTATATCGTTTTTGAATACAGACAAACTCCCCGGAAACATGCAGAGAGAATGTCAATGATGATAAATATGGGAAAGTGGGGAGATAAGCTTGTGGGCTAAATCCTCGGTCTGACCTTCATGAGGTAAGGATGTCAAGTGCTGCCCTTTTGACAGGCGGTAGGAGTTGCATAGCAACTTTGTGTGAGTTCGGATGCAAACAGTAAGCAAAAGCAGCTCGTGTTTATTCAAGCATTAGCCTTATTACCCTTCCCATATGAACAGGTGTCTCCCAGCTCAGGCAAGTTTTCCCCTCCTATGTACAACCCTTGGTGCCTTTACATCTTCAAGTGCCTTGGTCAGTTTGCCAGGCTGCTATCTGCTCATCCTCAGTTACAAGCAGACGCTTTTCATGAAACACAACCATGCTTAAGATAGCAGTGCTCTGAAAGCACATCCCCTCCTCTCAGTGCACAGCTGCATGGGGGGAGAAGGGCCCCTTGTAGAGCCTGGATTTTCCTTCTTAATTAGTCCGGTCAGTGGAAGGGAAGGGAGATGAACTGCTATGGGGAGACTGCCTTCTGCCAAAAATGCTCTGATAAAGCACGTATGTGTTATCTTTTTATAGCCATGGAAACAGACAAAAATTAGTTGGTTGGATACAACCAGACTGTTTCAGTTTCTGGAAAGGCAAAGGGCTCCCTTTCATCCTTGGTGTGGAATTGAGAGTCCTGCAGCTGTCATGGGTCAAAGTTATGTTTACTGCATGGAAACATTTTACAATGATACTAGATTCTATAGTTCACCTAGCTTCAGGAAAGTTTGCTGCTCCTGACTTTTAAATTTCCTTTCTTTTGTTTGTTTGCTGCAACCCTCTGTATTTAACCATTATTGGCAATGTATCTGGCTTATTAAAGATACAACCTATGGCATCATTATAGCATACATCTGAATAGAACTTTATGAATACATTTCAGGAAACCTGGAGTGCAGTATAGGGGAATTGCTTTGTAATTTTTGTATTTGACATGGATTTTATATTATTGTAAATAAGCAGCATGTGAAACAAGTTATAAACCTTGTGCAAATTGTGCTAGTACCTCCTAAATGTATTCACTTGTAGTATATTCACTTGTAAGCATTCACACCACAAATCAGTTTGTACTTTAATCAACTAGTACAGCATAAGTTCTAACAAATGAAAACTTATGTCTAGACAACAAAATACATTTTATAAGTCTTTTAGAGCTGTCATCTTGGGATTGAGAAATCCAAGATGTACTGAGAAATCAGTATCCATCACAGCAGGGTCTTGGTCCATGGTGGAAAGTTGCAAATTCCATAGAACCACTCTTAAAGCCCCAGGCTGCGTGATGTGTCCGAGCAGATATAAAGGTCAAGGAAATTCACTTTTTATTCACAACAGTTTCAGAGCCACAACCGAGACTCAGCTGTATCATGGTCAAAATGAAGCAATCTTCAGTTGCTGTGATTCATGGAAACAAGCCCAGGGCTTCCTATGGGCTCCACCTCAGCCAAGAATATCCAGAAGGCTAAAGGCTGTAGCTATGTCCTGCCTGCTCTGATACGCCCCAACACAACTTCCAGCCCTATCTCCTCCACTTTGATAAAGTGTGGAAAAGATAGGCTGAGACTGTGTATGTAAACCTCCCTGCTGGTGCCATCATCAATCATTTTTGGCTTTGCAACTCATGCCTATGATGAATAATGGCTAAAACTAGGTCTATGCTTATGCAGATGCCCAAGGTGAAGGACAGCAGACCCTTCTTTATCAGTCTGCATGCACCAATTAAAAGCCATCAGTATTGTGTAATGCAAATTACTTTCTGCAAGAAGCTTCTAGAAGAATCATGAGCTATATATATCTATTTACACACACACAGAGACAGAGTAGATATGTGTATATATAAATATGAATATATACACATATATGCATATGTATGTATTTGGATATATGGATATGCGTGTGTGTATATATGTCTAAATACATTTATATATTAAGTGTGTATACGTATGTGTGTGTCTGTACATTTGCCACGTATCAAGGAAACTACTTCAGACTACTTCTCAGTTACATGTTTCCCTTTCAGTCCTCTCAGCCAGTGTGTTTTATCTCGGTGTTCTAAATTTGCAGCACATCAGAAATCTTCCTTAGTGTTTACTCAGTCAGAACTTATAATGTAATTGCTGTCAAAGCCTGGCTGCTTGCAAGAAGTCACTTGGAAATTCTCTTCTTGTGAATGTGAGTTCAGAAAGTAAAGTCTAATGAGCCCTTTCCTTCTCAATTAACTCACCATGGAAAGAAGTTGCTGGCTGCTTTGCTGGCAGTTCTTCAGTCAGAGACAGGGATGAAGGCTGCATGGTATTAGCAAAACTGCAATGCTTGGGAAAGCTTGCTTCTGGACTAGGCAAATGCTCAGGATATCAATGGAAGGTTATCTTTCCCCTGCAGATAGGCATATTCCTTCTTTCAAATAATCTCGCTCCCTTTGACATGGGTAGTGAGTGCCTCTGACTTCTAGGGCTTATTTTGGATGCCCTGATTCCAACACACACACACAAAAAATAAATAAATAAAAAAGACTGAGAACATTATTTGGCAAGAAGCACTGATGTTAGTTATTAAATGGGTGTGGCTGATTTAGCACTAATAGGCTTTGAAGTTTAGGCAAATGTCAAAAACAAATAAATATTGGATCCTTCTGAAATGCAACTGATCTCTTTAATTTGCTGAATTCTATCTATTCTCAGCACCACAAGAATGACAAGAGAGAATCACAGAATAGTTTGAGTTGGAGGGCACCTTAAAGATCATCTAATTTCAACCCCTCTAACCATGGGCAGAGACATCTTCCACTAGACCAGGTTGCTCAAAGCCCCATCCAACCTGTCCTTGAACACTTCTGATGGGGGGACATCCACAACTTCTTTTGGCAATCTATTCCAGTATCTTACTACTCTCACAGTAAAGAATTTATTCCTTGTATCTAATCTAAATTTACCTTCTTTCAGTTTGAAACTGTTATCCCATGTCCTTTCACTACACTCTCTGAAAAAGAGTTACTCCCCACATTTCCTGCAGGCCCCCTTTAAGTACTGTAAGGTTGCTACAAGGTCTTGGAGTCTTCTCTTCTGTCTTAGCCTGTCCTCATATAGGAAGTGCTCCAGCCCCTGATCATCTTCATGTTCTTCTGGACCCTCTCCATTAGGTCTACACCTTTCTTGTGCTGAGGACTCCAAAGTGGGATGCAGTACTCCAGGTGAGGTCTTATGAGAATGGAGTAGATGGGAAGAGGCACCTCCCTTGACCTGCTGTTCATGCTTCGTTTGAGGCAATCTGGGATGCAACTGGCCTTCTGGGCTGCTAATGTACATGCTGTATTATCCTTACTTACCAGGAGAAAGTTTTCTTTAATATTTAGCTTTTTTTCCCCCTTTTTTTTTTTTTTTTTTTCTCTCACCACATCAGATACAGAGCATGGTTGATTTCCTGATTATTTTAAATAGACTTATAAGTATTTATGTCATCAAACTTACTTGGAAAAAACATCATCATATTTCAAAACACAAAGAAACTATAGTGCAGAACAGCAGTTATAACATGCTATGGACTTGCGAAAAGCTCTGCAGACTATAATGAACTGATCTGCTCCTCAGCATGATTTCACAGGCCAGGTGTGGAACACTGGCTACCAATTGTGCATAGGCCACAGTTTGGAAACCATTGATAAAAATTTCTTTTTCAGTGATAACTCCTAGGTGAGACAGCTTATTCCATTAGTGTGATATATGAGGTACCTGATATTTCCTACCATGTAACATGTAGTGGAGACAGTTACTTTTTTGTAGCTTGCAATGATTTGGGGTTTTTTTTTCACTGCAGTTAAATGGGAGGATAACTACTATAGGACAGGTGACATGATTAGGCACTTTGAGACTTGTGTGGACATCTAATCTTCAAAACCAGATTTTGCAGTTAAAAGAATGTCTATGGAATTAGTTTATATTAAGCCTTGCAGTAGAAAACATTTTAATCTTGTATTTAAATTGATAGCAGAAGCTAAACATTTGAAACATATTGATATTTGTTATTGGTATAATTGAGAAAGGATTTATACGAGTTCAAGTGCAGTTTTACATTGCTCTAAATATTGATATTCTGTGAGTGGCATTAATTAGTTGCTGAAGAGCATCTCTGTTACCATCATACTATCCTCAGAGCTTCATTTGAATGTTCTGTTTTCAATTGGTGAGTTGTTAGGTTAAATTATGTTGTGTTTTTATTTTGTGTTTCAAATGCCAACACATTTGCAATTATGCAAAACATATGGATAAAAATGAGCTGACCGTTCTAAACTCTCTGTCTCCCCGTCTTCTTGATAAGACTTGTCAGGATGGACATTGAGCCCTCTTTGCTTTGGTTCTGGACATTGATATAAATTCAGCTGCTAGATGTACAGGGGACCTCCTTCCATCCAACTAACTTTGTGGCAATTATTCCTAAACCAGGACTCTCTTAAAAATGAAAGTTTTTTAGAATTCCCCCATATCTCAAGGTTGGGATATTTTGTGACTTCTGCCTTTTTAACAACCATCCAACGTGTTTCATGCTTACTGTAGAGTGAATCATTTATGTGAGAGAAATATGAGCCACATGTTTTAATTGAAGTTAGAAGAATACTGGCTGAGGTACAGTGAAAAATAACATCATATAACATCAAATGAAGCAGGAATTTAAGTTAATCTGCTTTTCATGCTTGAATGTTTTATTAAATCATTGAAAACTGTGACTTGTTAAAAGGCAAGGGGCATGTGCTGTCAAGACTCTTGCTCACTTGAATTTAACAGTCAGATTGGAAATCTTTTCTCTTTCTATATTAAATTTTATTAGGAGTATTAGAGCTAATAATGCTTAACATAGGCTTAGCCCCTTATAGAAAGGATCATTTTCAAATTCAATTTGGCTGTGAAGGGTGCAGTATTGTAAAACTGGATAAGGATATAGGTGAAGCTGACTAACCTTTATTAAATTATAAATGTTTAACCAGGGAAAAGGCTGGTGACTCTGAACAGTGTATCTGAAATCACCATAGAATCAACTATGGAGAATCTACTATAGATGACACCAGAAAATATGAAGTTTGATCTATTCAGAACACATGCAGAATACATTGCTCTAACTTTTACAGATGAATAAATTTCTCTCCTGGGTCAATATGAACATTTTTTTACCTATTTGACAGAGATATTTTTGTGTCTAGAGTTAAATCTGTCATTTTAGGGGATATCCAGGGGATTTCCAAGGTAGTACTAACACTGTAAGAATGGAAATGTGCTTACTTCAAGACCTTTTAGTGCTGTGGAAATTTGATGATATATTTATTTCTGCAGATATAAGTCTATATTTATGGTCATAACTTGCAGTTAATCAAAGGCCTTGTGTTATTTGCTCTGGGTAGGGCTTATGTTAGGGTTGATCCCGTCCAATATATTCAATAAAGATCTGGAAAGGGGATGATATAACAAGTTGCTGATGAGGACAACTACGAAGTGTTACAGGAGGTTCTCATGGTACTAAATTACTGGATGATGCAATGACAGATGAAATTCCATGAAATATAAAGTGATGCACAAGTGGAAAATAATCTGGTATTTATATGTCCAGTGACGAACTTTGAACTGCTATTGCTATGCAAAAATGAGATTCTGGAATTTTCACAGCCAATTTTACATACTCAGAGAAGTAGTCTAACCAGAAACTCATATCTATGGATTTTTTATTGTGGATTAAGGAATGAAACAGACATTATTATGCCTCTGTACAAATCCATGATGTGCCCTCATCTTGAATACACCATACAGTTTCTCATCTGTTCACCCTCTCTTATTTCACTAGATAAAAGGGGTTGTAGAAGAACTGGGAAAATGTACAAAAAGGGTATCAGAAAAGGTCAAAGAAATGGATGGACCGCTCTAGAAGAAACAAAGAGACTAACATTCATCATCCTGGAAACTCATCAAAGAAGTCTATAAAATTATGAAAAAATGAAGAATGATCATATGAAATGATCTCTTGTAACATGATCAGTACAGGGTATTGAATGAAACTTGTACAAATCTGGCTAAAAAAAAAAAAAAAGTAGGTACTTCTTCAAATAATGTGATATTAAGGTTATGCTGCAGGAAACTAATTAGAAAAAGTTGATATGAGTTTCAAAAGGTGACTGAATAAACTCATGGCAGAAAAATCCATGACAATCTAGACAGTAAAGAGATGCCAACTTTGGCTTGGAAAGTTCATGAGCCATAAATTGTTGAAGTCTTGTGAATATTCTGGGGAAATATCACTATGTCCTTGCACCATCCTTAGAGTCTGTGCTAGGCATCTACTACTGGCAGCTGATGGAGACACATACTGAGGCTTCATATCTTTACTCAGCTTGTCTGCTCAAATGCCTTATCAAGACCTGCAAGGTAACAATAAGGATGAGAAGAAGACAGGAATACATGTTAACAGCTATGCTACCAGCTGGCCTTCACATGTCACTAAGTACCTGTCTCACAGCAGGGTAAGTCACCTCCTGGAAGTGCTTATCTCTTCACTGATTTTGAGTCAACCTTGATATTTATCTTAGACTGGGTGCTTGAAGATAATAGGAAGAAACCCAGGCCTTTTGAGATGGAGATGAAGTCTTCAGAGCTCTGTAATAATGTGTTGACCTGCAACTTTGTGCTGTTCCCTCAGAGAGGTTATAGCAAAATTTGTGTAGGAATAGTAATGCTGATCTAAAAATTTGTGAATAGCCATTTGAGTCAGGTGAAGTGAATCAGCATCAGGTCCCCAGCACTGCTCCTTTCCAATTTGTGTACAACTTGCCTAAATCTCCCTAGACAATAGCCTGTTCACAGCATATTCCTTCACTCCTGCACAGCTTTACTTGCAGTTGTCTTGCTTCACCCTTCCATAACTCTTCATCTGTTTGCCTAGCTTAGTACATTTTGTCACCTACTGATCTTTCCACAGTTCTAATAGTGACAAGCCAAACCCTGCCTAGTCTCAAGGGAGAATTGTTTTTCCTGCCCCAAGAACCTCTCTTCTGAATTCCCATTCCCATTTAGAAAGATCCCTCAGGACTTTGATGACCAAGTGAAATCCATATCATCTATGTCTGGAGATCAGGCTGGTCCCAGTTTAGGATTTGAAACCAGGTCTCCCACATCTCAGGCAGTAATAGGAAAGGAAGTGGAAATTTACTTTCTGTTGGGAGCAGCTCTTTTCCTAACCATAGAGCTACTGATCACCCTACTGAGGTAAATGGATCTTTCTGTCATGACATGGCCAGATACAGCCTTGTGAAAAGTTGTATGACCCACTATAACAACTTTATGTTTGTTCTTTGTTTAATCCATATGTACACATTGTGACATATTGTATTCATGCAAAAGGCAGACATTTGTGCTTCTCTAGTTCTTCCCCTCATAAATCTGGCTCTTTTATGCCTAAATTTTACCATTCGGTCTGCAAGAAATTATTTTAAGGAGACTTCATCATAGCACACTTACTTTAGTTCCAATGTTTGCTGTCTGCTATAACCAGCCAAAAACGTGGTTGAATCACACTGTGAAGAAATTTATCCTGTAGTACATATATGACTTTGTTCTTTCCTTTTCCACTTCCTCCTCATTGTTATATGTGATCTTTCACTTGAGCTTGAATATTAAACTCTTTGAAGTAGGGACTGCTTACAATATTTCCCTCTTTTCACTCACAAAGGAACAGTCCTGGGAACCAATAAATAAGACCTTAAAAGCTTAAGTGGAGGTAAGTTTCTCCCTTGAAATGGGAAAGAGGTATATTATCTTTCATTGGCAATGCACCTACAGATCACTTTCATCAGATAAGTAAAAAGAAGGCTCCAATATACAGAGCAGTCTTTTTAGCCACATGAATAAGGACTACCTTTATTACACATAGCTGTTCAACAGAGGCAATTCACTTAATATGTAAATGGCTTCTTTAAACCAGGCATTCCTTGTTCCTGTGTGGCTGCCTTTTTTCAGCATGTCTGCTTTTTCTGCTGCCTAACAATGGTTAATGGAGCTGCAAATTGTTATCACCTTGATATTACTGTAGAGCCAGCTTATACAAATACCTGATAAGCACTGTAACACATTTGAGTGGATGAAAATTCATTGTACAGCGTTGTTTCATTTAATGTGTTCCAGACCACTTGGACAGCTCACATAATGAATCCCATTTTGCACAGGACAGCCACGTTTGAGAGGCTGCCAGCCTGAGTTGCTGGTGCCCGCATAATGATGACCCAGGTGAGATCCTTCGACAGCTGACAAGGCCATGCTGTCTTTCTTACAATGAAGTGAAAACAGACACTGGAGGTTCCATGGTTAGAACAAGGATGAGGTATTTAAGAGTCCTTCTGTTCACTGCATGGTGAGCAACAGCATTATAGAGTGCTTCTGTGTCAGCTGCAGAGGTTGCTGGTATGCTGTTTGGACTATTTAACTGCATGTCTTCTCCTGCATCAGCACAGTCACAGAGCAGCAGCTAGCTTTTATTTTATGTGTTAACGTATTACCTTCCATATAAGGAGTTTCTTCACATCTACTAGGTTGGACAAAGGAAAGACATCTCTGTTTTACTGGTAAGGAGCTGAAACTGAGACACCCCAACTATTTCCAGTCACCTGAAAATCACATTCCAAGGCCTAGCTGGATTTCCAGCCTCTCTGTGGAAAGTCATAGGTTTTTCTGAGGACCATCCATCCCATGATAATGCAGATGGAATGGAATCCCTCCTGATTGGATTCATTGCCTTCTGGCTACACTTCCTCTCCTTGTGGATCATAGCTGAATTCAGTTGGGATGAACACAGGGAAACTAACAGATATCAGCACTTTCTGAATGCATTTAGACATCCAAAGATGCAGACCAGGTACTTAGGAAGGTTTTAAAAGTGTTTTCTGCAAGCTGCCAGGAAAACAAGTGCTCCAGCAAGGCCCAGATGAGCTGTGGACTGCCCTCCTCTGTTCCTTTGCCCATGGAAATTGTCTGGGCAATTATGGGAGACAGCACCACTCTGCCTGACCCTGTGCCCACTTGTCCCAGCTTCATCAAATGGCCTCTGAGGAAAAGAGGTGAGGAATCTCTCTTGGACAGGAGGAGGCATTTCCCCAAGACTTTTCTCCAAAGGTGGGAAGAGATTCTTGGGATTTAGGTAGACACTGCTGAATGATGTGGAATGCAATTCTGAAATTTGTGGTAATCTTAAAATGACTTTAGGGTTTCTGAAAAGAGCCAGAAGTCCTGATAACATGAGGCTTTTGAAAGTACCCTGGACATATTGCAGTAAAAATGTAACTTGGGAAACCAGCCAGCATTGGCAGAGAAAAGAAATCCTATTTCCAATCCATGTGACTCTAGGATTAGTTATTTTCTGCCAATTCAAACATTTTTGTACTTTTAATTGCCTTCTGTTACCAACTTCTTGTTCATGCATAATGTGTATAATGGATGAAGTGCTAAACAGTATCAACATTTCACTTCAGATGTGGTTGTTCTCCCAGGGAAGCAATGTGACTCCTGTAGAGCTGTGGGGAAAAAATTCTGAAGACGTGAAAAAAATTTGACACATGACTTACATAGGCTTTCCTCCATGGCAGGGTGTCTACCTGACCTTTTTGCCTTTGAAAATTTCCTTCACTGTTGCTAAAATTAGTCTGTAAATAACTAAAATAAATATACATGGAGCTACTGTTAGAATAATATTACTATTTTATTTACTCTTTTAGGAACATGGCAGAACATCAGAAGCTGATGCCATTCCCGGACTATGTGCTCATCCTCTGGACCACCCTTCAATTTTATTTGTACAGCACCTAGCACTGAAAGGACTTTCTTTCCCTTTAGACCTCAAACCATATAAATACAGTAATAACTGGCCACCAATGCACTTCAAAGTGGATTGCAGAGATCAACAGTGGTCAGATCCTATTTAACTCCATGAAAACAGATGCAGTACCCTTGAAAATTAGCAATGGTGGAAAGTGATAATTATTTATTCCTGAGAACCAACTGTTTCCAGAGCAAAAATCAACTCATACTTTGTAAGATAAATACATCACTTCTCTAATTTTAGATTTAAAAGCGGCAGCCTCTCTTTTCATGAAAGGATGCATTCATTGCTTAGGTACATGGTGGCCATCTGAAAACTTTCATGTCATTACGCTGGTTAAGAATTTACCTCTCTCTTGCAGGTCACTTGGAATTAACATTCAGTAAATTGTTTTTAGGAGAGACATTGCAGGGACAAACTGAGCATCTCAGTTCTGTAAACTTTGCCTGTTCCTTGCCTGATTAAATTAGGACTATTAAAAAAGCCAGTGACCTGTAATGGTGGATTTGTAATAAAAATAATAAATAGCATCTAACATTTTAAACACTTCACTCATCCATTCTTCAAGCAATGTCAATATCATATTTATTTGCTGAGATTTGACTCCAACTATTTTTTTAATCATCCTTGACAAACATGCCCTAGAGATGGAAGCACCCAGGACCTCAAAGGATAGGGGCAAGAGTGTCCTCACCAAAATTTCTAACTACTGATGCTAGGGGGTAAAAAAACCCACAATGATTATATGTTGTTTATTCTGTTAGATAAATTTATGACATAGGAGGTTGTGGCTAGAAAATTCAAAACTGATCTAGACACATTTAACAGAGTAGGTATTTAGTGGAGTTGGTGAAATTTAGGATTTTTTTAAGATCAAAGGAGTTGTTTTTCTAAAAGAATTTCTCAGGTTAACAGATTATGAAGGAACAGATCAGATTGGGTGGTCACAGTGGACCCTATAACCTACACTCACACTTTCAAAGCAGGCTTCTACTTTCTTCCAAGTAGAAGATGTGTGAACTTTCTACGTGGCACCTGTAACACTCCTGTGGAGTATGCTTATAATCAGTGGCTGAAAACAGAATTTTTAGGGAAAAACTATTTTTTTCTTAAGTGGCTATTGGAAACAGGGCAGCTGACTCTCTGGGGTGCCTTGTTGCTCTTGATTGCTATGACAAGGTTGAGATGAGCAGCTCATGCCAACCATGACTTCTCAGGAGCATAGATAGCTGAGAGCAGTGAGCAAAGCTCAGGGTACTTTTCTGGCAAGACAAGGTTCACTAGTCTTCTCTGACCACATTTCAAAAGGTTTGAGCAGCTCTTGCCTTGATCAGGATGAGCCACCCCCTCAGAGTTCCCATCTTGGGTAAAGCATTCCTTTGTCAGTGTGCAGCACTCACTTGTGGTAGCTCAGATGCTGGAGACCAAAGACTTGGGCTGCAGATGTGAAGTCCTCTGGATAATTCCCAGCTCAAAGCCCACCCAGATGTTAACAACCTGATGAAAAACCTCCTGACAAGCAGCAGAGGGGAAGACAAGAGCTTCTGCTGAGAGCAAGAGGCAGAACATGGAGCTGAGCACATCTCACATCCCTCAGTGATCATGAGCAGCACTGGTAGGCCTTTTGACACCATGTTTTGTAGAATAGCACTAAACATTAACAGTGTTTAGTACACTTTGGTACGTCAGAAAATCACACTGCAGCTAAACAAAAAGGAACCAGTTTGTCAATCTTGGATATATCTACTGGGGTATTTCCCAAGATGCTTTTTCAAATAAGCTTAAGGTGTCAGCACCTGTCCCTGGCTGCTGAGATATAACTGCCTATACTGATAACTTGTTAACCTGGTTGATGTTGCACTGGGACAATTCACACTCTCATACACTCTCATACAGTTCCCAGGTGTGTCTTAGATTTAACACAGGCAGGGGACCATTCTCATCCCTATTTTGGGTGTGACAACTCTGTTTTGAAGAGTAAGAGGGTTTGGTGGGTAGGGTGGAGTCGACTGTCTGACCTCAGCCTCAGGGAGAGGTTCCTGCTCAGTGTACTAGTACAGATGTAACCTGAAAGCCTCTGTTGTCAGGAACAAATTTTTCTAGTCCCTTGAAAATACTTCTAGGTGAAAATCCTACAGATGTCCATTACAACGAATATGCAGGTTCTGAGAGGTGGATTGTAAGGTGTAAATAGCCTGTTCAACAGGTTTGGCTAGATTTTGTGGTGCCTTGGACATTTTTTCAGCATTTTGCTTCCTGATCTCCAAAAGAATTTTGTTTAAACAGCTTCTAAAGTTGCTTTTTCCTTCCCCACAGGGACATCCCTGCACATGAATACTGCATGGACATTCAGAGCCATGCAACAGGAGAGGAATGGTACAAAAAATAACTTCTTAGCACTGTTTCATTTTCTTTCTTTGCTGACTTACCACTGCATTATTCTTCCCACATATCCTATATCCCATGTGTTTCCTGGCCATAACTGGGGAATATTTACAGGAAGAAATGCCCTTCTTTCACATATTAGGAAAACTGATTCTTGCTGTCCCACCGATGTACATGTACATATAGGCTGTATGAAAACATAGGACAAGTGTTAGGTTTTGCAATGCTTTAAAGTGGACTAACTAGAACTGTTTTGAATTTATTCATGGTATATTTCACAGAGGTTGCAATTGTATGAATGAAGCAGTTAATAAATCAACATTTTTTACTTTTTTTTTTTTAATTGTAATTATTAAACACATTAATCTATTGTAAATTCTTCTAGAATTAGTCATGGGACATGGCCAAATATCCACCACTTGTGACAAAACTGATTAGTGTCATGGGTTTTTTTAGAACACAAGAGCTCTTGATCCCTAAGTGTAAGAAATCAAGCAGGAAAGGGAAGAGACCAGCATGACTGAGTCATGACAAAAAGTAAGTCAAGATAAAAAGTAAGAGCAAGCTCCACAGACATTGGAAACAGGGACAGGTATCCTGGGTAGAGTACGGAGATGCTGCCTGATTGTGTAGGAATGAGGTCAGTCATGCCAAGGCACGGTTTGAACTGAACTTGGCAAGGGACCCAAAAAATAACAAGAAGGGCTTCTACAGGTACATCAATGAAAAAAGAAAGTGAAAGAAAGCATGCCCCCCATGAAGAACAAGAACAGAGAGCTAGTGACAACAGATGAAGAGAAAGCTGAGGTTCTCAATGACTTTTTTTCACCCCCCAGGCTTCACTGGCAACCTCTCTCCCAACACCTCCCAAGTTTAAAAACTACAAGGCAGGAATCAAGGTGGTGAAGTCACTCCCACTGTATGTGAAAATAGCCACCTTCCAGTACCTGAAGGAAGCTTATAAAAAGACTGGAGAGGGCCTGTTTACAAAGGCCTGTAGTGAAAGGATGAGGAGTAATGGTTTTAAATTAGAAAGGAGTGGATCTAGATTAGAAATAAGGAGGAAGTCCTTTACCACAAGAGTGGTGGAGCACTGGAACTGGTTGCCCAGGGAGGTGGTTGAGGCCCCACCCCGGAGACATTCAAGGTGAGGCTTGACAGAGCTCTGAGCAACCTGCTCAGTTGAGGATCCTAGTTGAGGATGCCCCTGCTCTCAGCAGGGGGGTTAGACTAGATGACCTCTAGAGGACCCTTCCAACCCAGACATTTCTATGTTTCTATGTTTGTAAAATGTTTCATATTGTAAGGTTGACTAACATGCATAATTCAGCAACAGTATCCACCAAGCATGAGTTGAACAGAAACTCTTGCAACCCAGAGGGGAAGATGACAGTATTTTGTTTGAAGAGACTTTTTCCATTACCTTTTCTTCTGAAGTGGAAAAGAAGCAGGGCAGAGCTCTTTCTTTATTGGAATCTGTTACCAAGAGGTAAGCCATGACATTAAAAGTGTACACCTTCCCACCATACCCTTTTGCTGACATCTGAGCCCATATCAAAGCTGCATCTTAAATCTTTGCAGCTGATAGCTAATTCATCTCACCTAGCATGTACCATACTCACATGTGCCAGGGCTTGACTTTTAGTTGTATTTTCTGAAACATCGGGGCTGCAAATCCATATCTAAAATCAGCATGTTGACATTTGAAATATCACATTATGACATGCACATTTATTGATTCAAAATTCGCTTAAACTCAAAAGATTGTTATTTTCCAGATCCCTGAACATATCCACCTGTTAAACATACTTTATGTGCATGTATATGTACACATATATACACGTGAAGATGTGTATGTATATAGGTAGTGCAGCTGTTCCTGGAGTAACTATTGAGCAAGTTATATAACAGAAGGTACTGTCTATACTATCTTGAAGGAGAAAAGTAATTTCTGTTCACTCTAATTCAGAAGAAATTAGTGTGATTTCTGTATGTCTGGAAGTGGTGCTTCTGAGTCTCTTACATAACAGTAGATTAGATAAATAAAATAACTACAAACCAGGCTTATGTATGTAGAAACCAACATGCAAAGTTAACATTGTTAATGCTAGAATCAAATAAATACTACTACAAAGCTCTGTCTTTTTTATCACTTTTCTAGTCACAGCATCCTTGACTTAACAACTAAAACAATTAACAGATTTTAAAGGTACCATTCTGAAAACAGCACAGGAAATCTTTCCTTGAACATTCCTAGTGATAACACAGATTTTCATTTATGAAGTTGTGTAGGACTAAGATGGATAGGACCATTATAAACCACAGAACTTTGGAGATATCTCATTTCCATGGCAAAATGTCAATTAATTTGCCAACACCATAACCTTGAATGTCTCACATGTCTTTCCACGATTCTTGGGGTTAGAAGGATCCAATCTCACAAAGCTCATTATTGAAATATCTTCATTATCCACTGTGCACACATATCAGTTCAAAATAATAAGTTACTGCCCTATCCCTTCTGTCTTAGTAGGAAATTTTTACACACATTTTCTGACTTCCAGTTTTGTCTTCTGTCTCAGGACTGTACTTCCGTGTATTTGCATTCCTACATTTTGTTACAGAGATTAATGTGCTAAAGCAGTTGTGAAGAGTAATCATAGGAACCTGAAAATGGGCTGTTTAGGGCTATTTAGAAAAGTCTTATCTGATACATATGCAGAAAGGACTGACCTCAGGATATCATGATCTTGTTCAACAAGACTTTCCACTGTCATGATGCCCTTTGGGTGCTGAAGCAAAGTGACCTATCAGCACATAGGAACAATGAGAACAGGATAATGACCAAGTAGATTACCATTTAAGATGAGATTTATAATTCCTTTTTTTGTTGTTTTCTTTTAAAGCCTTATTGGCTAAATACCTATAAAGTCTTTTAAGTGGGAAAATATTATGTTTCTTATCTTTCAGAATCATGGAATGGTTTGAATTGGATGGCACCTTTAAAGGTCATCTAGTCCAACTGATAATGAAACACAGAATGACATCCATACTCACATACATGGTAGTGTGTTTATTTTTTCCAAATGCAGATGTGCTCATTTTAGCACATATGTAAACATACAGAGTGGCTGTTGTTTCCTATATTGATGTTCAGTCAAATAATTAGCAACATATTTGACATTAAAGAGGAAAGACTGGGAAACATAAATGTAGAGCAATAAAAAGTTTTGGCTAAAAATGACTAATAATTACCCACCAAAGTTTTCTCTTTTAAGAAAATTTAGCTTCAGCTTTGTGTTTTTCCCAGCCACAGAAATAGGATACATGGGGAAAAGAAAAGAGTTTGGGTAAAAGCTATTGTTTTCCTTTTCTTGACTTCCAACAGAATTTTCTGACTTAAATACTTTGATCTTTTTTAGTAATTTTCTATGAGTAAAGAAATCACATATGCTTTCTAACCAGCTGTAGTTTAGAAACAATGACTAGAGGAAAAGGAAGCAATAAGTTATAGAAATAGGAAAACTCTCTCCATTCAATCAAAAGAAACCACTGGGCACAAAACAATAACAGCTGAGCTTGTGCTGAATTCCTCCAGGAGTAAGAGTGTCATATTAGAAAAGTAGGTTTCCTCCTGCGTAAAATGTAAATAGTTACATTTGAGCAGTTATCAAAGCATCCTTTAATGTTTCTTGAACACTATTTGGTGCAGTTAGTGGACTTAGTAGCTGTTGAGGAAAACTACAGCTAGCCAGAAGTATCACAGCTGTTCCTAGACCACAATCTAGATGAAAGTATCTACACAATGTCAACGGGCATAAGCTGAATTACAGGAAATTCTGTTTAAAATAAGAAAATACTTTCTACTCTGAGTGTGGATCGACACTGAAGCAGATAGGCTGTGGGGTCTCTGTCCTAGGAGATATTCAGACCTCAGTGGGATGCTGCTTTGAGCAACCTGGTGTAGTGATTCTGCCTTGAGTAGGAGCCTGGACTGGATGAGCACCAGACATGATTCCAGCCTCATCAGTTCTGTGAGTCTGGGAAATACAGCAGAGTTCTGCTTTCTGCTTTGTCCACAGCTTGTATAATTTTCTTCACAGTAGCTCATATGGTGCAATGTTTTGGATTTGTCACCAAAACAGTGTTGATGACACATCAACGTTTTAGTTATTGCTGCACAGTACTTACATAGGGTAAAGGCCTTTTCTGCTACTCACCCCACCCCACCAGCAAGTAAGCTGGAGGTGCATAAGAATTTGAGAGGGGTCACAGACAGGACAACTGGCCCCAGCTGACCAAAGGGATATTCCAGACCATCTTATGGCATGTTCAGCAATAAAAGCTGCAGGGAAGAGGGAGGAAGGATAAATACGCAGAGTTATGGCATTTGTGCTCCCTAGTAACTGTTACAAATTATGAAGTCCTGCTTTCATGGAGATGGCTAAACATTTGCTTACTAATGGGATGTAACAAATTAATTCTTTATTTTTCTTTCCTTGCATGTGCAGCTTTTGTTTTACCCATTAAAACATCTTTATCTCAACCCATTAATTTTCTCACTTTCACCCTTCTGATTCTCTGCCCCATCCACTGGGGTGGCAAGTGAGTGAGAGACTGTGTGGGGCTTAGCTGATGGCTGGGGTTAAACCATAAGAGTCAGCATAGTGGGACCTGATGCTGAATTTATTCCTTTAAGATATTTCCTTAAATTTTCTTTCTTCCTTTTTTTTTTTCTTTTTTTTTTTTCCCCAGTGTGGAGTGGGTTAAATAACATGAATAAACTTTAATGATTTCCTTTTAAAAAATGGGTTCAAGCAGGTTCTCAGAGAATACTAAAATCATATGTTTATGTCTTAAATACAAGTCTTATCAAAAGCCCAAGAAGCCAGTAAGTTGTCTTATGTTAGTTTCAGTTGGCTTTGGTCATATATTATATGAAGAAATCAAAGAGTTATGGGATCTCTTCTCCAAAGTGTCCACATATTTTGTTGGGTACAGTAATTACATTCTCACCATCACATTTAAGGTATTGCATGAATCCTGCCAAACACTAAATTCTGCCAAACACTAAATGAAATTCCCTTGTATTTACTATTATACTCACATTGAAGTAACAAAAATATGGGTAAAAAGAAGAGAGAGTCATGGCATTGCATGACATAGCATCATATACAGGCTATGCTTTCTTCTCACTCCCAAGTTCTTTGCTCTCCTAAGAAAGACTGAGCAAGGTTGCAGATTGTAATGGGAAAACAAACTACTGATGTGGGTGCCCAAACAGCTAATGCGGTTGCTTTTCCTGCAGAATCCAGATCATAGAGTTTGATACTCGGTTATTGTCAGCTCAGCTACATGCACATTAAGTTTCGGGGACACCACAAGGTGCTTGGTTCACATCACAGGCCTATGGTTTTACAGTTGTGTTATTAAAAATAAATCAACTGCCGTATAAGCATAGATTTTTCTTAGTAGTCCATTAAAACAAATGGCTCCTATTTTCTCATCTTGGACTAAAATATCTCATCAATTTAGGGTGATTTTGGTGCCGACCACAAGGAATATCTCATCAGGAGGAGCAGAATTCACTGTGCTGCAATCTTACTTATTAATTATGAAAGCAGTTTTTCAGAGGATTTGAATGTATCCCAAAAATACGTGTTGATGTACAGATGAAAAATGTTCCTGGCTAGGGATCTGCACTGGTGTTTTTACTCTCTGTGTGTTAACTTAGAAGGGAAGATGTTAGCAAACATGCTGTGCTCTCTTCTAAAAGACTGGTATAGCACAGTTCTGCAAGCCCCTGGAAAAAGATATAAAAGCATGTGCTAAAGCTGGCCTTTAAAAGGCAAGACAGTGAAAGTCTTGCAAAACTCCTCAGTAAAACATTTTTCCTCATTCTAACCTACTGTTTTCTTCATAGTGATTTTCTGCAAGATTATCAGTTCTGCTTAGAGAAGGTGAACCCCGTGAAATCTGGAGCAACAACTTCATGTTGGTAATACGAAATACGGAAACATCTGCTTGCAGATTCATCTGACCTCCATGTATACATTTAGTGGGATGAGTGTTCATGTCATAAATCTTCCTCTGCTGCTGATTCACAGAGACATGTGGGTCAGGAAGTTGATTTACACCTTAGATGTGATCCAACATGTCTCTAAGATAATTTTACTCCCTTTTGAATTGAATATTGTCAATTCCTTGTTTCCTCAACTGGATGCATAAGGAAGTGAATCTAATGGTACTCTGCTATGTCAGAATAAGGTGTGTTGTATTTCTATTTTGTCTTACAATGGAAACAAAATTTTGCTGACCAGGAATACTGCATTGTTTACATTCTTTTGAACACAGGTTTTAATATCCCATACACTGATATGTAAACTACTCTGCTAGAGGTTTAATTTTCTTTTTCTTCATAATTTCTGTAGAAACAAAGAAATCAGAGTTGGAAAACTCCTCTATTGGTTATACAGAAGAAAAGAGTTATTGCTAGAAAGTGACACAGAAAATAAAAACTGTCATTATTAAGAATATGCTTGCTGTACACATGCCTGGCAGGTAAGGAGTCATCAAAATTCCATGTTCTAGTAACTTGATAGGATAGCAAGTTCAGGAACAAAAAATAAAAAACAACCACAGCAACAACAAAAAGAGAATAAAAAACTTCCAAGAGCTTCAAATTGCAACTATCTATAAATATAAGAAAAAGATTCATGTTTTTAATACACATATTATTTCTCATATTGCTGCCAAGATTATTTGTCATTACAATTCAGTTCACATACCAGTTTACAGTCTGCAATTTGACCTATACTGGGCTTTTTTTAGAGTAAGAGAGATTTTATTTGTGTGTCTGTGTTGCTTCTCAGTAGCTATCATTTGTTAGAATTACCAAGACTCATTAATTGACTAGACTTTCCCAAATCACAGTTCTCATATATTCACATGAATTACAACAGATGCTCCTCGCCAAAGGACTGCATTGTAAAACACTGAAAAGACATAGGAAAACACACGTGTTATGCAACTTCCAGCATTTTGGTTCCTCCCAAAAAGAACTTTACAGGAACACACTTTGTAAGTTATTTAATATTGCTTGGTCCAAGAACTGAGTTCAGAGAGACTTTGAACTAATGGGAGAAGTCTCCCCTAGTAAACCCTGCACCAAATGCAGCAGTTGGAGGAGGTCTTGGAGGCAGAATTTCTAAGGGTCTATAAGAATTCATTTGTTGAAAAAATTTGGAAAGAAAACTACTTTTGCAATTGATGAGTTTCTGGAAAGCTCAGGTTGCAATTGTGTAAGAGTATAAGATTCACATTCTTAATGTTATATAAGTCATCCATGTTTGCTGTCAAATGGATAGAAGAATCAAAACCTGTGCTGTTTTGTGGTGGAGGTGTCCCAAATGGTCTGAAAGTGGTTTTAGAAAATTGATCATCTGCAACAAGACTATGATAATGTGGGTCTTTCCTTAACTTAGTCTTGTCCTTTTGTTTTCTTGTAAATCCTCTTTACCTTAAATAATTTTCTGCCATTATGGATAAAATGTGCTGCTGATATCAGCATTCAGAGATTCATTTGCATGAGTTTTATTGCATTTTATATTTGAACCTGTTTTGCTGCCTTGAAATCTAAATGGAGTGTTTCAAGCAATCCTGGCTGTAAATCTATGAATCCTTCCTGTCGTTGATATGGTTTGCAGATGTTTCACACCCCTGCATGCCTTAAGCTGGTTTTCCACTTTCATCACTTGCAATAGATTTTTTACTTATTGCTAAGGTATGTTAGCAGTGTCATTGTTTAAATTCCCTATGCATATCTCCCTGCATCTAACTCATGTCATTCCAGCTCATTCAGTCCAAATTTTTGGCCTTTTTTACTATGTTCTCACATCTCATTTTAGTCGTGCTCTAATCTCTCTCTCAGCATCCCTCCCAGAGCATGTCCCCCAGCCTGCTATGTATGTGCTTGGAAGGTGAGGACCACATCTCCTTTCCCCTTCCTAGTAAATCTATGGCTCGAAATGTCCCATTCCAGCCCATCCTCCTCCTGTTTCTTTTTCCTACGACTCTAAGGACAACTGTTGCTAGGGATCTGCCAGGGAAAAAGCTTGTGTGGAGTCTGAATAATCTGCTTTAGTCATGACCATTGCTGTCTGTAGTGTCTGCATTAATGCCCTTGTTTTAATGGAGAGAGGATAGGGAAAGGTACCAGTGAATTAATTCAACAAGCAGGATCCTCTTCCAAGACTCCGGCCTCTGCAAAGGACAAAGGCTCACAAATAAATGACAATTGTTAAAAGGACACTAAAGATGGTTAGGTTGAAAAAATGTAAAAAGAAGTGTGTTCAATTTTTCTGCTTTGGTTTAGGTCAACACAAACCTACGAATTAATTTGTAATGTTGCTCTGATTTCTACCATGTAATATTCTATTTATTAAACATTGAACACCTGTCTCAGTATCCAGCACTGGCCTCAGAGTAAATCCTGAGGAAAATTATTAGCCAACCTGAAAACTTCCATCCCAGCTACTCTACTAGTTTTCTGTAGCCTCCAGGTCCTGTGTGGTATCCAAGCTCTGTGCTTTTTTCCCTTTTGCAGACAAAAAAAATCAGTTCTTTTGTCTAACATTGATCAAAGGATTTCAAGACATTGAAATAGAGATCTTGTTTTAATTTAATATATTCTTTTTTGAATGAAAAAAAGAAAAAAGTGTCTGTGTTTTTTTCAAAATTTTTCTGAAAATACTGTTTTTCTGCAAAACTGGCTTGAAAGAAAAATAAAACAAAACAAAGCAACCACGAAGTGAGAGGAATAGATTTTACCTCCTCTCTTTCTTCGTTGATATTTTTCCTCTTTTCCCTACAGCCCCTATTTGTTTGCACCAAAAAGGGAGTGGGTTATTCAAAACAGGTAGCTTTTGAAAATGAAGTAAAGCCAAGCCAACCAAACTGATAGAATTCAAATGCCCTCTGCTTTCCTTTCACAATGGGTTATAGTGCTGCTGTATTGTTTTCATTGGCATTTGGTCTGAGTCCAAGAGCTGACGAGTCTCAGGGTTAGTAGCTCACTTTCATTCTTCTGTTTGGCAACATTTCAGACCAAATCCTTTTTGGATACTAAGATCTGATATGAAGATCAGTCTGTTTCATGTCAATTCAGACTGCTGGCTATTTCCACAGTGGGCTGGACAAGAGTTTTGGAGGTAAAATAAATGTCTATCCATTCTCTGACCTGATGGATAAGTACATGTACTTCTAAACAAGAGCTCTTCTGCCTACCTCTGGAGAATAAATAGTGCTCCGATTGTTTGCCATCTGACTTTGATAGAGGCCTCATTAGATTCTCCACAATGAAATAAAAATATTTAGATTTTGCAGAAGCTTGCTGGATATTTGTAAGCTTAGCCCCATGAAAACCTGTATTTTCGCTGTGATTTTGCAGAAGAGGCTAATTCTCCCAGACATTCTTAGTTGCAATCATAATGAACTTTTAAGGGTATACTGGTGACATCGTTAGGTTAAAAAAAAAGAAACATTTTAGTGCCTTCTTTTTGCATCCCTTCTTTCTGTATCCTTTGTAATTTCATGCTCTTCTTCCCTGCTTGAACTACTCTCACATCATCAGTGAAAGTGTTGTTTAGCCAATGATACAAGTAAATGAAAAAAAAAAAAACAACCAACAAAGACAGCTCTGCTGTAGATTGTCTGGTGAATGACACAACTGGGAGCTAGACAAACTTCTAGGTACTTGAACCCAAGTGTTTTCCTGAAGGAATTTTAATAATATAGAAGTTTGCCAGTCATCTACATAAGGCTTTATTACAGCGTGAGAGGCTATCTTGGTTAAATAACATTTTAATGACTTTTCAACCATAGTCCAGGAACAGAAGAAATCCAAGTTATAACCAACTGGAAACTAGCTATTGAGTGTCTGTGGGTCAAATACGTTGGTGGTCTTCTGCTCCTAACACAGAAGAGTTCACATCACACACTCCAGGTCATGCATGCACACACATGCTCCCCTACCTCTAACTATCAGAGCAGACACTAACCAGCTTCTCCCTGATGGCCTTGGAGAGAGGGACTGAGGTTTATCAGGGAATTCTTGCAAGGAAACAGTAACTGTGAAAACAAGAGTGTTAAAAGAGGAATGTCCCTAGTGCAAAGGAAATCAAAGAGTATGTTCTTTGTTCCTGTGTCAGCTGTCCAACTTGGTCACTGCTAGCATTTCACTTTCACCCTGAAGAGCAGCTAATTGTTTATGAAATGACCTTGTTATCCCTGCCCTAGTAACCTTGTCTGGAAGGCCACCTCATGAATTTATTATTCTGTGAAAGAAAATGTACTTTCTGACATCTGTTCTGCATTTGTTTTCCTTTAATTTCCTTTAACTTCCATCACCCCCTCCCCAGATTGCTCATCTGTGCAGCTCTGCACAGGGTGGCATGGACTGTGCTGATCCTACAACGCTGCCTGCCTTCAACTTTATCCTTTCTGTGGTTCTGCTGTCTTGCATTGTAGTCTGGTACAAAAGGACAGAGAAAGGCACTGTGAAATTGCCTTCTCCCTCATCCTCCTCTTGTGACAGATTTTATATCACCTGAATTATATATTCTAGTTTAGGATTGTAAGAGTTTATATTGAGAGTGTATTGCAGACAAAGGTTCCTTGTCTCCTAATCTGTCCTGTTGATTCATTCTCCTCTTTTTCCTAGCGCCAGGTAGTGCAAAAGCACTGGCAAACCACAGTGTCCTTCCCATGTCAATTTTCATCCAGCAATAATGAGAATCAATAGCATCAGTTCCTGGGGTTTTAGAAGTATAAATTTTTTTTGCAAGAAGTGTAATTGACCTAAATGACCTTCTTGGTAAAATAGCTTTATTGTTGGCCATGACTGCTTTCAGTCTTTTCATATTTCTTGTGATAAGCAATCTAAAAGAATGGCCTGGCTGTTCTCCAAGGAGGCTTCGGGCATCTGTTAACGAAGTGACATTTCTTCAGCAATGCTAATTAAGTGATTGACACTGTTGTCTGCCCTCTCCCAGCAGTCTGTGCTCCAGCCCTGGTTATCCTCTGCCCTGTTCTAGCATAAATGTTTGAAAGGTCATGCAGTGAGTCTGATTTGGGAGGGGTTTTGGGATGGGAGGAGGGTGTGGGGGAAGGTTTTGTAGGAAGATCTGAGTCAACAAGTATTGACACGAACTCTCATGCTGACATTGGAAAGTGGGTGATGGGTAAATGGGAACAAGCAGCACAGAGTGGCAACAGTTTATACTGGCTCAGGCAGGACCTTCTAGCATCTAAACACAGGCTTAATTTTGGGTTTAGATTACTGAGCATAAAAACAAAGCTACAGATTTCAGAGCATAGGAGAAGATACCTTTATCACTCTTACAGATACCTATATCACTACCTATGTCACTATCTTGCTACGTGAGTTAAGTAATGGAAGGTAAAACCATGCAGGTGGATTTACATACATTGTGTCTGTTCCATGAGATCATCCACAACCTCATGAATCCAGTTATCTGCATGAGACTGTGGTTACACCTGCAGAAATCTTGATCCTACACACTAGTCTATAAGTCTGCCTAACCTCCCAGAGGTCTTCTGAGGTCAGCCTTCCCAAGGTTGCTCGAGGGGCCTCTCTGTGAAACAAAAGAAGGGGTAGCCATTTCTCCTGCCTAACTCCTTGTTCAGTGAGGAAAGCTGTTATGGACTCTTAAGCTAGTTTGTCTCTGCCTCCAATTTTTATGAGTCCTCATGGGCAGACTACAGAGACAAAGACCATGTTCACAATAAGAGAGTAGCCTTTCTTCTTTTGCAAAGTCAGTAAAACAGGTTATAGTAGTTCAGTCATTTTAGTTCATTCAAAATCTGGTTGTTCATTCAAAATCTGGTTGTTCATTCAAAATCTGGTTGCCCTTAGGAAATAACACAAGACCTTCCAAATAATTACAGAATTGTTTCATAGTTTCTTATTTAGAAAAATGTATAGATATAGACTTTCACTGGAAGATTTGCAAAAATGCTGCTTCACTGTTCTCATTATTTAGTCTGATACTTCAAGTAGGCTATATAAAATGACAACCTTGTTGATTTTTCTGTTTGTTTGTGGTTTTTTGTTTGTTTGTTTGAAATTATTATTATTATTATTTATTTTGTCAGTGATCTCTTGTTAGTTACTGTGAAACAGCTATGGGACTTCGCAATGCAGGGGCAATTGATACCCTTAATATCTTAAATGATGAGGAATAGCACCTGACTAATTTGATACGCTTTAAATGGTGTACTGATGATAAGTACATGGGGGACACAGAGAAAAATAGCATTCCAGCTTTCCACACAGGTTCCTTACTGGCAGGATAAACAAGGTTTCAGAGGAAAAGAAGTTCTTTTCATCCATCACAAAAGGTAGTTTTGATACAATTCTTGTGTCTTCCTGAGGTCTCTTTCAGGTTCTTTGCCATTTTCTTACCTTGTTTCATTTCATCTTCTGGGCTGTTTACTGCTGCATATGGTATGTGCTCATTTATGTTTGTCAATGCTGAGTTTTATTTACTGCATAGCAGCCTGATTTCAGAGGAAACCCAGTTCCTTTTCCTGCTCACTCCCTTGACGTAATCAGTGAATGTAGCTTGCATACTGTTTTCAATCTGTCTTAGTCATTTATATAGATTAAAAACAGCAGAGGTCCAAGTAATGGCCTTGTGGGGAGGATTTTACACAGTGGGGTGGCTTGCTTTACAAGTCCTCAGATTTCACTTTGTTTGTTTGCTCTTTCTGGTCTGTGCATTCACTACTTGCATGTTAATAGATTTGGAGAAGTTTCCTCTCCAACATCCCCACAGCCTCATCTGTGACATTACTGTTTGCTTATTTTCTTCTAAAAGTCAGAAATTTGTGTTTCATTAAAAACCATCATCCTTAGTTGTTTTTTTTTTTTGTCCAGATCTCTTACACAATTATAATAAATTAATATAAACAAATTCCTAAAGCACACCTGCACAGATCTTTAAAGCTGGTTGGGTGTTATGCAATTCGGAGATAATGAATATTACTGTTAAATTCTCTACACTCTAAACACTTTACCTCTTTGAAAGCTTTGCAGCTGAAAGATTCTGTTCATTTCAGTAACATTTCCATTACATCAGTAAATATGCCTTACCTTTTGGTGTTATTTCTTCAAGTTCCTGGTGTCAGAGGTTATTGGCTATCTTTTCACATATTTGTCTAGCCTATATGTTTCAAGTTCCCACCCTACCATTTTCTGTTAAACATTGTATACAATTTAATTTGAAAGAGAAGGGGAATTATTAGTCCAAATGTTCTCAGTGTCAGAGGAGCTACTCCCTCTTCCATCAGCAATTCACAAATCTAAATTAAAGTTGAAAATTCAGTCCCATTGCTAGAGTGTCAAAACTGTGTATGATTTCAGAAGAACTCATATTTTGTCATAAACGCATGCTTAACCCTATTGCAGATGATTGAAGAAAAAGATATGTAGATTGTAAGTACTCATGTTAAAGACCTGTCTTTGATTTGATGATCTTCCATCTCTATGTCATTATTTCCTGTTGATTAAATTGTGTCAGTGCTTTCCTCATGAGATGTTGAAATACTGTTGTGACCCTTATGGCAATAAAGCAGTAGTATTTAATGGCAGTTGCCTCAAGAGTCCCCCCAAGATACATAGTCCTTTACAAAGAAAAAATTTAAAATTTTTGACCATCAGCAGGCTATCTGGTTTCCAACAGTAGTTACTACAAAAAAAACCCCTGCTTTTAGCATGTAAAAATTCAAAGTGGCAGTATCTTCTCTGAAAGAATCATAATAATGTATTGCTCTTGGTTAGATTGACTCAACACATTTCAGTAGATCAAGGAAAGGTCCTTCAACCAATTAACAAGGATCTATTCTTTGAAGGCCTGTTGCAGTGCCTATAAATCTGTAAATGTGTTTCTTAGTCATTCAGTTAGATCTATAATCAGTTATCATACAAGATGAGCTCTGAAGTCAGCAGACCAGTTGCACATTCTCATGAGGAATTTTTCTACCTTATCTTTTCTATTTCTCTGAAAGACATAGAAGATTTCACATATTCAAACCATATATTCATCTCAACAGCTGCTCTGTCAAATTAACAAAGCTAGGGAAGATAATGAAGTACAGTTTGGTTGATACTTGCCAATCTGGCTTTTCCATGCCTGAAGCCAGCTCCATATGGAAGCAAAGACTTGCTCCTCTTCAGTAAACAGATTTTTTACCTTTATGGACAATGTGTTATGTCCCCGAGGTTTTCAGGAAATGCTGCCATATCAGCGTGTTTCATTCATTCTCTAGGAGAAAGAGCACTGAATCACATACAGAAGAAATAACATAGAAATATCAGAAGAAGTGGCATACAGGAATAAAAATAGTGTGGTTTAAATGGAAGCTTCTTGAACATCTAAGAGATATCACTGGGTGTGTGAATAATTTGAAATAACCTATAAACTTATGTTTCATGTTCTATTAGCAAAACATTTCTGAAACTATCAGTTCAAGTATGGCACCATACTGTTAGTTCAGTCTGGCCTTGTGTATAACTCCAGAAGATAACTTTACACAGATTCGGACAAAGCAGAGATTAGATAAGAATTGATACAATCTTTTCAAAGCATTGACATAAATAATGTAAGCTTCAAAAGATCTAACAGGCCAGATAACAAATAAAACAAATTACAGTACATTTAATACAATTATGTGGTTGAAATCCTAACAAACTGCAAATCCTAAGACAGTGGATCCTCTCAAAAATCCTCACTAAGGTTCAGATGACACCAAACTGGGGGAGGTAGCTGACATGCTGGAGGACAGTGCTACTCTTCAGACAGATATAGAATGGCTGAAGAAATAGGTTGATGGAAACTTCATGAAGTTTATCAAAGAGATGAGTAAAGTCCTGCACGTGGTATTGAATAACACCATGCATTAACGCAATCTGGGGTAAAAGTTTTGCAAGAAACAACCTAGTGGTCAACAACTGGAACTTGAGGCTGCAGTGTGTCCGTGCTGTAAAGAACAGCAACCACATACTAGACTGTATGATAGAGAATACAGCCAGCGGATCAGAATAATGTTGCCTTGTTTGGTACTCACGAGCCCACATCTATAGTACTGCATCCAGTTTGGGCATTTATTACAAGAATGACACTGACAGACTTGCCATTGAATTGGGTCCCATGGAGGGCCACCAATAAGGTAATGGAATCAGAGCACATGATGTATGAGGAGATGCTGAAACACCTGGGCTAGCTAAGCCTGGAGGAAAGACAGCTCAGGGGGATCTTACCACTATCTGCAACTACCTAATGGGCCTGTGTAGAGAAGATGAAATTAGTCTTATCTCAGAGGCAGACAGTGAAAGGATGCAATGAACACAAGTTACAAGAAGGATGTTCTGGCTGCATATAAGGAAAACATTCTTTGTTCTTCACAAAAAGAACAATCAATCATTGGAACAGGAGTCCAGAGAGGCTGTGGGATCCCCATCCTTGCAGATGCTCAGAATGAACTAGACATGTCTCTGAAAAATGTGCTCAAAACCAGCCCCTGATCTGAGGATGGTACCTCATGACCTCTAGAGTTTCCTTTGAATATAATCCATTCTTTGATTTTGTGTTTCTCAGAAGGGTGTGCTGGCCATTCTTGTAGGAAGGGCCTCCTGTTGTTACCTGTGGTTGCAAACTGTGTGTTGGAGGTGGAGTCTTAGAAGGCTTCCCTAAGTTGTTTTCCTACTTTCAGATACCCACCCATCAGTTAGCATAATCAGCTTTTGTTCAATAGGAACATTTTTGATTTGTTTCTGTTTATGCTCCTAGTCAGCCTTTCTTTGAATATCTACCCTCATGGAAAAAAGAAAGAGAGAACTTCATGATCCTGGGGTACAAGACACGCTTACTTATAATTCAGACTGCTTGTGTGACACTTTAGTAGTTAATGTGACTAAGTTTTCCAAATGATGAGTAATTTTAGGCTACTTTTATGGAAAAGCAATGATCAGCCCTCATTTTCAGCCTACTGAAGAATGTGAATCTTTCAGGTGTTAAAAGCTGGGCTAGCTAAAATCCCAAATCTTCCAAAAAATCATTGGCCATTTAAAAAAAAAATCATACTTTAAAGACTTCTTGGCTTCTTCTGCATAATATAAAAGGTGAAGAGGTTTTTTTGTCTCCTCTGTTTTCATTATAGATTTTTTTTTTCCTTCTGTTGTCCTTTGTGAGCCAAAAAAAATCATAGATTTCTACACTAGGTCCCAATTACAGATTTGGACTTTATCATTAGTGGATCGTCTCCAGACAGGGAATAAGAGTAGTAGTAAGAGTCAAATCAGCATGGGAAAATATCTCCTCCCTCCCATTCTCTAGGGACAGGTTCCAAAAACACATGGCTTTTGGCTGACAGCTTGCTTTTGGCATCTGTACTCCAGCTGAGAGCTCGTTCGACCTTGCATGCTTTGATGCAGTAACAACACAGCCCACATTTCTGCTGATTAATCATTCAGTCATTCTGTATCTTAACCAGCTGTGATCATGAGCTATTTTTCCCCGCAAAGATTAAAGATGTCACTGTTCATCATTTTCATACTCTTCATCCCCTTTGTATAATGGCTGCAGGGTATCATCCAAGCAGGTGTGAGGGTCCACATCCTCACTGGAGGCAAGGAGGGGTGTTGATGTCTGGCCCCACTGAAAATCAAATATTACCACCCTACCCCTTCAAGGATAATAACAAAAAAGCAGGTTTTGGCATTTGGGGGCTGCAACCCACTGCCAGCAGATGGAATATGTCAACCAAATGCACTTCCTTTATGACTCATGCACCCTCTGGAGTGTATCACGAGTAAACACTCTACAGGAAAACTTACACTAAAGAGAAGAAAATTGTGCTGATAAACTGTTGCAGCTTTTTTGATTTCTTCAGGATGATTTCAGTAACTCTCACTGCTCGTTTTAGTTACTGGGTGGAAGCTGCTGGCAGCATTAAGACAGAGTAGTTCAGGCTTCCTTCCTGGAAATGACAGTCTGGTCTTCAAGCAATTCTTCTTCCAGCTAAATGAATGCATGATAAAGTTTTTCCAGTGTAATATCTGATTCAGCTGAAATCACCTAATCATTCTTACTTTGGAAGTTGTACTTGCAGAAATGAAAACACCCAATATGTGTCATCTCTTTGTTCTCTTATTCGGAACTGTGGCCTTCTTCGGGAATGCACAGGTTAATTTTTTCTCTTCTGTTTTGTCCAAACTGACCGGTCTGGATCTTGGAAACTGAGTTAATGAAATCATTGTTCTAAAGAGGAACAGAGCTTTTAAGTCAGTAAATAATACAAAACCAGTATACTGAGTACATCCTGGGTGCAAAGTAGAAAAGACATGTGAAAATAATGTCCCTCCCAGAGCATCTATAAAGAACTTTGCTTCTAATCATCTGTCATGAGAACAAAAATTTCTCTCTGAGAAGAACAGAAACATTCCCTTCACTAAATGTCATTTCATGTGGAGTCTTTGTCTAATACTTTTCCTAATTTTAGTCACAGTAACAATTGCTTCCATAGAGGTATGTTTTTCTTTCTGCTTTTTCAAATAGAGCTCCTTTCTGTGCTGAAGGACCAGTGATATTGAATCTATAATTTCAATTAGCTGAAGACCATGATGATATAGTAATGTCTTTAAACTGGTGGGTAGGTAAAGGATGGGTGAACATGGTCTTAAGAGGAGAAGCAAGGGAGGGGATCAAGACCTGCAGATTCCACTCTACCTTTCACATGGAATTACACAGGATTTATGCTTTGCCATAATCATATGGAATGCTGCAAACATGGCAACTGCTGGCCACCTGTACAAGACTCAACCTAGGCTCAAAAAACAGATCATGACATCTGAATGCATCTCAGGAAGACCACACGACTGGTGGATATTAATACTATTCATTTTTCTAAACCAGAAACATTTCTGTGGCGAGTAGGAAACCCTCCTTGCCTGATAAAGCTGGGGTGGGACAAAGTGCCAGAGGAGAATGGTCATGTCGCCTTCCTTAAGAACAAGCAATAAAAAGCTAAATTATGAACCTTTTCTCTTCAATCATTCTTTCATGATTTTTAAGCAACCCAAGCCAATTTGGAAGTCATAGCCATGGCTATAAAGGCCTTGGCAAGGATTTGGAAAGATATTTAGTTCTTTCATCTCCCTGAGAGAAAATAAATCAAACATGGACATTAAAGCACCAAATTGAATTTGTAGTTAATATTCTCATGTTTACTGTCTGTCATATCAGTGAAACAGCAGGAAAAAAAAAGACCTTTTTTACACAGCTATTTTTGGAGAGCGTCCCTCAGGGCATTCTTAAGTTATAAGAGTCAGCATTTGGGGATTTTGTGGAACCATGGACACAAAAAAGGACCATAATAAAGAAGCTCAACATGCCTTCCTGGACAGGCTGTGTACAGGAGAAGAGAAGGACAGACTGTTAGCTCAAGCTATCTACCATATTTTCCTTCTATGATTTCTTTGCTGTTATTTTTGCAGAGGGAGGAAGCAGAAAAGTAGCACAAAGAAAGGCACCTAAAAGAGCCCACAGAAGGAAAGATTCAGGGAGCAATGTGCAATTCTGTATAATGATGAATTTGCCTTTAGAAGAGTGCTTGTATTTGCCTGTAATAGTATTCGGAAGTGTTTCTTCTGTCCATTTCAAACAAGCTGTACATAATTATACATAAATAAAGTACAGATTCTGTGTCCAACTATGCTTACATTCAGGCATGTTACTTACATTTCATTTTGTATGACTTGATTGATTTGTGTTGATTTGTCTATTTAGGTGTCTATGGCAGTGGTGAGAGAGTATATGCTAAATCAGGATTAAAATATCTGGAATTAAAAATTATTTCTCTGGAATTAACTATTCTTTTTGAAAAATAAAGGGCTGATGAACAAAGCTTTGAGTCTACTTTTGACAAAGATCAGTTTGAATGGTTTTCTACTTAATGAATAATCTACTTTAGATATTTTGATGGGTATACATTATTTTTTTGATGAATGGAACATAGTTTGCTAACACAGGGCTAATTCTGGATAATTATTACAGAAACTGGGCCTTCTCAGCTCTAGTGTATGCACTTACAACAATTATCTGGAAGACCTGGTGGATGTGGTTGCCATTGTATTTAAACAAAGAAACCATTACAATCTAATATATCAAAGAACTTCAGAGTAACCAAACTAATGACTTAAACAATCTGCTTGTGCTCTCTGCACTTAATAAAAAGAACCTGAGTCTATCATTGTAGTAGTTTCTAGGGATGTACAGCAGCTGCTACCCTAACTGGAATTACTTAGCCATTTGAAGTAATTACAGGTGATTATGGCATAAGGAGCAGTAAACAATCCAAAGCAACTCACATGTGCTATGTCTCAGCCTTCTCTCTGCCTGCATGCCCAGAGACTAGAGAGTAGGTGGGGATAGAAATGCTTCTTTTTTCAGAAGACCTTTATAATGTTTTACAATTAAGTAAATTCTTTGATGAAAAAGACCAGTTTACTGTGATTTCCTCTGACATAAAAAACAATCCAAAAAGTCCCAGCCATTTTGCTTAGATATTTTCAGAATAAAGCCTGATCCTTTTTCCTTCATTCACAAGGACCTTCCTTCAGTGCTCTGAGTGCTGCATTCACTAAGCTGACAGTGCCAAGATGCTACATTAAGCCAGTGGATGTGAGTTACTGATCTCTCAGTTATCTTCTGAAAGAAAGGTTGTGAGTTAGGCTGGGGAATAACAAAAATAGCTAGGGACAGCAATGCTGAGGTAAAATCATACTTAAAAAGGAGAAGACTAAGCTTGTCTTAAGACTGAATAAACCTGGTTCTCTCAGCTCCTTCTCACACATTTTGTGCTCCACCAGTGGTCCTGCAATGTCTTTGCTTTGGTATGTAAATATCTGTCATGTGTAGGGGACCTAAAAACTGGACACATTACACCAGATTTATCTCAGAAGTTTTTCCATGGATGAGATTGGCTCTTAACAGGCCAGCCTGCAATACAGGCAGAGTGAACTTGTCTTCCCAAATCCAGCTTGCTTTCTTTGGAATACCCCAAAGAGTTTTCCTTTTTCCTCCACTGAACAGCTGCAGATACTCCAGCCGTTATTATGTTTCAGTACAGTGTTGGTTTCTACCAAAACAGAAAAAGTGATGGTTCTGTTCTGCTTGATGACAGGAAGCCTGGGCTGGAGAATTCTTCCAACATTGGGCATGAAAGGTGTGATTGCAGTAGGGAGAAGGCAGAATAAAGCAGAGATTTAGGAAACAAAGTCTGTAAGAAGAATGAACAGATTTGAGCTAGTTTGGCTTGGAAGACCGAAGGAGAATGCATAATAATTTTGCAATATGTGCAAGACTTACGTAAAATGAGCTGTGGTTTTTTGCTTTCCATGTTTCTGTGAGGAAGAACAAGAAGTCAGTGGCTGTAATTTGCAGCAAAGAACATTTCTGGAAGCATGGTACAGAAAAGAGACAATCATAAAGACAGTAACACATAGGAATATGTTACTCAGGAAATCTGTAGATATTTCTGTCATGAAGATATTTAAGACCAGTCTACAGTACTGCTGCTCAGTGGTGTTCCAGAGATCATACATGGGCTTTCAGATCTACAATAGTTTTACATTCCAGTGATTCACTGAAGGAGGGTATCTATCACAGCAGAGAAACATGGAGTTGATGTTGATTCCTAAGACCAAATTATGAAAATGTGCTTTGAAATATATCCTCGGGTGTGCATGTGCTTTTACTTTATCAGAAACCTCCAACCCTCATGGTTTTTTCTTTCCTAGCCCTGAGGAAAGCATCTGCTATTGTGAAAGAGTGTGGTGGCTTCAAGGAGAGATGGATGACCATCCTCCATTTCAGAATAATATTCCATGGTTCAAAGTCCCACAAGATTCTCAGCTACAGAGTATGACAGACTTAGGTGTATATATATTTATTAATTTTTATTATTATTGTTTCATACTATAGGTAGAAGAAACACCAATCCTCAGTTTAATGCTAGATGGACTTGACAGTTCTCTCCTACTCATTTCATAATATATTCTTCAGACATAATTTAAACATTGCATTAGAAAGCAAATAAAGACTCATTATATGAGAAGATCACTGTAAAAACAAGCAGAAAATACATAATACTATAAAGGAACACGTCTTCCATGAGAAGATACTATATATTTCCCTTTTGATGCCAGTCAGTGACTATTATGTCTAGAATTCAAGGATTTTAGGTATGGTTGTGGTTAGATATATGTTCTTTTTACCATAAGGTATTGCCTGTGTTCCTGCAAGCTTTCCCTGATGTGACTTCAGCAGTCTGACACTTTGTTCTCTGCTTCTCATTTTTATTGTTAATTCTTTTCAGAAAGTATTTAGCTTTCCTGCTTGTCAGGGAAAATATTCAAATTAAGGACAAAGACTAATTAGTCAGAGACATCTGACACTCTCTACAGATTTAATCAATAGCTCTGGGAGCTGCAGTAATATCGTAGCCATGGTGCATGGGCGTTCCAGATGCAATGCCATTACAAGCAGCTGTGTGGACATTGTGGACCTATGTGTAATTTCTTAGCCCACTATGCCAGCAATGAAG
Source organism: Chloroceryle aenea (assembly GCA_013399075.1). Taxonomy (NCBI): domain Eukaryota; kingdom Metazoa; phylum Chordata; class Aves; order Coraciiformes; family Cerylidae; genus Chloroceryle; species Chloroceryle aenea. Next base: position 140,895 of record VWZY01003161.1, read on the forward strand.
GAGATGTTTCCAGACCTCAAAAGGCTTGGCCTTAAAATACCACAAGGACTATCCAATCTGGAAGCATAGATCTCTAGAGTATCAGTTAAACATTCCAAGTATTTTACTGAAAATAAGAAGAATTTAAAGAGTATTTTACAGATTTGACAGAAAGTGAGAGAGAATGAGAAACTTCTAGTGGGTAGCCAGAACATTTTACTGTCTCTGTCCAGTCACTAGTTCTCAGGGATTTGGCAGTGACCTTGACTAACAGTCCATATGTATTCAAAGTAAACAGAGTCTTGGAGAAGCACAGGAACTGAACATAAAGAAGACAATGTAGTAACTGCCAGTATATTCCTAGAAAAGGCAGCATGTTCAGACTCTGAAGAGGGCCAATTAAAAGTGACTTTTCCATTGTGTTATGAACCATGCAGTTACCTATATCCAGGCCAACAAAATAATCTAGCACAATGGGTGTGATCTTATTGAGGTGCATTGCATGTCTATTTACAAATACCTCTCTGTTATTTACTTAGGAACTGAGATTCTGGCCTTTGCAGTTAGCTTTTTGTAAACTATACAAGGAATTGTGTTTATTAAAGCAACATCACAGTCAACAGTTGTTTTAGCAATTCCACAAGGATTCTCCATTTTCATCAGTAGTCTGAACACTTGAAGTCAAGCCAAACTGATTTTAAGTCTTTGCTGATGGTATGTGTGCGTACTATCTCCATTACAGAGTATGAATGGGTCACCCTACTCACTGAGCTGAAGTCTTTTTTTTTTACATAGCCTGCTCTGGATGCCAGATAATGGCATATGGCTTTATTTCGCCTCCTCCATATGCCCCTCTAGCTAGTACTAATGTCCAAATATACCCTTCACAGATGAGACAAGTAGACATGTGCTGGTCTCCTTAAAAAAAGCACTACTTTATGCTTCATGATCTCCTGAATCTGGGGTATAGACTACCTCTGTTCCCCTGAAGGACTCATTATTCACTCTCCATTATTACTGTGGCTGCAAACTAAGAGGTCACACATTTGCTAAGAGGGGACTGTAGATATATCTGTATGCTCTCTTTTTCTTTGAGTGATGAATGAAATTTGCCAGGGCATTTTTTTTTTTCCACAGGGGGCACAACACTGATGAGTATGAACCATGATAATTATTTTCAGGAGTTCTTTCTCGTTGTTTAAAGTATCCTCTACATCTTTTTATAATAATATATAAACATTCAAGCAAATTAAGGAAATATTTATTAGCATTTCCACTATTTAGGAGGAAACAAAGACACAAATGATAAGTGCATACAGATGGGTCTGCTCATCTATATGTGGATGTTTAAGTTACATGTTCAGTTGAAGCTACTCATCCAGAATCTCACCATACTCACTGGAGATGTGTACTTCAGAGGTGAAGTATTTCACCCCAAGACAGGTGTTTAAAGTAGGTAGACACAATGTATAATAAACACATTTTTTTACAAGTCATACCAATGCTATACTTTGCTAGAATATCAGAAAATATCTTCATTCGAGAGAGACATTGTCTTGGAGCAGGCAAAAGTATGCCCAATGTCTCTGTTTTAAAGACCATTGATTGGTAATATTTTCCTTTAAAGCAAATATGCCTACATTTAGTTTACACACAGTGTCGGGGTACTATTAATGTGCTATCTTCATCTATTAAAGCTTCATTGATATTGTATAGACAGTAAAAACCTTAAGCAAGAGAATCCTTGTTCACTGAACGTTTAGTGCTTTGACATATCAATCTAGTCTTTTGCACGTAGAGTGCCTAACATACAGTGATTTCTTTACAATGCCGAGTCTTGTCTATTTATGATGGTGGCCGACAGGACTTTAAATCTTTCTTATTAATGATCAAAATACTTTGTCACTGTTCCAATATATCTTGTACCTTGAGATCATCCTGCCTGCCACATGATTGTCTGAGGTCTCATGAGTGAAAAAACCATCTGAAAATGTCATACTGTTTATCTGGATGACTAGACAATTCTCATCATTATGAGATATAAAATGACAATATTATCCTTCTTCCTTCCCTGTCATCATTTTGTAGGATTTGTATTTAGTACCTTTTGAGTTTGGTTGTCTGAGGGAAAAAAAATGCTTTCATGAGGTCTGTTTTTGTATCTCTTAGTCAATTCTCATGTCAAAGAACACTAATTTCTTGGGCCTCTTCAACACAGCTTGGAAGGCAGGTAGAAGTCTCAAAGATCTTGATCACCTGTATTTTCTGAGAAAAGATATCTGTCTAAAGGAGAAAAACACCCAAATAAGAGCTCAATTTGGTTCTAGGAAATACAAGTTTATGGTGCCAAAGGCCAAATTCTGAGATATCTTTAGTAGAATAGTTATTGGCCATCTCCCTGAAGCAGCAGGAAAGGTCAGTTTCCTTTCTGAAATCCTTGCAGTTGATAGTTTCCTGTTTTCCTTTAGCATAGGTCACATTGCCTATTATTGTTGGCTGTGATCCTTTACTGATTGGCTGATGCACAGTAAAAGCTACCTTTTAACCTACTGTGCTCAACTACTAATCAATTGTCTCAGCATAAACTTAGACCAGCATAGCATTACATTACACAAGCTGTGCAGTGTACTTGGCAGCATCAGGGCTGCACTGTTGAGGCAATGTAGACAAAAGTCAGTTCTAATATCAAATTTGTAGTCAGATGTTTTTCCCTTTGACCCAAATCGTAATTTTGTGCTTTTGCATTTGACTCAAAAGATGACATTATTTTGGTAGGCTGCCCACAGTATAAGAAAGAGATTTGCCCCTTTTCCCTGAAACTGTTTTGATTAAAAAGAGAATTACCAGAAAAATGCCATTTTGAGATGAAAACCTTCATAAACGCAGAGGCAATCTGTAGTATTTTCAAGATGTAGTTTCAAGGTATATTTTCAAGATATTTTCAAGATATATTTTGCAATTTTCAAAATGGAACATTTTAATTTCTCATGATGAAAAGATGCTCCCTTTTATGACTTTACCTCATTAAAAAAACCAGTAATTTTTAATATCCAGAAAGAAAAGTAGAGCATTTACTTTTCAGCTAAACATTTTGGTTTAGAATATTTTTAAATACTTATATATCTGTATTTTTCCACAGAAACTGAGTTAAAAAAAAAACAAAACAACTAAGCCAACAGCTCTACTATACTGATTACAGATATCTACTCAAGGTAGAAGCCAATTTAGAAGATTTATAGAGACATTTTTAAAGAAATAAAGTATAACATGCATGGACAAGAGAGGACGTGATGAAATTGTCACATAACCTAGCAAACTGGTCTCTTCAGGGAAAAATTTGCTACTGTAAATGGAAAAGATTAAGTATTTGTGTACATATTTTTAAACCCCTTGTGCCCCTCAGAATGTAGTGGTAAGCAGCAAATTATTGCCAGTGACCACATTGCATGGCTGACTACAGATGTGAAGCATTTTAATTAACCTGTTACAAGGTAAATAGCTTAGTTATGCATTTAACAATCTGCTGTTGGATTTGTATTTTACTCTATGAGGCATATGCAACCGAGATGAATACATTGCTTTTGAAGGAAAATATATGAAGTGGGTAGGGGCTTCTGTCACTGAATTAATGAAGGTGAACTTACAACTTCTGAAAGCAGCACACTGTTCATATGTGAAGGGAAGAAAATAACTATCTTTGAACTGAGGGTACATATTAATCACGTCAAGTCACATACATTAATTCCATCTAGAGTTAGAGATTTAGAGACCCAGGGCTGTTTAATCTGAAGAAGAGAAGGCTGAGCGGGGATCTTATCAATCCTTATAAATCTCTAAAGGGTGGATGTCAAGTAGAAGGGGCAGTCTTTTTTCAGTGCCCAGTGACAGAACGAGGGACAGTAGGCACAAAATGGAACACAGAAAGTACCTCCTCAACATGAGGAAACAATTCTTTCCTGTGAGGGTGATGGAGCCCTGGAACAGGCTGCCCAGAGACGTTGTGAAGTATCCTCTAGAGACTTTCACAGCCTGCTTGGATCTGTTCCTGTGTGGCCTACCCTGGGTTATCCCGCCTTATCAGGGAGGTTGGACTCAATGATCTCCAGAGGTCCCTTTCAAACCCTACCATTCTGTGATTCTGTGATCTTTTAGCTCTGAAATAATACATTTTGATTATAAAAAATTCTATCATTTAATGACTGTATTTGTCATTTTAAAAACTCTCATTGAAATGAGATCTAAGCTGTGAAGTGTTGAGCAAAGCTGTCATCTGTTGGGAGTTGTTATATGCTCCCTTTGAGATTCCACACATAGGGGCAAGCTGTATCCCAGTTATTTGAAAGAGTCTTAGAGGAAAAGGCTTGAGGGTGGCTGCAGAGGCTGCATGAATCATTTCAGTTCATGAGACTCTGATGTGCTCTGCCATACCACCATTGCCTGACTGGGATGTTGGCTCCCTTCTACTAGAAAATAGTATCATAGTAGTTATACTAATCTCTTTTACTAATAAGCTAATCAGTGACAAAGTGTGAGCATCAGCATTGAAACTAGTCCAGTCAGAAGGATCCTTGGCACTAGGGCAGATTTGGCTTGATGAATTTTGGCCTGTACCAGTTAGCGTTTATCCAGTTCTTGTGGTTAGGAATTAGCAAGAACCAGAGGCCATTCCCAATCGATATTCTAGGTGCAATTGGCCTATTTTGAAGGACAATAGTTTAATAATATAAAGGGCTTTTGTGTAAGGGAGCCTAAATTCTAGAGAACTGTTCTGAAAGCATTTGCTTTAACTGCATGGGTACACTGAGACCGAAGAGGTCTTTTTCACCAGTAATGTGATGCAGAAAATTTTAAGTGTTGTAAGAATGTCTTAGTGGATCATAGATCATTATTACTTTTATAAAGTTATCCCAGAGAGTCACCCAGAGAGATGGTCTTTTGCACTGAAACAATATGGATAGCTTTTTCAAAACCCATCTTTTTAAAAATAGTTAATAAACTCTTTAATACTGTAATTCTGGTTAACCTCATAATCCACATAACTGTCCATTCCTACTTTGGTCTTGCTGAACTTTTTGCCTTGATGAAGTCTTGTGGCAATGAGTTCCGGGTTGCTCATGAGAACGGTTGACAGGGCCATACAAATTAGGAGAAACAGGAGGGAAAAAATTTTCTTGTAATGCTCTTATTCTTTGTATGAGAAGGGAAGTAGATTGTTGCCTGCTTTTTTAGCATTCTTATTTACTCCTTCTGTTGCTGCTGTGAATTTAGCCCTCTCTAGGGACTGAAATAAACCCACCCATGAACACAACTGTTCCCTAAAGAGCATGGTTGTCCTGTCAACCTCATTATTTACCCTGTAATATTGCTTTTCACTTCCCTCCAAATGACTGTGAGCAGCTTAAGATGTCTCCAGGGCAGTAAATAAACAAAGTCAGCTAAGTATGAAACTTCTTTGCTTCTCTGAGTCTCAGTGAAAAAAAGGGGGGTGAGGAGGGGGAAGGGGAAATGGAAGTAGAATATTGTTTGAAACAGCTGCCAGTAAACAGCTGGGTTTTCAATGTAATGTACTGTGTCGGCTCCTAAATTATTTTATGTTTATTGCTTGGGTTTGTATTATTGGTTTTCATCTTTGTTTTCAGTTTCAAGAGATTTTGATACCAAGTGTCAGAGGAGTTCTGACCCTGGAAAGGAGCTGTCCTACTGTTTTCCCTGATGGAAGAGCTTTTATTTCCCTACAGATGTAACATGTAGGGTGCCATCTCACCCACTTTTCTGAGGAGCCTTGTAACTCCAGACAGGTATTTACCACACATGACTATGCTAAATACTTAGCTATCAACAGAGCAGGTGGCAGGCTGTGCTTGGTGCCATTGATTGACTTGGGATTCCACTTATGCTGAGTGGTGGCTGGGAGAATTGCCTTTTTGTATGAAATAAACTGACCAAAACTCAAAAATATTTTCTAATTTCTGGTTTTCACAATAAATAACCAGCTTTGGAGTTGTCAGAAAGATTTTTCAGCTAATAAATAAAAAGTCAGTTCATTGTCATCTGTATTTTATGAATGTTAAAAACAGTAGATGAAAATTAAATTTCTTTTAAAATATAATGTTCCTGGGAAAACAGCTCCTCCCTTTGACTGTAATTGGAAGACCTGTCTCTGAGAATACTTGAGTGTTTCCTTATCTCAGTTCTCTCTCTCATGCTTGACCCATCTATGAAATGGATTTGGAGTGAGAATCTTGAGAAGAGTTTAAGGGGCAGAAGGTGTGTAACTGCATAGCCCTGCAATATGGTATTGCTCATAACATACAATAAACTTTGTACTGAGTTTTTCAAGGCCTGCTAGGTCTGCTGTGGCCAAACATTTCTTGAACTGCTTATACTGTTATTTGACTTGGTTCAGCTGTGTCACAATTTCCCTGATGAGCCAGGTGTCTATATTCAACTTTTTTGTTTGTTTGTTTATCTTTCTGTATTACAATTATAGTTTTTTATAGGTATTAGTAACATAAATATTTTCTAGGTAGAATGAGATATTTATGACACTTGCATTGTAATAACACACCACAGACCTGTAGCTTGACAAAGCTGGTTACAGGGGTAACAGAGATGGAAAATAGTAAAAGGCACTAACAAATGTAAAAGGCACTATATATTGTAAATGTGGATATAAACTGGAGCAGCAGACTAACGGAGAAAGAAAGCTAGAAATATGTATTAGCAAACATATATAAATGACACTAAATTGAAGGAAAAAAGAAAAAAAAAGATTTAAAAAGGAAGATAAAAGCAGATAGGAAGATGAAACCCTCTACATCTTTTTCTATTTGTATACATAAATAAAAAAAAGTGTGCCTTCTCTTCAACAATAAACAAAATGTTGAATGTAAGAAGAGGCAAACAGACAAATCTACCTCATGTGACCAAGAGTGCAGTTGGTGTGCCTGGGACACTCAAGCACAAACATGTCAGCTACAGCATGTTATACAATGTGCAGACCTTTTAATGGGTGGAGCTTTTCAAGCACTAGAGTAGGAAGTGTTATGTATTACACAGACAACTTTCAACAGAGATGGATTATAACTGGAGGTGGACCATTAATTATCATCACAACACAGGTGAAATAACAGTAGGATGTGTCTAAGAGGCAAGTATTAACTGCCAGAGCTGCAGCTCAAATGCTCTTGATGGGCAAATTGATTTTTTATATCACAGAGGTCTTCTGGGATAGAAAGTTTTGTACAATAGCTCCAAATACCTATAATTTTGTGCATTTTTTTTCTTCTAAGTAAGATTTGTATGCCTTTTTTTTTTTTTAGAAGGAAGATAGGTAGCCCAGGTAGGCAGGTAGAAATAGAAAGCAGACGATCTTAGCATGTTTAAGAAGAGTAGAATCTGTTTCAGAGTCAAAACCTACTCACACCATCACACTTGACTTTGGCCTTCAAGAATGGGCATCATTTCATATATAAATCTCTGCTCTCTGCATGGTAGTTTTCCATGATGATCTGGTAATATGGAGTCCTTCCTTAATTGGGTAGGGCAAGGTTTATCCTTCCCATGCTGAGAAACATAGTGTATAAGAGAGGAGGGTTTGACACTAGTCTGAAGATGCCTTTTTTTCTTGATGAAGCCTGGTGAAAGCCAAGGAGCCAACTTCATGTGGAAGCTTCAGCTACAGTTTGTCTGAGTCCATGAGAATAAGTATAGATTGTGAAGGATATTCAGTTAATATGCTGCCTGAAGTAACTCTCTAGATAAAATCTCTGTTAACATTCAAAGATTTGAACACTTCACCATCTGTGTTGGGTACAGACTGTTATTAATTATAAAGAAATGGAGGTGCTAAGAATGGAGCAATGGGACCTTTGCTCTGGGCCTCCTCTATGCTCTCATCAGTTGATATCTGATTCTTTGTGTTTATTTAGGATTGAGTTTTATTTTTTGTAAGTAATCACATTCAAAACAAGTCACAGAAATCTGAGCAGAGAGGTTGCTTGTGCTAACATCACATAATAACTGCTGAGTGGCTATCTTGATCTCCTGTGATGACATGAAAGGAAAGCCAAACAAACAACAAGCAGACATGTTGTCTTTGCTTGTGTGAAGAAGAGATAGCAAATCTTAGGGAAACATGTTGCTTATTACAATCAGTAATGAAGGCAGACTTGGTCCTGATGTACTTAAAATCAAAGACTCTTAATTAATTCTGCACCAGTGACTGTGGTGACTGCTGAATCATAGAATCATAGAAAGGACATTGGAAGGGACCTCAAGAATCATCTGTTCCAACCTTTCTTGACAACTCTCTAGACAAGATTGCCCAGCACCCTGTCCAGCTGAATCTTAACAGGGTTCAGTGTTGAGCACTCCACCATATCCCTGGGGAGATTGTTTCAATAGCTGATTGTTGTCATTGTGAAAATTTTTCCTCTTGTGTCCAATCAGAATCTCCCCAGGAATAAGTTGTATTCTTTACTGTTCATCTTTTACTTTATAAAAAGGGAGTCTCCATCTTTTTTGCAGCCACCTTTTAAATACTGGACCATGGTGATAAGGTGTCCCCTAAGCCTCCTTATTAGAACAAATCTAATACTCTCAGCCTGTCCTCATACAGCAGTTTCCCAGTCCTTTGATCATCTTTGTGGCCCTTCTCTGGGCCCTCTCCAGCCTGTCCAAGACTTTTTTGTATATCAGGGACCAAAGCTGAATGCAGTGTTCCAGGTGTGGCCTGACAAGAGTTGAGTAGAGTGGGATAATGACTCTTTATCTCTCTGGTGAAGCCTTTGTTGATGCACCCAGCATCCTGTTGGCTTTCTTTGTCACTGCAGCAAACTGTGCACTCATACTGAGGTTGTTGTCCATCAGAACCCCCATGTCCCTTCCCACAGATCTGCTCTCTAGCCAGGTAGATCACAACCTGTGCTGCACTCATGGATTATGTTTTCCCAAGAGTAGGACCTTACACTTATCCTTGTTAAAATTCATCATGCTTGTTAACCCACTCTTCCAGCCTATCCAGGTTTCCCTACAGGGTAGCTCTCCCCTCTGAAGTGTCCTTTTCCTCAGTCAGTTTGATGTCATCAGCAAACTTCATCAGGGTGCACTTGATCCCATCATACATATCAGTTATGAAGATATGTATTTATTATTATATTATTATATTATTATTATATTATGAAGATATATATGAAGATAATGCTCAATACAGCATTGAGCCCAAATGCTAGGGACATGTTTATGGATGGTGTGTATGAAGAAAATAAACAACTACTCTATGTTTGGTTTTACTGTAGTAGATGAATAAAAGATCAAGAGAAACCAGATTGGACCTTCTTACTCTCTATGATACTTCAAGAGCTAAGTTATTTTTTCAGAAGCCCTTCTCATTGCCTTGGGTGTCCTTCACTATCCTGAACTCCAGGTGGGCTTTGGCATTTCTGATGTCATCCCTGCACACTGAGATAGTGTCTCTGTATTCCTTCCGAGTGACCTTATCCTGCTTCCACCTCCTGTATGCTACCTTCTGATGACTGTGTTTTGTCATGAGCTCTTTGTTTAGAAATGCAGGACTCCTGCCACCTATGCCTGACTTCCTGCACAGCTGGATGGACCTTTCTTCAGCTTGGAGAAGGTGATCCTTGAAAATCAAGCACTTCCTGGAAGATCTCCAATTAGATTCCTCTTAGCAGGTCCCTGAACAGGCACAAAATCTCTCCAGAGTTGTGATTCTTTTTTCTTGCTTTGCTCCCTCCTTTTGAGATCCTTAACTCTACCATCACATGATTGCTGTAGCCCAAGCTGCTCCTATCCTTTGCTGTGACAAGAAAATACGTTGTGATAAGGTTACTGACTGGTAGCTTTTCACAACAGAAATAATCTTTGCACTTAAGACCATCCCTTTGTTAGCACATTGCACAAATTGGCATTAAAAACATTACACTAGAAGCTGGATGATAAGTATTTTAGCCCGAGACAAGATAATGACTTAATGTTTCCACCAGATATGAAATATTATTTTTCTTTCTTCTGTTGAGTAGTTCATCCCAGANTCCTGTTGGCTTTCTTTGTCACTGCAGCAAACTGTGCACTCATACTGAGGTTGTTGTCCATCAGAACCCCCATGTCCCTTCCCACAGATCTGCTCTCTAGCCAGGTAGATCACAACCTGTGCTGCACTCATGGATTATGTTTTCCCAAGAGTAGGACCTTACACTTATCCTTGTTAAAATTCATCATGCTTGTTAACCCACTCTTCCAGCCTATCCNCAAGCACTTCCTGGAAGATCTCCAATTAGATTCCTCTTAGCAGGTCCCTGAACAGGCACAAAATCTCTCCAGAGTTGTGATTCTTTTTTCTTGCTTTGCTCCCTCCTTTTGAGATCCTTAACTCTACCATCACATGATTGCTGTAGCCCAAGCTGCTCCTATCCTTTGCTGTGACAAGAAAATACGTTGTGATAAGGTTACTGACTGGTAGCTTTTCACAACAGAAATAATCTTTGCACTTAAGACCATCCCTTTGTTAGCACATTGCACAAATTGGCATTAAAAACATTACACTAGAAGCTGGATGATAAGTATTTTAGCCCGAGACAAGATAATGACTTAATGTTTCCACCAGATATGAAATATTATTTTTCTTTCTTCTGTTGAGTAGTTCATCCCAGAAAGCGTTAAATAGCCAGTCAAAGGCTCTTAAAAGTCATGTAGCAGCCACTGAACCAGAATAGAAATGTAAACAGTCTGACTGGTAAACTTTTTCATCATGGAGTAAAACTGCATCTGATACTTTAAAAAATGTGTAAGGCTGTTATTCTTTTTTCTTTGTTTTCTACTCGGTGTATAAAAAAAATCTGGAAACTCGGGTAAGATATTGTTGGAGATAAAAGGCAAAATTAGTTTAAAAGCAGTCCTTGAGGCTGTTAACATTAATAGTCAGCTGAAATGTTTGGCCAAGGGTGTCAAGAAGCCCCTAATTGCTGGGAGCTAGAATGATTCTTTTAAACTTATCATGTCTCTTTTGTTTTGGCCACTGCAGGGAATAAGATAGCAATCTAGAAGGACCTTTGGTATAGCACAGTCGGACTATTCTTATATGTACACACAAAGTGTTAGTGTTAATGTTTGGTGTTGCAAGAAGAACTCTTATAACACACCATCATGTCCTCAAAACTGTCAGGTCCATTAATAACAGGGCAAAAGTGTTGCTCAGAATGAAAATATCTCTAGCACTCCTGCAGTGCTGTTCTGAGCAGCACTATTGTGAAAAAAAGAGATTCACTGTTAAATCTTCATTAGGAGCTACAGCTCAGTCCCACACTCTTCTCTCTTCTCCTCCCTCTGGAATAATTGGAAAGAAAACATTTCAAATGATACGTGAGAAGTGCTCCTGGCACGGTCACAAGTTGTGGCTGAAGTGATGAGATATTGTGAAATCCAAATGAATGGTTTATTATAAGGGAAAACTCTGTTCAACTATTATGCAGTGCTGAGGAATCCACACCTCGTTTACAGGGGAAGAAAATGTTCTATCTGAATTCCTTGAAGAGATGTTACCCACTTCTTGTGGGCAGTCACTTCAGTGCTATTGCTTCCTTCTTGATTCCAGCTATGTAAAAAATGTTGACCATATCAAACATGCTGACTGCTGTATTACGTGGACAAATGTTCTCTGTGAGGAGCATAATTTTGGAGAGCTGCAAAGGATCTCTGGGTCCCCTTCTCTTCTGCTTACCCAAGAATTGTTTAGAACTGAATAATCTGTTATTTTATGTATCAAAAAAAGTGTCAGGTCTCTTTGACGTGGACATGTTTGTGAGGAACATGCAGATCCCATAATGTCCCTGTTGTTGTACCTATGATGACTTTTCCAATGGCGTTTCCTTGGGTTAGCATTTGAGAATTCGACTGTTCCAGGGCATGAGTTGTTAGGTACCACTGATAGGTGACCTAAAGATAGTCATACTTCCTATAACCAAAAAGGTTATAGAAATACATCTTTTTCCCACAACGAAAGCAACATATGAAAAACTAGTACACAGAATTAAACTACAGTATAAGTGGTTCTACATTACAGTTCCAAGTGACTTATGATGGATTTGTTTCACAGAACATAAACTCAGTGAGTGTTCTTCAAACACCATACCTCAATTTCTGTACTGTCCATGAAGCATCTTCACTGAATTTGTGAAAATTCTGTCACCTAAATATCTAATATCTATGTTGCGTCATGTTTAATGACAAGTGCCCCTTGGAGGGAACTGGGCTACATTTCTCACTGTACAGAGGCTGAAGAAGGTTCTCTTCGTGGAAGTACCCAAAGAATGTAAGTAGTAGTGGAGTTGTCTGACTTTAAGAGATCTTGCTACACCTTGGATGTTGGGGAAGATTTCATATGCCTCCAAACTTTAAAGTTCAAGCCCATCTACACAGAGGAGCCTGTGGAGCCCTGTTTGTCTGTAACTTGGCATCAGTTTTCACTCTATAGATATACAAAGATAGCAGTGAAAAGATGGATCTTGCCATTCTTCAGTCAGATCAACTCCATTAGATATGTATTTCATGTCTATTATAATAAAATAAAATGAAATACATCTGGATTTTCAGAGGCAAAAGGAATTAACTATTATAGAATGAAGCTATATCCCTTAACTTTGCAAACATCTCTGTTCATATTTATGATAGACACTGTTAAATTAATAATTAGTCCATTTTACACTAAGCAAAAATAAAAGACACAACAATATATGGTTTTAAGTCTAACTGGCTTAAAATAAATTTTTCTCATCTTTATTCCTTGCTTCTAATGTTTATACCCCCAGGACAGGATGGGACAAGATCAATCTGTGGTACTTGCAAAAGTCAATGAATATAAAAGCCTATTATTTTAAGGGACTCTTTAGGGCTGTAACACTCTTAACAAGCCTCTCAGGACTAACACTTAACACGTGTGCCCAATAGAAGCCTATAATTTACCACGTGCCATCAATTTCATATAGACCAATATATGGCTGTCAACCAGGTGCAGCTCTGCCTGATCCATAAGAGTTTAAGTATTTTAGTGCAATCCGTGATGGCTTAAGTATGCTAAATGGCTAGCTGCCCTTCTGCTTTGTTAAGGTTACATGCTGAGACCAAAGCTGGTAATGCCTGAAAATTGTTTCTCACAATTTTCACTCCCTCTTTCATTGGACAAACAAAGAACAGTGCTGACACACAGAGCTAGCAGTCCCGCAGTTTGAAAAGAACACATGGTGGTTTTTATTATTATTATATGGTGCAGCTCAGCACAATATTGAAATCTTATCAAAATTTCTAACTTTAAAATTTTTTAAGTATAAAAAAAGGTTCTGTGTTTTTTTTGAACACTTTATTACATTGCAGAATATTTTCGTGACAAGCAGAGCAGAGATGTCTACAGCAGCCCCTACATTACTGTGACAACTGAGCAGTAGCACAAATTTGTTTAGCTTGTGAGAAGAAAATGTGCCTAGAAGTGGCCACGCTATTGTTCTTGTCTTCTTTAAAGAAGATGTGCACAAGTTTTGGGGGTGTTTGTGTCTTGAAAATATTTTGTGTATTATTATTCAGCTTCTCCCCTTTCTAGTGATGAACTGAGAATATGCAGAAATTGGCTGAGGTTGTGAGAGGGTGAAAACCGACAACTGGCAGGGAAATTATAGACTTCAGAATAAGTTTTTCCTTGTGTTAATAGCAAAAATATGTTCGGGTTTTGTTTGTTTGGGGGGTTGTTTTGTTGTGGGTTTTTGTTGTTGTTGTTGTTGTTTTGTTGAGAAAAATAGCTAGCTGAGCCATAGATTTTTTTCTAGACAAGACAGTGGTAGAGAAAAGAAAGGCTGGTCTTCACCTCTGTAATGTTTTCAAGGGCATTTTGTAATCCTGTTGGTTTTGTAAAGTTTTTAAATTTGTATTTTTTTTTTAGTCATAGTCTTGGTTTTGCACAGTCCTCTTATATAGTTTATTTTTAGGAAACATTCTGTGTTAGTTTAGAGAAAGCACTCTCTGATTACTTTTGTATTCACAAACCATGTATATATAAAATTGCCTCTGAGCCTCAGTGATTTGGTTTGGGTATTTAATTGTTTGATTTGTTTATTGTATATGATGAATTACTGTTTATTGGTTTAAACTCACCCAGTGTACATTTTATAAAAATGCTATTTTAATTGCTAAAATACACAGAGATTTAATTTGTTAGAGATGCTAAGGTGGCTTACACAGTGCATTGGTAGGTACAGGTGCTGACCTTCCTTTAACACTCCGTGGTTCAGTAAGCTCCTAAGGCCACTTCTCAAGCCATTTAGAGAATTACCAGAGGTTTTCTTGCTTGATGCTACTTGGGCCAAGTAGAACTATAGGTTGGATATGATTAAATAATTTTAGTGTTTTAATGGGTAAATAGTGCATGTTTGGATTGGGTTCCTGTTGAACCCAATAGATACCTTTGTCAAAGAGAAAACAGTCAAGGAAAGAAAATTCTGAGTAAAAGATTCAGTGAAATTTTCCAGACAAACCTTTTTTATTTTCTATTTTGAAAATTGTTTTTACTTTTTAAAGCTCTAAAAAATAAAAAGACATATCCAAAATGTGATGAAAATATTAATTCCATTGTAGGCCAAATAAAGTAAGATAGAGTTCTTTTAGAGTTCTCTTTTTAACAAGAAACATTGAATTTAAATTTGTGTTGATCAAATAGTCAGATTTCAAAAATATTTCAGATAATAGCAACCCTCTTCTTAATGGTCAGTCTTAGGTTTACATTTCAGAGGGAGCTCTGAAGGTGCTCTGTAAGATATGTGTGGCCGTCCCAATTTGGGGCATTGATGTTGGCCCATTGCTAACATCATTGCTGTATTTCATATCTCAGGTATGGGATATATTCTACCTTAAAGAAGGGGATTTCACTCTAGCTACCATGAATAACATGTGTGTTGTCATAGCATCGTGAACAAAATTTTTTTAAAAACCACCACCACCACACCAACCCAACCAACCCAAAAAACCCAAACAAAACACTCACACAAAACAAAACAAAACAAACCCAAAAAAACAGCAAAACCAAAAGGAGATTAGATAGCAGAAATTAGGTGGAAAACAAAACTACATTTAGTTTACAATAAATGTGTATTTTCACTCCATTGGTGTTTGTTACTATGAAATACGAACCTGTACATAGCACCAAAAGTTTTGACCACAGATGTATCCTTCTGTAAATAAAGCCTTGTACATGGAAGGAAATGTATTTTAGTGAAACTAATGTGAAGCTCATATACATCATTTATTTTCCTGACTTGATGTCTCATTTGGATGTTGGATCACTGGGTGTTTTCCAGAAATTGTTGGTGGACTGAGGAGACACTAACATCTTTATGGTGTTTGATAGAAATGTAAGCTTGTCAGGTCCTGTCATACCGAATCTGGACCATCTCCTCTCCTGAAACAGCTGTTTTCTCAGAAAATAATATGTTCTTTATACCAGGAAAAGCAGATTGTGTTAATTTTTCTTCAGAGCTGTTCATTTTGTGTTTAGGACAACAATGTACAGCTGCTTATCCTGGAAAACAGGGTGGTGGAGGTCCCTATCTATATTTCTTGTTAAATGAAGATTCTGCAGAATTTTCTCTTGAAATGAATAATTTGTGAATAACAACTGACCATTAAAATACTGGATCATTACCGTAGGGGAAATTCCTTGTTGAACAAGGACATGTGATGGCCCTTTAAGGACTGGACAACCCTGACTGAGTTATTGTGAGTCCTGAGCGTTCTTAAGATCACTGAGAAGGGCAGCAAGGCAGGGGGGAGCCTAGCACTGAGCAGGCAGGAGAGTGGAATGTGAAGGAGCTGTATTATCTGCATGAGAGGTGTGTACAGAACATATACCTGGATGCATATAACCAGTTATCTTAGAGTTTACTATGTGTGCTTGTAACTGCTATCCAATGAAAGTAGTGAATGTACCCCTGGACAGCTTAGCAGACTACATAAGCAAACTGCGTAGGAGAATAAAGGAGGCCAATATGCAGCCATACTGGTGTGACTGTTGTTACTTGGCCGGCTCCCTGGAGGGACCCTCTTCACATTACAACAGTGATATTCTTGTACAGTTCTCATGGATTCTGTTTCACTTCTTAAACCATTCATCCCTTCTAAAAATCACAGGGAAAAAATGTCAATTCTTCCTCATGACATCTCAGTAGTAGCTAAATGTTAGATGTATAGATGCACACAATCAAATACTGTTGATTGCATTAGTTGAATTTGGGTTCTTTATTATAAAGTTTATTTTTAATTGAATTTCATTAGCAGAGAAGTTAAGGTAATGTTCATTCCAGAATATTGAATAAAATTCCTTAATGTACTGAGATAAGTTGTAAGACACTTGCTACTTCTACATATACTTCTGGTCCTTGCTAGAAAGACTAGATGCCTGCTTTCAGCAGGGTGCCATCCAAACCAGTACTGTAACACCACATTTTACTAAGTAATTTTTGCCCTGAACTCTGTTAGGAAGGCCCAGTTCACTTTTGAAATACTAGAAAAATATAAAAGATATATAGCTTTTTTATTCTCATTTATTCTTTATTATTATTCTTTTTTATTCATGATTATCAGATATAATAAAAAATAAAATATTTTACATGTGCTACTGCTTTAAAGCTGCTAAATCTTTTCTTGCTATGGACTGTTCAATGACTGAGCAAAGGAAAAATGTCTTCTTGTATGATGGAGTCCTGGAGAATGCAATAAAAACCTTCCTGTGCTGGGCATCTTCATCCAAAATACCTGCCCTTGACCATGATGGAACCTGGAATACTGAGCGAGGCTGGCCACAGGCTGTTGTGTCTTGTTAATGTTATTAAGTTCATTTCCACGTAAAATTTTAGCCCTCTGAGATAAAAACAAATTCATTTTGACTCTGGAAAGGAAAAAACCCTTTAGAAGCTCTGAAACCACTGTTGACTGCTGGTTTTTACATTTACACTGCCACCATAAAAATTTATCTGATATTTTTCTGTCAATCTTGCATTCATGTTTTGAGTGCTGGTTAAATAAAGATAACTCTATCTTGTATTGTGTAAGTGCTGCAAGATTCCACAGAACAATCACACACTCCATTTATTTTTATAGTGTGTTTTTTATAGTGATATACTTTGCCATTCTACTGGGCTGAGTAAACATCCACTTATGCTAGACAATGTTTTTCTGTTTGTTTATGTTGATTAAAGAGCTTGGATATACAGACAGTGAATCCTACATTACTTCCCTTAAACCAACAGAATATGAAATCAGCTGGGCTCTGTGCCGAGAAGCTGATTTCTGATGATAAACTGAAGTAAAACAAAATCTGCTCCATATGGTGCAGTTGTAAACTTTGCGACTGTCAGCAAAAACATGCTGTGTGGCTAAATATTGTGGTACAAAAGCAGCCATGAAGCACTACCCCGCAAGGTATACCCAGTGCCAGCCTGCCCACTTCCAAGCATAGTCTTTATGTAAAAGTGAGTTTGAGAGACCAGGTGTTGTCTGGTGTCTGTATCACCAGGGGAATGATGTGATGGTTCAGGTTTCTGAGCTCAGGTCATGAGATGGAATGTACCTTGCATCTGGCAACAGCTGCCTCTGACCCTGATTTGTTTGTTTGTTTGTTTGTTTTCAAGAGAAGATACCAAAGTAACCAAAATCACAATAGGAGTGAAACTCCTTCTTTTTCTATCTGCTGCATGGTTGACATTTGCATGCTTTTATCCTCAGCGGGCATGCAAATGTGACAAGGCTAGCTGTAATGATTCCTCTGCTTCTAAAATCCTGTACAACTACTAAATATTAGAAATCCTGTACAATTCTATATACATTTCCTAGGAGATGGAGCATGAAGACAGGTTGAGGTATTCAGCAGACACCAAGACATGCGAACAATCCTCGCTTGCACTGACCAACCATTTGCAGAAGGTCTGGTCTAAACTAGTGTCTGATCTTGTCTTAGAATAACAAAAGTAAATGGGAGGTTGTAGAGAACCCCATTCTATCCAAGGGAATGTTTTTTGTTCAAACTTCCCAACCAAGGGCTGGTTTTACGTCACTGAAGTTATCCCTGTGGAAAAGTTTTAAATGCTTCGCTGGACTTTTGGTAGGATTTGGTAAGAACACATTCAGGAGACTTTGGCATGGAAACATAAAACAGATCCTCAAGCTGTGGTAACTTAGCTGTGTTGTAAGTTGGAGAGGATTAAACCACTCTTTCTGCAGCCTGATCGATGGTCTCTCAAGTTTACAGTTGTGGGAGGGCAAAAGGGAAATATTTTTCTACTGTGAATGAACAGCACACCCTGTAAACCGTGTTGCTAAAGGAAGGAATGACTTGCAACCTTTTCATTAGGTTTGAAAGAAATTGACTGGGGAAAGAAGGCCAAAAATATATTACCTCCAGGTTTAAATTGTAGAAGTGTTTAGAGTTGTTTAAGGACCCCATGCACTCCTCTTGTACTGTAAAATCAGAATCTTGGGGAAACAGAACATAAGGAACTGGAAAGAAAGAACTGAAGATTTATTTGTGTTTTCAGCATAAGCACTCATCAATCCCCTTTAGCAGAGAAGGAAATGAGCCTGCTTTTCTCTTTCAGCTAAATGAGGAAATTCTAAAATA
Source organism: Chloroceryle aenea (assembly GCA_013399075.1). Classification (NCBI taxonomy): domain Eukaryota; kingdom Metazoa; phylum Chordata; class Aves; order Coraciiformes; family Cerylidae; genus Chloroceryle; species Chloroceryle aenea. The sequence continues at coordinate 159,547 of VWZY01003161.1, forward strand.
TCTGCTTTCTATAGAAGTATTGAACAACACACTTAAGAAAAAGTATATCATATTGCTAACCATAATACATGCAGACAATATTTTTTTTTTAACTAAAACCAAACAGAAAGTGCCCTACTGTTTGACTTTGACAGGACAACTAGGCCTTTGGGTTTAGATCAGAAAGTGTTTCCAACTCTATTGTTGCAGGCATGCCTGAAGCATCAGTGATGGAAAGGAATTCCAGTGTTTAATAGAAATTCTCAATAGGGTATAGATAATTCTTGTTATTAATTTATTTTGCTTTTGTTTTGATCACTCAAATAGCCATGTAATGTTTGGATGTGGCCCAGGGTAAAACTGCAGCTGAACAGACTTTGCTATTAGTTTCCAAAACGTAATAAAAACTCAGTTCTCTTCTGAAAGGGGATGCTTGTGTCAAGTGACTTGTTCAGGGTTAGAAAGAGGCAGCTGAGCTTCCCAGGAGGTTTATTTGGCATCTGGTTCTCCTTACTTATCCAACAAGAAGCAAAGGTACTTGGTAGCACTGAATAAGGGAGGAGGAGAAGGTAAATGAATCAGGACAGAGAAACTGAAAAATAGAGAGAGTCTAAAAACTTGAATCCAGAGCACAGTGATTTCTAGTAATCAGGAGACAGGCAGCAAGAGTAAAGTTACCTCTTAAGAAAGTGCTCTACAACTAAGGCAAAGTATAGAACACAGAAGCAAGCTTCAGACCCAAACATGACATGGAGATGACCACAGCAGCACTCATGGTTGACTTCCCCGTGATAAATATGGTACAGCTACGGCCAGATTTAGCAGCAGCATTTAACAGTTATTCACAAGGCCATAGGTGGAGGAGTAGAAGCCTCTAGATGGTTAAATGAATACAGAAAGACGTAATTAAGGTCTGTTAAGGTCTTTCTGATGGTGCCCTCACCAATCTGTTGTGTTGGGTCTCAGCCCATATATATGTGTGTCCAAGTTGCTCCTGGGTATCAGAAGAGTAGTTCTGTCTACCTCCCAAGGCAGGTTTAACCTTCTTGAATATAAGTGTGGTCTTGCCATCCTTGACCCAGAAAGCTATTCTGTTCCTTAGATTTGCTTGTAACTTAAATTACTACCTTTGAAACTCAACAATAAGGTGTCAACGTTCCTGATTACAGTACATATTTGGAGCATAAACCACACAGAGATGTCTGTCCTGCTAGTTTAAGAAAAGTACACAGATCTGAGGGGTATGTATTTCCCTGAGTTGGTTTCCTCAGCACTTTGAAAACTTCTTTTGTTGGAGTCTGGTCCTCCAACATTGTTTTTATGTCCCTTGTCACTAACTATCCCTTTGCTTGCTTCAGTTTTCTCCTGAATAAGCAGTTTCTGCTCTCTCCAAACCCTGTAATTGCAGATGGGTAAGAGAAGGGGCTCCTTCATCTCTGATTACCTTGATTCCCATTTCAAGTGTTCCAGCAAGAGGAAATATTACAAGTAGATATGCTCCACTGCTCTTTGCCTGATTATGCACAACCAGCAGCAACTACATACCAGTCATCTCAATTTCTAGATTGTAAACACAGACATTCTGCAAATCTCACTCTCTCATTGTTTGCTGTAGTCCATAATGTAAAAATCCACTTCTGTGCTCATGGCTCACTGAAACAGTTGTGTTGTTCTATAGCACGGCTGCAAACAAGACCCACATCTGCCAGATACTGTATTAATTTGTAACAATTAGGCTTATTCTGAACTGACCCACTGTAAATCTTTATGGTAAAAATCCTGCTTTGAAATTCAATTTGACTTGAAAAAATCTCACTCTGAAAAAAAATCTCATGAAAAATAATTATCCTTTTTCATTTGCTTGGAAACTTTCATAAAGAGCGTAACAGTTAACTGCTAACACCTGAAGTGCAAATGACCCATCGAACCTCTTATACTGCTATTGCATATTGCAACATGTTCTTTTCCTAGAAAAACAACAGTACAGTCTTCTGTGTAACACATCGTGCAAGTAGAGAGGCAATTTAGGTGAGTCAATAACTTCCATCTGTTCTGAAGCAGTAAGCATGAAAAAAGTTTCTTTATTCTGGTATAAATTCATGGCAATGTCTCTCCAGTTTTATTTGTGCCAAGGTAATTAGTGTATTCTGCAACTACTGCATGTTCTGTACATATTTCTGAGTGACACCCATACACAGAGGTGAAGTGTTGCCTCGGGGTGCTCTAACAATCCTTGTAGGATGTGTATTTATTTCTTTTCTGTGGCCTCTGTGGATAATGCTAACAAATTTCCCTCAGCTTTGCATCATATCATCTCACTGAGAAGTACACCCAGGTCCTTGAACAAAAACAATCCTGCAAATAGATTTGCCCTTTCCCAAGGGAGGACAATCCACACTGCCTTCTCCAGCTACTTCCCAGTGTTCACTTATCTCCCACCATGCATAGGGGGTTTGTTTGGGAAGGACTAGGACAATTAACAGATCCTTGTTGTTCACCAGAGAAGTGGCTTCTGCTAAATTTATATCCAGTGGTTCCATCCCCATTGTCCTCTGAGTACCCAGGAAGGGGCTTTGGGGATTTCATGTTCCTGGCTGTTTCTGCCTGAGGAGCTATACATTTGGGGCATCATAGGTACATCAAAAATAAAGATTTCTGGGCTCTTACCTCTCTTGCAGAGGGACAAGATGTTTGACATCTTCAGAGACTCCAAGACTCTTGCTATACAACCAGCAAGAAACTGTCCTCAACACCAACAGTGTTAGCATGTATTTGTCTGATCCTAGATGCTGAAGCTTTAGTCTCAGTTTAACCATTGGACAGACCCACTTTTCCATGTGAGAATGGAGCTTGGCTTAAGACATTGCTTTCATCCTCACCATAATCTTCACTATATTCTTGCCTAAATAAATATGTGAAATGTATTCCTTGTGTTCCCCCTTGGTTATTTTATATACACGCTGTCAGTATCCTACCAATTCAGCTCCACTGAAGCTGTGTTTGAAGGAAACTCCTCCCTCCCTGTTGAGCCTGGAGCAGAACTCAGAAGCTGCAGCCATCAGGGCTAAGCTGTATCAGGTGGCTCCACACATGGTGGAGCAATCTAGGATTGGGAAGGAAGAAATGTACCTCACTGTTGTTTTTAGTTTCAGCTCCTTTGAGGCTCCAAACTCCATGTTGTACCTCCTAAAGTCACAGAACAAGAGCACAAATTAAGTGAAACAAAACCTGAATTAATTGATTACAGGAAGTTCATGAGTTTGGGAAAGGACTATGCAAACATACAAGAACAATGAGTTTATATGTTGCCCATACAAACACAATGAGCTAAATCATTATACCAGAGGCTGCTAGAGGGTCAGAAGCTCTGGGAGCCCCAGGCCAAGGCTGTGCTTACAGGGCTGTGTCTGGTTCTGTACTGGCTGCCCCAGGCTGTGGAAGAACAGAGAACTATGGGCTAAATCATGAACATATAATCCTGTCCCCAGCAGGCAGCACCTGTGTTTAGTATTTACTGTATGGTAATGACGATACAGACACACTCCTTTTGTGTCTGGGGAGCTATTTTACCCAGTTTCTTGAAAAAAGACAAAACTATAAAGCTACTAGAGTAATTGCTGCATGCTGCCAGCTCTCCTTACATGAAAGTAGTTTTAGGAGAACTGACCAAAACAACACGACTAGAATCTAGCATTTTGAACATCCCTGCTTACAAAATGAAAATAATCCCCAAGAAAGTAACCTGGCACCCTCAGTCTTTGTTTCTAGATATGAATTGCCCCAAATTGCCCAGTGGGCTGATCTTGAGTCATGGATCCCAAAAGAGTTGGGATCCAGAGGGTCTTGCACAGTCATAGCGAAACAAAGTAGTTAGAGATAAGACCCAGAACTGAACTTTTTATATGCAAAACATTAAGAATGTGAAAGAAACTACACTCAATCCTGTTGAAGCGTGTAAGGTAAGAAGACACAAATAAGATGGCAAAGGCTCCAGTTACAGTCAGCTGCAAAATGAACACAGGAATTTATTTACACAGGGCCCATGTTTGCAGTGTCTTTTGTTTATCTGAGTATTTGTCTTCTTTCATGATCATGATGTCATTTTTAGATTTGTGTCTGCTCTGATCTTACATTTGGTGCCATTCTGTTGTGCTCAGTCTACAGACAGATCTTGAAATATGTCCTACAAATGAGTACAAATGCACTTAGCAACAGAGGAGTCTCAGGATACTGCAAAGTAAAATTGTCAGGTCAAGTGGAAAATCATTGTCCAAAATCATGTGCAATCTGTAGCTTGTGTTTTCTTGTCTGAACAGTATGATGTAAACCAAATCAATTTCCCCATCTTTCCATCACTCCAGTTAAATTTTTTGTGTTGGTTATTTTATTATTATTATTTATTCTTTGTTAATACATTTTATTGGCTCCAATATGACTTGAAATGTACATTTTGTTTAGTACATGGTCTGGCTGGGAAGGAGTTAACTTTCCCTGTAGCAGCCCTTTTAGCATTGTACTTGGCACCTGTAGCTAGAACAGTGTTAAGAACACAGCAGCATTACTGCTAGCTACTGCTGAACAGTGCTCTCACAGTATCAAGGCTCTCTCCACCCCTACTCCAATCCCAAAAGTTGGGAGTGGGCAAGAGACCAGGAGGGCACATAGCCAGGACAGCTGACCCAAACCGACCAAATGGATATTACATACCATATGATACTGTGCTCAGCAATAGAAGCTAAGAGAAAGGAGTAGGGGAATGCATTCATTATTAAGGTGTTTCCTTCCAAGGTGACCACTGTGCATACTGGAGCCCTACTTCCCAGAAAGTGGATGGACATCACCTGCTGATGGGAAGCAGAAAATAAATCTTTTTCCTTTGCCTTGTTTTGATATGCAGCCCTAGATTTTCTTCCTTAAACTGTGTTTATTTCAACCCACAAGTTTTACATCTTATTTTCTCTCCCCGTCCTGCTGAGGAGGAAGAGGGAGAGAATGACTTGGGGAGCTCCTGGCAGACAGCTAAGGTCAGTCCAAGACACTGCAATGAAACTCAGGATTTATTTGAAATTTCCAAGTAATGTTGGACAAGTCAACTATCTCCTGTGCTTCTGTTTCCTCTAACTTTTGTCTGTGTATTCAGGGAGGCAAAACTGTCATCTTGCCTTTTGAGTCTAATCATAAACTTTTGGAGCACTTGTCACAGTGGGGAATATGTAACCCAGGAGCTCATCATAATTATAAAGTGTATCTGTGTCTCAGTTGTTTCTGCTGTTCTTCTTCAGGAACCTCTCAGACATGTTCAGACAGAAGACTGACAAACTGTGCTAGTACCTCACTTCCCTCTGTCTTCTTTCTTGAAGGGCCCTGAACTCCCTGCTTCCACATGACAGAATGTCTGCTGCATGGTGTTCTTTCCCATTGTGTGGCCAGACATCTTGTGAACAGGTAAAACCTGGTACTTATGGTTGTATGATGGTTATAAAGTAATGAGGGAAGAATATGGACAGAAGGCTGTCCAGTGCATCCATAAATGTTATATGCTCCCACTTCTCCAGGTCAATAGGTTTTCCTTAATTGTTTATCCCTGGAATAACAGCCCTCAGTTATGGTCAGCCAATGGGGTTTGTAGCTCTTCTTCATTAAAATGGAATTATCAGCACATTTCCAAGAGTCAGCTGTGTGCAGCATTTCTGCATGCAACAAGAAGATAAATATTTTAAAATAAAACAACAGGTGAAAAATAACAAAGTAATAAAAAAATATATAAGAATGCATAAATGTTGAAAAAATGGTCAAATTTTGCTAGTCATGCTACCATGGATATTAATTGAGGCTATTAGTTCAATTTTCTACTAAGAAGCAATTAATGGAAAATATAGGCATTGGTCTTTCCAACAGCCCTACTGAATAACCCTGTTCACCTTCAGTTACTAAGATGGAGATAATTTCTTTTATCTTGGTGCCTGGAAATAGAAATCATGCTGTCTGACTGGCAGAAAAGTCTATACTTGAGTATAAAGTTATATTGTGTATCTATTTCTCTGGCACAATAAATCTGCTAAAGGCATTGGAATGAAATATGAGTTATATTAACCAGCAAGGACTGTTGAAATCTCTGCCTTCAATTTGCCCCACAGGAATAAAGAATTAGTGTAAATAATCTAAACCAATAACAGAGCCAAATTTAATAAGAACCTAAACCATTGTGAATATTCTTCTAAACAAAGAAGCCCTCATTATCCAAAGTCTACACAACCATCAAGATTAATTTGCTCATCACTGTTATCCTCAGAGGTGGATTCCATCTATTTATATGTTTTCTTAAAACAAACAAACAATAAAACAAAATCAATCAAACAAACAATATAAAATATTTTTCACATAAAATGTATCATGAATTTACTTTTTCTGTGATGGAATAGCTCTTCTCAGAAGACTGCTAGCCTGGTTTACAACTGTAATTACGAGACAGAGGTGGATATAAGTATTCAAGTGTTTTGATTTTATCAGCTTACTTTGATTTTTGTCTATGAAATCTGATGAGGAAAGCTCTTTTTCAGTCAACATCCTTGTAAGTATCTACACTGAATACAGAATAGGGCTATATGTTTACTGCTGTTTCCTCTGTTTCTGCCAGGTTTTAGAGTTATTGATAGTCTCATGTTCCTCTGGGAAATAGAAGGCAGCAACCTACCTGGCTGAAATGCTCTAACATACACTCTACACACAATTACCTCCTATGATTGAATAAAACATGGACTCAGTCTTTTCCCAATACTCACAAAGCATCATTTGTACTCATAACCTCTTTTGGCACAGTCCAGCTTGCTAAGCTGTCTTCTTATATTACAGGCCAGATGTTAGCTGTCAAAGTAATTATCAGCTAAGTACAGATATTCCTGAAAGGTTTTGACTGCCCCTTTTATCTCACTCCCAGTTGGTGAGTCCATCTCAAATGCCAGTGAAGAACTAGGTCTTGATTCAGCAACCAGTGAAGTTAATAAAACTTAAGCACTTAAGATCATCAGGAGTTTGTTTTTTTTTTTCACTTCTGTGCATTATCATTTTAGACCTTATAGTCCTCCAATGCACCAAGAGGTTGAGGGAGGTGATTCTCCCCCTCTATATCATTCTTGTGAGGTGTCACCTGGAGTACTGTGTTCAGGTCTGGGGCCCATGACATAAGAAGGACATGGACCTCTTGGTGTGAGTTCAGAGGAGGGCCACAGAGGTGATCAGAGAATTGGGACACCTTTCCTATGAAGAAAGACTGAGAGAGTTGGTCTTTTTCATCCTGGAGAAGAGAAGGTTCCAGAAAGACCTTATTGAAGCCTTCTAGTACCTTAAGGGGGCCTTCAAGAAAGCAGGAGGAGAGCTTTTTTACAAGGACATGTAGTGACAGGACAAGGGATAATGGCTTTAAACTGAAAGAGGGTAGAGTTAGATTAGTTATAAGGAAGAAGTTCTTCACTCTGAAGGTGGTAAGGTACTGGAAGGTTGCCTCATCCCTGGAAAGTTTCAAGACCAGGCTGGATGGAGATTGGATCAGCCTGACTAAGTGGAAGGTGTCCCTGCCCATGGCAAGAGGGTTGGAACTAGATGATATTTAAAATCCATTCCAACACAAATGATTCTATGATTCTATGACTTGAAAAGGTGTATAAATCTCAATAATCCCCTCAATGTCATAATGGAAGGTTGATTTTCTTCGTTCCTGCACGTTTTAGTATTCTGCTTGAGATGATATAGATTCAAATGTTACTGGCTTGTAGTGAGGGTTGATTCCACATGCTACTATTTTTCATGTCTGAAAACTTTATATGAATTATTCACATGCATGGTAGACAATGCCTGTCTGACTTCCCCAGACCTTTCACTAGACATGATAATCTTTCTGTGGTTCAGGATGTCTCAGGCTCTATTTAGTTTCAGATTTTTTTGTTGCAAGACTGATAAATAATGTATTGTGTTAAATTCTTTACCCCAAAGATCAATAAATATTTAATAGAGAACTCAACATGCACCTACTTATATTATCTGGAGATATATAAAGATTTTGGCAGGGAACAAGAACAGAACATTAACATTTCTTTCATATAAGATTCAGCAGATTTTCCTAGTAAAAATACAGTAAATCTGTAGGATGAAATCCAACAAATAGAAAGTATCTTGAGTGGATTTCAAAACATGACTTTATATGTGAATAGATTACACAGTGACTACTTGTTTGCCATGCTTATGCAATATTGCAAAATTACAGGGTGAGTACTCACATGAGAGTATGTGATATATTGTCTTGTTTGATGGCAGGTTTTCCCACTATTTTCCCAAGAATATGAGTGATTTGTTACTATAAGACATTTTTTTCCAATGACGAACATTGCCTCTCGGTAGCAGATTACCAAATCAAGTGTGAAAGAGGACTAATTCCTCCCATTCCTCCATGGGCATGAAGTGTTCTTGGCAGGGGAAAATCTCACTGCACAGTTGCATGAGTGAGGTTCTAATGTGGCTATGAAGTACATCTAGGAAGCAGGGATTTGAAATCCGTATCCACCCAGCAGTATAGACAGTTAAAAAACCTGATTTTCTACCTCAGCTCCCAGTGAAGCCATTCTAGTTTTTTTGTAGGAAACAAATTTGGCCAGTGGAGACCCACATGACTAATGTTTCACCCACCTCTGAAACAGAAATAATAATGATAGGAGTAAAAATATAGTTAATGAGATGTTTGCCATAAATGTTATTGGAAACATCATTCAAAAGTGAAATTAAAGTAACTCTGACCTGAATATGTGTATAAAGACTGCCCATTAATAAGACCTGTTTTATTATGCAATTGCTTTCCAAGGGAAACAAAGGAAGTGTTTGTGGCTTTTGCCAGTGACCCAGTGGAAGCATGAGGAAACAGCTTGCAAGTACCAATTCTGCGTAAAAGGTAAACAAATTCACTTCACATTTTTTCATGTAAACTGCCTGTGCTTGAAGTTCACAGCATGACAGCTCACCTCAGGTGTTCCTAGAAGAAATTCTGACCCAGTCAAATTGAGGAAGAAGCAGTCGCTTTCTGCCCTGGAGTTACACACAGGAAGTCAAATGAGATTCTTGATCTCTCAGAATAAAGGTCTCAAACCCAGAGCTCTCATTTTTCAGTGAAGTGCCTTCATTTTCCAGACTGTAATTAATATTAGGAGGCAATTCCTCTCTTAGTGCAGGCAGGACATATGCAGGCAGGAATATCAGATTTACGTCTAGGAAGAGAAGAAGTAAAAATATACCCAGCACACTTCTGAGGTGGGAATATGGGTGGAAGGGAGAATTTAGTACCCTGAATCCAATGTGGTTTATACTTTTTATCTGGTGATTTCTTTTACTTCCTTCTGGAAGTATCTAGGTGCAAAAGGTGAAAAGAAGCAGCATGCAGTGCGATTAGAAGACTTGGGAAAAACTTTTGTTCTGGTAAAAGATGGCACAAGACTTAGCATTCTCTCTTGTTGATTATCCATCCTGGATCCAAAGTTGTTTTAAGTTTCTGCTTTTCCCATCAGACTGTGCATGTTTTCAGCCTTGGGACACAGTGTCTGCCTGCAAGGAAATACTGCTTATCCTTGTGCATCCTGATAGTATCTCATAAATTTCTGTGTTGTTGGGTGGGAGCACAAGCTGAACTAAGTTATATTTTCAGTAGGAACACACAGAAACTGACCTTGCTACTTTTCACTGGCAAGTAAAGCACAATAGCAGGACTACAGAACTGGATTGTTCCCTTCTTTTTTTTTTGTTTTCCTTTCTTTATGATGACTCAGTTTAATGAGTTGTGTTTTGCTGCTTCTCAGTATTTACACTACAATATATGGGGCTGCAGCATGTTTGGTTCAGGTTCAAAAAACGAAACTGATCTCTTCATCACCCAAACACCAGCAGTCCCACCATGTTCTTTATCTGCCTGATCTAACACTCAAGTACTCCTCTTCTGTGGCCCTAGCCATTACCTGCTTAGCATCCCCAAATTGTCATACCCAACTGTTCCACCTTTAACAGAACTTCATTTCTTATTATCTTTAAAAAGATGTATTGTTCTCCACAGCGGTGTCTATTTGCAAAGTAATAATTAAATATAAATTAAATAATTAAATATAAATACAGAAGAAGAATTGCATGAAAGTATTAGATCGTATAAATATCTTGGAGGCTAAAATGTTAACAAAAATTGGTAAGACATACAGAAGTCAAAGAGGAAATGGTGGCCAATTCAAATTCACCAATAGTGTTGGGCTGCCAAAATATTACAGCAGTCTTTACTTTTGTTATGCCCACTCCATGTGGCATGCATGGAAAACACACAGGTCCCCTGGACAAATGACATTCAGAAAATAACACAGATAACTGTAAATAGTAGTATATTCAGCGAGGAAGTCAAGACCTACAGTAGTCATTAAGTATCTTTCATTCTTTGAACTTGCTTCAGTGCCATTGGGTTCATTTCTAGCTTGTGCAATCCCTTTCAGGAATTCCCTGCTATCCTGGAACAGTCCTCTGCAAGAGTATTCACATCTAGTTCTACAGATGTTTTTCAGCAAACAGGGAGAAGCGCTGCAGAGACTTTCCACCATGATATATCCCTTTGTCCTCATTCTACTAAATGATTGCTGTAATAAAATCTCATAAGTACTAATGTGTGTAACTGAGATGTTTTTTTCCAAGGCCAGAATGGTCTTGGCATGGCTTGGGGCTATGCAGGGGTAGTTAGATAGAATAGGATAGAACAGAATAAGCTATTTCAGTTGGAAAGGATCAGTGGTCAACCTGTCCTGCTGCCTGACCAATTCAGGACTGACCAAGTTGAAACATGTTATTAAGTATAGTCTTCAAATGCCTCTCACAAGCACTTGAACACTGACCTGTTTTGGGGCATTGTCCACCTCTCTAGGAAGCCTACTGCAGTGTTTAACCACCCTTGGTAAAGAAATGCTTCCTAATGTCTAGTGTAACCTTTCCTGGTGCAGTTTTGAACCATTTCCATCTGTCCTAACACTGGATACGAGGGAGAAGAGATCAGCACCTCCTTCTCTACTTCCCCTCCTCAGGAAGCTGTAGAGAGGAGCTGATGGTTAGAAAAAAGCAATTTCCATTCACTGACAACAATGATATTAGAAAATAGTAAGATACTAGGTTGTCCACATTTAACCACCAGAATGCCATCATATTTTGGCATCAGGATGTTTCTTTACTTCTTAGGGACTCTCGCATAGTATCTGGACACCAAGCTGACCATGGACCTTTTCAAAATTTCCCTGTGCTAGCTGTTTTATTTATGAGTGACTCATATCCATTTGTTTTTCTTGTAGTAATCACATAATAAATTGTATCTATGCAGTCTTCTATGTATATATCACCCAAGTTCAGCACCCACCCCCCAAAAAAAAGCAGCTCCTTGAACATTTATTCTGTTACATTAATTATTGCCCTATATATATCCTAGAAGTCAGTGCTTAGAGAGGCTCTTTTCTGCATGGGATAGTCTTTGGGGATACATGGCAGTAAGTCCTAGTGCCAAACTAATATATTGGTAATAACCATGTAATAGAGATTCAAACTCTTAAACTGAAGCAATAAAGGTTGTTACAGCGAACATCCTCTGGCTACATGCTAGTATAGCATAGGCACATTCATAGTTTTTATTAGAATCTTCTGTTAACTTCAGATGAGGAAATTTGGTTGGCTTGAGGGCTAACTGAAGGGAGATGAAGAGAGGAAGTGGATATGGTTTCAACATAATGTTTAGATGTGGTAAACGGAGCCTATTTCACGCCAAAGTCTTAAAGGAACACAGACGTGCATTTTTGGGTTGGCAGAATTGTTTCACAGAGATAGTACTCTAAAATTCATTCTGTAGATAATCCTGGTTAACTTAGTCTGACTGAATCCACTTAAGTAAACAAAACATTATTGTTTAGTTGAATGACAATGAAACCCATACTCCAAGATAAATGGTTCAACATGAACCACCAAGGGTTGATATTTGCTCGAAAACAACTGCCAGGATTAATCCATAGACGGAAGTATAATATAATGCATGCAAACTTTGTTATATGTCACTTGGATGGGCATTGAGATATTGTATATTTCATCACTTTAAGTGATTCCTTCATCAAATGTGTCTTGCGAAGCAAAGCCAAAAACCTTGAACATGAGGACTAAGAGGAAAGCATTGTCCTTACAGCCAGTTGGTTTGTCTCGCAAATTAAAATTGCTTTTAAAAGTGAAATTCCTTAGTTTTTGGCATGTTCTCATGTTCACTGAAGCAAGTTTTTCTCCTTTGGCATACTGCTTTTTTCTCTTACATATCCTTATTTTATCAGTTATATGCACTGAATGTGATTCCAATCTTTTTCTCCCTTGTCTTTTGGACCACTGAACCAGGGTAAATGAAGGCACATGGCCAACCATATGGTAGCAATAACATCAGTGCTGCAGTAGAGGAAGATCAAGAGTCGCATATACATAAGGTAATATGGAATATATTTATACAATTTTGAAGAATATAACTTGTCTGTTTTCTTCGGTAGTATTTATGTTCTTTGGAATGACAGAATGAGGTCAAATCCAAGATGCATTACACTGAAAGTATCAGTCAAAAAAGAACTTGTCCCTTTCATCTGTTCTAAATTTTGATCTTGCATATAAACTTGTGGAAGTTATGATACATCAAACACTATTGGTATTTGCCTGGAAAAAGTGCAATTTTATTTTCAGTAAATTGATGTAATTAAAAATAATGGTATAACAGAATGACTAGTGTTTTGAACAGTAGAGCTAAAATTTATGTCCTTTGCCACTTTCCATTGTTTTCAGAATACCCCATTTATTGGGTCCATTTCTTATGTCAGCTGAAGTGCATAGAAAAGTGATGGTGCAAACATATAAACCTGGTTATAATTATTAATTAAAATTTTCAGCTAAAATATAAACTAGGATCTGTGATAAATCATGCAAAAATCTCTTCCTATCGTTCAAACAAATCTACTCTTTATCAGTCACCAGCAGCTTTCTGTGCAACTTTCTGTGTTACCTGATCTAGCACCAAACACAGAACTGGATAAATTAGTCAGCATGAAACCATGGTGTCATGGTTTGAGCCTACCCATCCAGCAGTAAAGCACCATGCAGCTGCTTGCTCGTTCCAAACCCCCTCCAGTGGGATAAGGAAGAGAAAATATGAGAAGAGGCTTGAGGGTCAAAACAAAGGACAGTGAGGGATCTCTCACCAATTATGGCCACTAGGAAAAAACAGACTCAACTTGGAGAAAACTAAATTTAATTTAACCAAAACCACCACCAATTCACCAACAGAATCAGAGTAGGACAATAAGAAATATATCTGCATCTTAAATACAACCCCTTCCCCCATCCCTCCCTTCTTCCCAAGCCCAGATCTGCTACCTCCTCTGCCCAGTGGTGCAGTAGGGCAGGGAATGGGGCTCTCAGTCAGCCTCAGTCTGTCCCTTGTTGTTTCTGCCACTCCCTCCTTCTCAGGATTAAAACTTCTCACAGTCCTCCCTTGCTGCAATGTGACATCTCTCCCGCTGGAGACAGACTTCCATGAACTTCTCCAGCTAGTGGGGGTCTCTTCAGTGGGCTACAATCCACCCACTGACAGATTTCTCGAGCATGGTCCTCCCTCAAAGTCACAGCTTCCTTCAGGATCAATTCTCTGCTCCAGCGTGGCATCCTTCACAGGCTGAAGATGAGATTCTTCTCCACTATTGATCTCTAAGGGCTGCAAGGGCTCAGCCTGCCATCTCACCAAAAGGCTGAAGAGGGGCTGGCTTCTCCAGCATGCCTCACCCCCTCCTTCCTCACTGACCTCGATGTCCACATGGTTAACTCTCTCCTGTCCCACTCCTCTCGAAACAGAGCCCCCCAAACAAATGAAGTTGTACAATAGGGTTTGCCTTCTTAAATATGTTATCATAGAAGTACTGATTGGTTCAGCCTTGGCCAGAGGCAGGTCTGACTTGGAGCCAGGGGAGCTTCTTGAAGTTTCTTACAGGAACAAAACCAGTACTCCCCTCCCCTGTTATTAAAATCACTCAGGCAAAAAGCCAACACACATGGGTATAAAGCTCCTGGTACCTGAGCTAGCTTCTTGAGAGCTACCTTATATCTTTCCACACACCACTGGGTGATCTAGCATGCTATCTGCTTTTAACACTTACTTGTGTGAAATATCCTTCTCTCTTTGTAGGGGAGAAATTTTATGTTGCATCAATATTTTCAGACTCACATGTATCCAGACCTACTGCTTGAGATTGAATGATGTCTCTTTTGTAAATCCAAGGCAAAATTTCCACCATATTTTGTACCCAGTATGGTTTAATGAAATTATCACAGGAAAAATAAAATGCTACAGGAATGACTTCTGGATACTTTGGGTAGCCCGTTTCATTCCACGCTCAACCACACAAAGTACCATAGTTCTGCTGTAAGGCTGTTACAGAATTTGAGAGCAAATAATTGTCAAACACATTCTTATGAATGTACAAAGATATAAATTTGATATTTTACTGGCTATATATATGTCACAAATACAGACTTCCACTCAGTCTCCACATGTTTTTGTAAGTAAAGCACTGGTACTAAATTGTTATTCCTATGTGATTAGAGACGAAGAGGAAATCTTGCCAGACTTACTCTTTTTTAGGAATTTAGTTTTCAGTTATAGGATGGAGATGCAATCAGCTGCAATTTAATGTGCTAGTTTGTCAAGGCAGCTGAGCCACCATAACTGGCTAAGCAGGTGTTCTTAGCACACCTAGATTCTAAGCTAAAATGTGCTGGTTTCAGCTAAAATATTTATTTTGCTGTTAGAACAGGTGGGCAAGCAATTGGTGCAGCTGAAAAATATTACTTGTTAAATTTCTGCCCCTTTTAGTCTAAACAATGTTCTTTAGTGGCAGGCGTTAGCTTCAAGAAGAGATTTGATGCTCAGGGTTGCTTTGCTTCAAGAAGAGATTTGATGCTAAAGGTATGACACTGAAGCATAGAATTTCTAGTACAAGTGAGAGTAAGACTTGCTAGTTAAGGAGGGACTGAGAAATATAAAGGAAAAGTAGCAGAGAAAGATTAAGATAACAGGCATGGAAGGGTTGATCTTCCTTTCCAAATACATTTTGATCCCCTGTCAAAGGGAAATAAGTGTATCTTTATTTTTTTACCCTCCAAAATTACAATGTGTTTTACACAGCATTTTTGCTTTCACAGTGAATAGTCTTGATGGGTGGAGAGAATTTCATTCATAGCATTTTTCTTCCCCATACCTCCAGGGTATATGAAAGTGCCACTAATGGAGTTTCCGAGGAGCACACCTCTGGAGCTCAGGCCCATATTTATCTATTGTTTCAAGGGAAATTGATGTGGCAGCCTCTCTTAACAGACTGGTTCTTGAAACACCCATGAAACAGGTTTGAAAGGCTTTTGTGATAAGCCTACTATATATTGTACAATACACAGTATGGTTCCATCACTCAGCTTCACCGAGGCAGGGACACAGTGTCCCACAACAGAGCAGACAGCATGAACTCTTTGTGGGATGGTTTCAGAGTCAGGCTGAAGCTCAGATGACTTCTTTGTTCTGTGAAAATGGGATATTGAAGCTTTAACCTCATGGTCAGAATTCACCAGACCCAGTGCCAGTCTCAAGCACTGCATAGATAAGACAGTAACACCACTGAGCCCAAGGGAACTTCCACTGTTGTGACTTCTGTGAAGTGTGAAATACAGTCCAAATTTTTCAACTGGAAGTTAGTAAAGATACTGGCTAAGATAGTTAGTAAAGCGCTCATCTTTTATTTAGAATTTAAAATATTCCTTGTTTCATTTTTCTCCTGCCACAGGAGGGTCTGGGTGATCCTCAGGGGGAGTGACAGCAGCAAATACATAGGGTTTCCCTGGTCTGTGCAGACATGATGGCCCTTCACTTTACTGCAGCAATTAACTATCTCTGGGAAAAAAAACAGAGCACTCAAGCAGTAGAGCTGATTTTCCCTCTCCAGTTCCCAGACAGTGCTGTGAACATCTGACAGGGAAATATCCCTCTTCAGCTGCCAATATTATTTGATTCCTTCACTGTACAAACGCCATGGCTTTTAACTACATTGAACACAATGTAACACAGCATCAAACTCCATGGGTCTGTGAAGAAAGAAAGAGCACTGTGATTCAGAGTCCTTCTGAAATGGACCCAATCTTTCTTTCCAAGCTGGAACCGTTTCAGGATGAGGTTTGGAAGCTCTAAAGCAGGAAACTCTTCAACTTTGGGAAAGGCTATCAAATCTTATTAGAAAGTAACAAATGATTTTTGAAGTTACTTCCATTTGTTTGAACAGTCTCTAGTTTGCTGAAGCTGGTGAGGTGTATCCTTGCTCTTCTAGGAAAATGACACAAATTCAATGGTTTATTTTTCTAAAGCATTTTCCAGATATTAAATAATCTTCAAGCTGCTTTTAGAGAGAAGATAAGTGGTGTCATTTTCTTAAATGTAGAGGGAGAACAGAGGCTGAGCACAGTTTATCCTTGGCACGTGCTATTAAAGAGAAGTTTCAAGAGCTAAAGCATCTCTGCCTGGGTCTGCAGCCCTAGTCACAAGTAATACAAACAAACTACTATTAGCTTACCAATGTGTGAAGAATTCCAGGCTAAATGTTACAACATTTAGGTTGACTGGTTTAAACAGCAGTAGTTGGAAGAACAGTTCAATATTATCTCTACAATATAGGTTTTAGGTCTGTATCCTGTAGGCTACCCCAGGTAGTCACTGTCTAAAGTGCATAACTATGAAATGAATCTTTTCCACATTAAATTCTTGTTGTGCTGGCTCATGCAGGAATCATCACTTGCTGCTGTCACAGAAAGGGCGGTCGTAAGAGAGTGATGAATCAAGGCAAGGATTTTCCCTTCCCTCCCTAAAAGACAGCTCTGGATTCTGTGGGAGCTTTCCTCCCCGCTTACAGATCACAGCTGCTCAGCGCTGCCAGGAAACCACAGAAAGGCAGCAGCGTCATTGTGCAAAACATTTTTTTTTTTATGCAATCATAGTGTCTATCCTTTAATGGCGTAGCAAAGTAGAAATCATTTATCATTTCAAACCACTGGATCTGCTTTTGTGTTACTCATCAAAGAGGTGCACAGCATCTGACTGACACTCAGAGAATCCATACATACCCAGTGGAGGTGCATCCTATGCATGTGGCACAAACTTCTCAGTTTTTGGAGATAATGCTCTTCTCTTGTCACTTGCCTTTTTTTTTTGTCTTTATTAACTGAAACTGAAAAAGAGTCGAGAAATCAAACTTTCTTCCATCTGTTTGGTTTTGTTGTTTTTTTTTAAGCTTCATTGAAATTAATATTTTTTTCAAAGAATTTCAAATCTCTTTTCCTAGCAAATAACCTCACATCCCTTTGTGTAAAATAAGTCCTCTTATAACTATGTTGCATGATAAAGGAAAATGAATATGGTAAATCTTACTTTTATAAGAATAATACAGGTACTATAAAAGTAGAACAACTTCCAATGCTACATATGACAAAAAGAATTTCATAATATAAGACAGCTGCAGAGCCCTTCATAATTTTCAGAAGTCTAGACAATCTTCATGAATTTTATGCACATTATCTCTGCTTGAAAAATGTCAATCATTGAAAGATGTACATCTGATGGGAAAATAATGTTGGAGGTAAAGTGCTGGAGTTTGTGTTTTCATCCTGGGTTATCCTGATAGCTGATAGAGGCGATCTGCTGTCTCATGTCAAGGTCCTCTGTGAACTTTTGCTCTGGTTGCCTGACCCATGATATTTTCTCTCCTAGATCAGTCAGGTGTGAGTGTTGATCAGGTATTTCCCATCACCACACCCCAGCAAAACTTCCCATCGCACATTTTGTACAGGAACTACAGGAGTGAGGGAACAGCCACAGAAAATGTGGTGACATTGACACTATTATTTTTGTGGTTGAGTCTTATGTTGCATCCCAGCACAAAGTACTGGGCTTCAGCTATAAATAACTGTATTGACTCATGTTTTGCACTGGCTGCAGACATCATAATAATGTATCCCACTTTCTGCCTGACCTGTGGATGTATTAGTTACATAAAGACTGACCCAGTCAGTAAACCATGTGTGGAATCTACAGCCCCACCATGGGCTCAAAAATACTTTCAAGCCACCTGTGAGGGATATCTTTAGAGGAAGAAGGGCGGAGATGGCTTTTGGCACAAACCCAGAACACATCCTTTCAACTAACATTTGGCTTACTGGATTTTGTTGTATAGCTATATTAAACTTGCTCTATTGCTTTTTTAACTTCTTATTCCCCTTTCAGGGAAGATCATGTGTTCCTCACCTTTTGCAGCAGTATTATTTAGGGGTTGTATCCAGACCAGGCTAACCTGGTTTACAGCTAAGTCAACTTCTTGAGGGCTGAGCAAAAATTTATTTCATTACAAAGTGGAATGTATCACATTAGTCATTCTCTTGACTGCTTTGGGATTTATTTTCTTGCACTTATGTACTGCATTTACGCAGCTTCCATAAGCCTTGGTGGTTCCTGTAGCAGGGAAGTTTGACTGTTGAGTCTCTGTTTCTGCTACCCTGACTTTGGTCTCTATGCTCTTTGCTATTTCACTCTCACTTTCCATTTTGGTGACAGAAGAAACAGTGTCCATAAAGGGAAGAAGAAATGACAGAGACTTGCTTTTTCCAAGCAGAAAACAATGTCCCAGATATGACCTTAGCAACCACTCCATGTCGTTCCACTAGTTATGCCTTAAAGAACTGGATTGTGTCCAGGCCCTGGTGTGGTACTAATTACCACAGCTTTTGGCTAAGAATGAACTATAAATCTTTAAACACCAAGAGCTCTGATTAGGCTTGATTTTTTTTGGCACTGTTGTGGTACCTCCAAACAGAAAAATGTTTTTGCAGAACAGGTTCAGTACATCTGATACTTCCTTGCACGCAAAACTTATCACATGCAGGTTTATGGATGTAGGAAGTTAATTTCCCAGTTTTATTCTTTAAAAAAATGAGGTAAGGCCAGATCTTCAAGTGATAGAAATCTGCATAACACTGTTGTCCTGAGTCATGTTTTCAGTAGTTCAGGGTATAGCTTTTGGATTTCAATTATGGAGGCTAGTGGTAGAAAAGGTCTATCAGGTCATGTCATCTATGTTCTTCTCAGTGAAAAATTGTTCCCTTGTGTACAGAAGTAGGAAGCAGCCCTACTTTGTTTTAAACATTTCCCCTCCACAAATGATGTTTTTACCGCTTTCCCTTGTGAGTCTGCTCTGTTCAGATGGGTATTTTCCTGGCTCTAAGCTCTACATTTTTATTTCACATCCAAATTCACAGTTTCTGTATCCAGGTAATAATTTTCCCTTTGTCTGTTTGTATTCTTCAAAGATCTGTAGACCATTGTCATGCTCCAGCTTTTTGCCTTTTAGACAACCTGCAAATATTTAACTCTTCGTTGTTCTTCAAAAAATCAATTCACTTTAAAGCCATAGTTGTTTTTAAATGATTTTTTCTAAACTGCCTTCTGTCTTCCAGGAATCATTTGCTGTCTGGCAATGAATGCAATATGCAGGTGCAGATGACCAGACTGAAGCAGAGACAGACTTTGTAAGGGGGTGATAAGGAGAGGAGATACAAACCTCCAGGTACATGTAGGTGCTCAGCTGCACTGTGGGTGTAGTGTCGAGTGGAGAACTTCTCTGGAATAGCACCCAGTGGTCCCATTTGTTTTCCAGAACAGACAGATGCAGAGCAGAGAAACCATGTTTCAGCTCTTAGAAGTATTCAGTTTAAAACAACAGCCCAAATCCTACCCGAGACTGCAGGCTCACAGAGGCCAATTGCAATGCTCATGGCAAGGAAAGTGACCAGGGTGTTACCCTCTATCTGGGATTTTCAGTTTTTCCTAAGTATTTTCCAGTGAAGACAATTATTCAAGTGCAGCAAATTTATGCCCATCAACAAGCAGGTTTCTACTAATACCTGTATTTCACAGGTCTGACAGTATTAGTTCAGAGACTTTCAGGCACATCTGGAATATGAGCAGAAAACCAATGTAGTTGTGCTGCTTTCTTGCATGGTAGTATTTGGAGCTGTTTCTTTTGGGGCATCTCACATAGGGCAATGTACCTGCCATGGCAATAGATGGAATCTGCACACACTCTGACAATGCCTCTGAAAATGGAGACCACCTTCTTCTCATGCAAGCCAGCAGGGAACACTTACAATCAAAAATATAATTCCAGTTACTAACCTTAATCTTACATAGCACTAAGTGACTGCCCCATGGAGGTCTGCCTCACATATCACAAACAGTGACAACCCTGAACCTGAAAGCTCCCTGTTAAGGAATGATGGCAAAATTAGCAATGCTATTAAAGCCTGAGATGGTCACAGCAAAGGCCAGTTTGGTACCAGATTCCAGTCCTTCCAGCATCACTGTATGCAGCACTCAGCAGACTTAGAGTGTTGCGTATCATTTAGGTAAAGCTGTCAAGAATTAAATACAGAGTCAGAAGCACTCCCTCCATGGTTTTGGATGTGAACACAAACCATGAAAGTGCAATTATATTGGTATGAAATGAATGGTATAGTCAGTCCACAGGAGTGTCCTGAAAATAACTTGCAGAATAATACAGTGGCATTGTGTATTTGATACTTCTTTATTTATAACAACTTAGATAATAAATTATTTTGTCTGGTGTATGAGGAAATAATATTAATTTATTCTAAATAAATTACACAAGTGGACTTGGGAAACTGTAGATCATCTAAAAACTGAAACAAATATGCCATAAAATTATACAATTCAGTTTTCCATATTGTTTCTTTGATCAGTTATATTGGGTGAATTTGACATTATGTTTTATCCCAAATGTTTGCTATTATTTCTACATTGATCTGGCTGGAGGTGGCCTAGACAATATGAAATTACTTGTAAATCCATTACTAGCCAGATGTCTGGGAAAGGTCAAGAATGAGAGAGGGAAAAAATGGCCTCTCGCAAGGTCCAAACCATAAATATTGGACCTCTCAACAGACACCCTAGTATGTAGTTGGAAAGATGAGAAAAGAGTATACTGGGACTAAATAAATAAATAATAATTAAAAAAACAAACAAACAAAAAACAACAAAAAAACAACAACAACTTTATTAATGTTGCAATGATTCCTGAATGCGTGTATTTTTCATTTTTAAAGAAAATACTACTGCATGACTGTAGCTAGATCTTTGGTTTATACTTATACAAACTTATATAAACAGCCTATTCCAACATTTTTTATATGCATGTGTCTTTTTAAATACATTCACAGATGTAATATTTTAAGTCATTATAACATTAAATATTTTTTAGTTCTTTGTTTCCAAGGTACTCAGACACAACAGACAGCCTGAACTGTTTGTTTTGTTAGAACTCAATCTTGGTATTCATTTTGCCACTGTTAAAGGCCTGATAAAAAAGACAATAGTTAATTCTATTCAATGAGACCAGGTGGTGGTTCAGATCAGACACAGTCCTGTGGCCCGGAAATGTCCTTATTCCACTGAAGGCTTGCTGTACAGACCTAAAATTCTCTAGCTGGTAAAATGGACCACAGCCTTCATTGTCATGAGGCAGGGAGGGAAAAAGACACTAAATACTGCATCTGAATCCCAGAGAGGCACTACCGTGTTTTCCAACTGCTGGAGAACTTGTAAATGTCAATGTACATAAGCTGATGACAATGATGTGATGCATTTGGTCACATAGATTGCCATATGGTCTGTTCATAAATGCTATGGGATTAAAATGGAAGTGATGGTATCCACCTCTTTTTTTTTCTTTTTTTTTTCTTGTTTTTTTTTTTTTTAATACATGTGAATTTGAGAACTAATATCTTGTTAAAATAAAAATGATGGTGTCCCTCTTTTTTGGTATGGTGATTTGAGATCCACAACCTGGATCCTCACAGTGCTGGGGCTCTGAAGAGGAGGCAATGCTCTGCAATGTGGACACAGCTACAAAAATCCCTGAGGGCTGATATATCCTTCAGCCTCTTCTTGTGTAGATCTTGATTCTATTCACCAATATTTATTTCTTCAAGCACTGGGGATGCCAAAGAACCACTTTTATGCAATAATAATTGCACAAGACCGTATCTGAATACAGAAGTCTCTTTACAATATTAACCCAAATATTCTACATTGCTGATGCTATGGTCAATGTTACTGTTTCCCTTGCTTGGTCTTTGTCTCTATTAGTAACCTAGAGTCAGATTCTTTATCTGATATCAGTGTGCTTCCTGAATCAAATCTGCTAAGAAAAGCAATTAGAAGAGGGAAAAAAAAAAAAAAAAGACTTGAGAAAATGAGTATTTCTTATAATGCTTTAAATTTTATGAAAATACTAAGTTGTGGCTCTTTTTTTAGAAGTATCTGAAACTGATTAGAGGAAATGTTCACACAATTGCAGAAGGTCTTAAGTCTAGGCTAAAACTTTTGAGTTTCTTGTGTTTTGTCAGTAGCAAAAGGTACTTGGAGGAAGTAGAAATTTCTTGAAGTTGTGGTTTGCCATTTTCAAAATTACATCGCAGTGCTTGATATGCCAGACAAGGAGTGAGTCAGACTGGAAGTAGAAATCAAAGCTCTTCTAAACATCTCTGAAAATTTGCCCAACATTCATCATTCACATCTACACACTAATTTGAAACAAGAGTGAATATCTAAAGGCTTTGTGTTTAATAAAACTGTAGATTAAAGACTGAAGACTACCACAGGCTATAACCTATTGACTGTTTCCAGCACGCATCATGCCATAAAGTTTGAAAATATTATGGAGACACACTACATTATCATGGTGATGTTGCAAGAAGATTTCCGGACCATTCTTCTGGCAGTAGGAGAGCTAGCACAAGCTGTTCATAGAAATTCCAGCACTCTAAGCTATCCACGTGGCTACATACAAAACCCCACTCTATTCTTGTAAACCTAGCTCAAATTTAACTAATCATTGTGGTCTGGCATTTTGAATGTGGTGCACACACTGTACCACTGTCAGGAGTACATCTCAGTAATCTGCTCAGCTTTTCTGTGCTCTGGGCACAAAGGTGGCTTGAGTGGACCATAGGTCTGAGTGGAAAAATGCTGAAAAACACTTTTGTATTTTACAAATATATGACCAATCAGAGGTGACATTCCTTTGGAGTTTTGTCAACTGGTCCAGTCCACAGGGAAAGAACGGTTTGCAATTCTACATGGGTAAGGGCAGTAGAGTATGATAGTCTTACGGGTGAATTCTTTCTTGTTCCACATTGATACCACTCCCCAGACTCTTCATCTGAGCATCCCATTATTTCATGGCCATTAGTGAGTGTGATTTTTCTAACAGCTGTGATATCAGGAAAGTGTTATCCAGGTCTTACATATGGGGACTGGGACACTGCTTTACACTGAGCGTGTGTAACTAAGATGTGAAGCCATCAGTGTCTTGACCACAGGAATATTCTTTCAGATATTCAGAAATATAAATGAGTAATGTCTACGTATATAAAGCTAATTAAAATACTTGGCTTTTTATTTATTGATACCATTCATTATTTAATTATAGCAAACAGTGTACTATCTCCTTCCACCATTTCTCACAGCTGCTTGTCTCATAGGGTGGATAATACCATGGCTGGTTTATGTACACAAGTGAACATTTTTAGGTGAAACAGGTGCAAATCATCAATAACCTCCATGGTAATGAAGTAGAGCACTATGTAATACCAATTAAGAACAATTAGCTGCTTCTTCCTAGATTAGGAAGCTTTTCTTTAAAACAATATTATTTTTCTTTATGAGAAAACCTAGTAAGGTGCACCTTACCTTGTACATTACCATCCCTTGAATCGAAAGTTTTCAATACTTTTCCCCTCATGAGGGATCAATTCATTTCAGTCTGAGACTTTATCCACCAAATATTTGTATTATCATCAGAATGCAATCCCTACTGTCTTTTTTCTCATTCACTCTCCAATTCTAAATTAATTGTTCATTTCATACCAGTATGATATACTAGAAATCATTTCAGATGGATGTTATGGAGTTGATAGAAGCCATAATGAAAATCCAGAGGGAAATAGTAACTATACACCTTTTTAAAGCATTTAAGAACAAGATCCACACCTTCAATTTTTATCTATAGTTTACATGTACTTAATGCTGTAACTGACTTGAATAACACTTTTCCCTTGGTTCTGGCTGCAAGTTTGAATGATTCAGCCTACAGTAATTTATATTTTGCCGTCAAAGGCAGAAAAATTGAAGATGGTTGTTCCTTTCCTTGTTAACACACATTTTACATATTTTAGTTTGCCTTTGAAGTGACAGTTCTTGGAAAACATTCACTCTTCTGTCCTTTTGGATATCAGGGTTGTCAGAAGAAGTGTATAATAATTCGTATAATGAACTCAGTTAAAACAATCTCATGGTTATGAGGTGCTGCTGGAAAACAAACCTTGGTTTTCCAAATCCTGGTCTGTGCTATGGACATGTCCTCTCACTGCCCTCTCTCGATGCTCCTGCTCAAGGTCAGTTCACTGGAAATTTTTGGTGCAGTCCTTGCATTGCCCATCAATATATTTAGCGTGGCAAGCCTGGTGGCCCCTCTGTCTGCTTGCTGTGGGAAGCAGGTCTTGGCAGCTCACTCCATAAACCTCTGCAGAGACTGCTTTGTTTTCTGTCTTTGTGTAAGAGGAGTTTAGACTTAACAAGCTACCTTGTAAGACCCTGGCCAAATCCCCTTTCTAAAGGATCACTATTGTCTGGTTCATAAACACTAATCTATACCAGATCTGCTCTTATTCAATGTTTTAAAAGAAACAAGGAGAAAAACTCTGATCTTTCAGTCATTCCGTTCACCTTATGTTCCCACTCTGCCATGTCCTACCTGTATTAGTTACTACTCAGTTTTGGACTGGGGGTTATGAAGATCCGAAACACTGTCAACATCCTCAGGAGACATTGACTGGTATTTGAACACTGCTTCCAGTTGTCAGCCTGAATCCTTTCCCTTACAGATTTTGCTAACATGAAGTGCCAAAAGTTTCACACGGTAGCAAGTGGAAATGTTTCTGAGACGGATGGTGTGAACAGTGCCATTGCTGCTGAGAGAGAAATGTGAGCCCCCTGTTGAACTTGTCCAGCCAGAGCCAACAGCCACAGATGCAGACTGTAACTGCAATTTTATATGTTCGTAAGGCTGGGTCAGTAGTTAAGGCTCCAGCCTACAGACTAATGCAAACACAGAGCCCAGCTGTTAGCCACTTTTAATGAACACACTAAATGATTGAAAGTTGTTCATATCTTGTGCCGATGGGATCATACCATCACCTTAAGGACGATCATTCTCCAGGAATTAGAGACCAAGGAATTAGGAAGATCATTCTCCAGGAATTAGAGACCAAGGCAACAAGGGAAACCTTGTGGTTGGAGTCTACTATAGGCCTCCTGATCAAGGGGAGACTATTGATGAAGCATTCCTACTCCAGCTACAGGAGGAATCACATTCACAAGCTCTTGTCCTGCTGGGGGACTTCAATCACCCAGACATTTGTTGGAAATGTAACACGATAACAGTAGGCAGTTAAGGAGGTTCCTGGAGTGCCTTGATGATAACTTCTGGGGACAAGAAATAGACAGCCCTACCCCAGGGAATGCAATACTGTATCTACTGGTCACCAGTGCAGGTGAGCTTGTCAAGGACCACAAGATCGGAGGCAGCCTGGCCAGCAGTGACCATGCACTGGTGGAATTTACATTACTAAGGGTCACAAATCAGTCAAGGAGTATAGTCAGGACCATGAATTTCAGAAAGGCAAACTTTCAGCTCCTCAAGGAGTTATTTAACAGGACACCCTGGGAAATGCTCCTCAGGGACAAGGAAGCAGAACAAAGCTGTCAGATCTTTAAAAACCTTTTCATAGAATACAGAAGCTCTTGTTCCCTAAGTGTAAGAAATCAAGCAAGAAAGGAAAGAGACCAGCATGGCTGAGTCATGGCCTGCTGGACAAGCTAAAAAGTAAGAGCAAGCTCCACAGGCATTGGAAACAGGGACGGGTATCCTGGGAAGAATACAGAGATGCTGCCCAATTGTGTAGTCATGAGGTCAGGAACGCCAAGGCACGGTTTGAACTGAACTTGGCAAGGGACCCAAAAAATAACAAGGGCTTCTACAATTACATCAACGAAGAAAGGAAGGTGAGAGAAAGCATACCTCCTCAAAGAGCAAGAACAAAGAGCTAGTAGCAACAGATGAAGAGAAGGCTGAGGTTCTCAATGAATTTTTTTCCCCAGGCTTCACTGGCAACCTCTCTCCGAACACCTCCCAAGTCAAAAAACCACAAGGCAGGAATCAAGGTGGTGAAGTCACTGTATGTGAAAATCAGGTTTGTGACCTCCTGAGGAACCTGAACATACACAGCTCTATGGGACCCGACGAGATGCATCCCAGGGTTCTGAGTGAACTGGCAGATGTAGTTGCCAATCCACTCGCGATAATATTTGAGTGAGTTTGCAGATGACACCAAGNACAGGCTGAGGGAGCTGGGATTGTTCACCTGGAGAAGAGAAGGCTTCAGGGAGACCTAACAGCCACCTTCCAGTACCTGAAGGGAGCTTACAATAAGACTGGAGAGGGTCTGTTTACAAAGGCTTATAGTGAAAGGATGAGGGGCAATGGTTTTAAATTAGAAAAGAGAGGATCTAGATTAGAAATAAGGAGGATGTTCTTTACTGTGAGGATGGTAGAACACTGGAACAAGTTGCCCAGGGAGGTGGTTGAGGCCTCATTCCTGGAGACATTCAAGGTGAGGCTTAATGAGGCTTTGAGCAACCTGCTCTAGTTGAAGATGTCCCTGCTCTCAGCAGGGGGGGTGGACTAGATGACCTCTAGACATCCCTTCCAAACCAGACATTTCTACAATTCTATGGATGGAATCCAAGTGCTGACAGGAGCTTCAACTAGACAAATCACAGTGGTTGCTTCCACAGAGTGTCATATGTTGTCTGCCAGTAGCTTTCTAAAAGTGTTAAAAGTATCATACCCTTTGCAGTTAAGGAGCTGAACCATACCTGCTTTCTAGAATACGTGGTATCCTGTGCTCCCTACGCGGCATAAAGAAATACCTTCTCCTCGTGTTACGTGTATCAAGGGTACCAGGCAAGAGCTGACGGCTGGTTTTGGTCTAGGCACCTTGTGCTCTCTCTGCTGGCAGCTTGAGGGAACAGCAGCAGTGCCCAGCCCTGTCCGGCTGCGGGGGCTGCCGGGGCTACTCCGGGATTATCTGGAATCTCTGAATTCGAGCGTTACTGAAAGGGACTTTCCTACTGATGTGAAACAGTCAGATTATATTTCTGACTGAGACAGTGTAACATGCTAACGCCTTTTATGCATTCTTTGCCTTTCTGTATGAACTCACACTGGAAGGTTAAATTCCAAGGCAAAAACGTTAACATGTGGCAAGACACTGGAGTGGCTAACTATACATTTGTCCACCTTGTAATTTAATGTATAAAAATATGTTAATGAATTTCAAGGGAGGATACTACTTTGGAAAATGCTGGCTGCATTAGAAATAGACTATGGGAATGACAGATTCCTCCACAAAGAGGAGAGATTATACATTTTTATTGATTTGCCTATTTGTTTTCTCTTTTTTGTCCTCTTGTGAGTGGAAATGAGAATTGTCCTTTAAACTATCATGACTGATTCTCTGGTTGGCTCAATAATCAGGTAGAAATACTAGCATTTTTATATAGCAAATACATTTAACAACAGAAAGAGAAGATTTCTAATCAGGTGGATCTGATTGCTTTTTTTTTCCTCAATAAGAAAAGAAAAGATTCAGAAAAGAACAGTCTTGCTCTCTCTTACTGCCCTTCCCTCTCTGCCACTTCTCCTTAAGCATGCCTTCTAAAAGGCTTAGTTTCAACACCAGACTTGAGATGCTAGGTAAGTAAATCCAGTGCTCATTAAATTTTCTAGAGGTATTTTAGAGGGTTTAGTGTATCCTAACCAGCCTTTGTCTGCTATTCCAAAAGGTACAAGTCTCCTGGAGATGCCGTATCACATTGGCTAACTTCCAAGCAAGTGTCCTGGATACCCTCAATCTCAAAGAGTGGTTAGGTGCTCATACCTGGGTATGTGACTTTAACCTTAGGCATGAACCACAGCTTGCTCCCATGTGACCAGAATCAAACATCCTGAGGTAGCTGGTGTGATCCTGAAGATCTCTCTTAGACCAAAGACCTGATAAAAAATGTAGTTCAGTGGTAATCTCTAAGGACAAGGATCCTATCCTGAACAAGCTTAGGTCACAGCATTTGCTCCCACTGTGCCATTTACTATGGGTACCTTTCTCTGTCTCTAGGATGGCAAACTAAGTTGCCTGTGACTACTTATTCTTTCACTTTCATTGGTGATAAATCCTTAGCTACAGTGTGGAGTTTCATAACCTGCTTCGTTTCCAGCTGTTTCTCAGACAGCCATCCCTGGGGTACCATTGAGTTGCCAGCTCCCATTGAAAGATTCGTTGGCATCCTTCATTGAATAGAAGCACTGAAACAGTAATAGGGTTAAGTTAAGCAAAAGGGTTAAACAATCTGACAATGAGTGAAAATTTGTCATTCCAGATTGCAGGAAACATTAGAGCTTGAGTCAAAACATTTTTTTTTCTCTTTGTTCATTTCATTATAAAACTTGAATAAATTGAGTTTTAGTTCGACCCAAACCAAATTTCCTTCCTATATGAAAACCCCCATAACTTACTGACCTCAAATAACCACTTTAGTTTTCTTTTAACATATGGTCTGAATCACTTACAATCTGGTCAGTTCACAAATGATAGTAGGTAATGTCAAGGAGAGGAGGAGAGGATTCTACAGGACATTTTGAATCAATCCATCTATGTTTGTAATATAATCCAAACTTCTGTTAGACCACCCTCAAGTAGATAAGAAGTAATACGTTAGGGGAGCTATTGACCAGGATTTTCATATTGAATAACAGAGTTAGGTCACACAGATGTTTCTTCTATTATACTAGTTTCAAATTTCTATTTCCTTCTGTAACTTAGTATTGCAATGTTGTTTCTTTCAATAATAATAATAACAGTCCCTGTAGAAAAGATTACCCTTTCCATACCTATTTTGGTACAGGGAAAGCTCTATGTTCAACCACCTAGAAATGGTTGTTCATCTCTGAAGTTGAAAGTTCAGCTGACTGACAATCTGCAACTCATTCAGTAATGAATAAGCAAAGTGTCTCTGGTTTTCCTGGTGAATTCATACTGGAAAATTTCTGAAGGAGATAAAGGCAAAGCTCTTTCATTTGAGGTCCAGAGTTCTGTCTATTTCCATTCAAGCTGGAATGATCCTGAATACTGCTAAGAATTTGGAGGCAGATTCAACATAAAGCTGTTTTCAGGGCACCAAACAGGTGTGAGATTTGTTTGAAAGTTTGGGGTGTTTCCTGTCTTATTTGAATCTGTTAACCCCTGGCCACAGCGAATCAAATAGAAATTTGATAAATCCTCATGCTGCATCTGACTCACAAGACACAGAATGGACTGTATCGGGGCAGTTAAATAATACTTAATTAAAAGAAGATGTGGCAGTATTTAAACATATACAATTGTTTATACATTTTATGTCCCCACTACAGGAAGGCACTTAACTTCCACATTCAATGTTTTCTGAACAACAATAGTTACCACATTTACAGAATAAGTGCCTTTTAAATACTAGTCAATCTTCCATGCAAATATCTCAGTGAGTTCAAACACACAGGCACACTGCAAAAAGCAGTTTTAACTATTGAACTCAGTTGAGATCACTGCAGATGATAGCAAGCAGCTCCTTCCTGCTGGTATCTAGCCTATCTGGTTTTAAAATATCTCATCAAAACTACACTTCATTGACTTCAAACTTTGTATTACTGGTCTGCTTCATCAAGCAGAAACAACGTTCTGCCACTAACTGAGCTCTACTCTTCTGTAGCTTTGTAGTTTTGTCCATGTATTATGTAGCACTCATGTATGAAAGCATTGCCAAGATTATATCTTGGGATATAATTTGTAGAAATGCACGTTTGCTACAAATATGAACCATTTCCCAGACCAGGATAACTAATGAGTGTTCCAGATATTGGTCGGTTCCTGCCCAGAGGACCTTGTTACCTGAAGAAAGAGGGAGAATTCATGTAAATTGTGGATGTCTTTAGTGAAGGTTTCTATCTCTGGGTTAGTCACCTCAGATTCCCTTTGTAACCAATGGAGATCATGAATATAGTCACCATCCTGAAATGGCCATTGGTCCTTGCAGACTACTGATGATACTGGGTGTGCCTACTAGTCTGGAAAGGGAGATATGACAACTAGTTTATGAGCAGACAGAGAGAATTCAGCAAGACGGTTCCCATTTCTAAATCCTGCCTAGGAGCTTAGTTATCATGGAGATCAGTGCAACTGAACATGATAATGTACTCTTCTATCCATGTCTGAGGAGCTGAGCCTTTACTTCTAACCACGCATGGGATCAGCTCCACTGTGAGACTGGCCCACGTATGTATGTAAAGGTTATGCATGTGTGTAAAAGTGGGTCCAGGGTAAAGCTCTCACTAGAAAATGACTGCTTTTTCTTCAGAAAATCAGTATGAATGGGAAAATGCAGAGATTTTTAGATCATGTTACTGTATCAGTT
Source organism: Chloroceryle aenea (assembly GCA_013399075.1). NCBI lineage: Eukaryota > Metazoa > Chordata > Aves > Coraciiformes > Cerylidae > Chloroceryle > Chloroceryle aenea. The sequence goes on from VWZY01003161.1 coordinate 190,316, forward strand.
TTGTCTATGTGCTATAGCTGTTTTTTTAAACTAAAGGAGGAAAATGGCTTTTTTTTTCTGCTAATTTCTCAAGCACTTGCTACAATTGTGCAAAAATAATTTAACATCATTATAATTAGAGAAGGAATCAATATTCTGTCCATGTTATCAGTACATAGTTCTTGGTTAGGGCCACATTTCTTACTCCCTCATACCCAGAAGTAACTCCATTGGCTTTGAATAGAATATCCAAATGAGGAAAATAATAATGAAAGCAGGAAAAAACATTAAATAAAAGTACAGCTGGGACCAATTTCAGAACTTCAGAATTTCAGGGAAAACATACACCTGAACTTTAGGGAGCACTTCATCTTGAAACAAAATCTGCCCCTGAACTTTTCTGACCTCCCTCTAAATATCTTGCAGTCCTTATAGCGATGCTTTATTTACCTGCTGAACACACTGCAATAAGTATTTCATTTTTACCTGTGTCTGGTATGTTCTATCCTGTTTCCCAGCTCGTTTATTACCAACAGATGTCAAATGTTCCTTGGAGTCTTAGTAACCTGGGATAATGCTCCAAAAAGGACAACTTTGACTTCTTCATGAATCTTTAAGTTTACCTTAAAAATACCAGGGTATATGCTGTGAACTATACTTGCAGGGTACTTCTTTGGCATCCAGTCATTGCTCCTTCTCATTTTTAGCTCCCTTTTTAATCTCCTGACCTTTGTGTTATGCGAATATCACACATAGACCAGAGAAAATGAGCACAGCAAGACTGGGATGGAGCAGTATCCTTGTGGATGTTCCTGTACAGATTTAACAGTTTTCACATCTCCTGGGTTTGAAGCAGTTTGATTTTCCTGGCAGCCTTGCTTTCAGTTGCTGACTCTCTCATCGCTGGTAAGCTAACTATCTCCATATGTTCAGGGACTTCCTGAGATGGAGCTAGGCAGTGCTTGATCATGGGGAAGAGAGTCTGGCATCCAGCTCAATGAAGCCCTTTGTTTAGGCATCCTATTTATTGATAGAAAACACTAAGCACCCCTTCCTTCTTATCAATGGAGGGATTAAAAACCCCACTACATTTAGTATGAAGTATTGCCTCCCCATACTCCCCTTACTATTAAATGGCAGTTAAGGGATCACATGGAAAAGCAACAAGAAGTTATTGGTTTCATTGGTGTTAAAGCAAGATATGGTGTATATCCCGCAGGAAATGTCACATTTGATATAAAACAAGTTTCAGAGTAATAAAGTTGACAAATTATTTGAAGTGATGTGTGTTTCATACATGTATCTATCAGTCTAAATTGGTGTTAGACAGTCATCAGATATGGGAGGCATAATTCTGAATGCAGACGATCTGTAAACAGACACTGAGGCTGGATGGACTTTAATTAGAGCTGGGTTACACTAGGTTAGACCATTGGTTGCCTACAGATTACCAGAATTAAAGAAGAAATAAAAATAGTGATCTTGCTTACTCTCCTTGGACAGAGGTAAGGAACAGACATCTCTTGATTCACCCTACTATAACAGCAGACATAATTTGGACGAACAATAATTTATGCACCACCCACCAGATTAATAAAAAAAGAAGGAAGTCTGACTCAGAGAGGTGTCACTGTGTCAACAAACATCTGTAGTAATGCATTTCATGTACATCATGGATGGGTCTTGAGTCACAACCCAGTCTGAAGATTTTGGTGCTCTATAAATGTTCAAGGTGATCTTGAAGTGATGGAGAAATTACAGAAATTGCTATAAACCAGTAAAGTAGGTTCAAAGTTCACAAATACAGGGTGATATAAGAGAAAAATTTTTCAAATTAGATATGCAAAAAGGGACAGAAGACTCTGAAAATGAATAGTTAAATATTCATCAGTAAATTTCCCTACTTTTTCTTCCTGGTTAGTTATTCTCCTTTTCTGGGTACAGGAAAGGTACTAAAGGACTCCTTGTTAACATAGTGATAAACCATCGTTCTTTCATGACTATGACATGGTAACATTTTTCTGAAAGCTGTGTGTGGGTAGTTGAGACAAACCATATAATTACACTAGCAGAATCTCTGCTATACCCCTACATTTCTTTCATTTAGTGTGAGATGCTACTCCAAAGAAAAACACAAAAAAAACCCCAAACCCAGAAACAATTCCTTCACCCACACAAAGTAACATCATCTCAAAAAATGTTGAGAATGAAGAGAACAAGAATTGACTCTAAGCTGCAAGTTTGGTTTGCCAGACCTAGGGCATGGTAGATGAAAGTGCTGAAACAAGTTCAAAAGTGACTTAACTTTTATAAGAATATCATATATAACAATATACAATATCATAATAGAATAATATAAGAATATAATTTATAAGACTATCACCATAAGACTGGTGATAAGACTGGGATTTAACAGTGCATTTCATGAAACAGAAGGAATAATACGGATTTCATCAGTGCTATAAACGCCCAGACTGTGAAGCCTTAATATGGTTTCAGGAAAGCAAGATGTATCAGGAACCCTACAAGGACAATTAAATGGTGGTAAGCTAGACAGGTACCTCTTCTGTTGCTTGGGTGCTTTGGTTTTGGTTTGTTTGTTTGGTTGGTTGGTTTGGTTTTAGTTTGTTTGTTTGTTTTTTGGTCTTTTTTCCCCTAAATTTACCTAAAAAGATCTTTTTCTTCCAATAAAGCAATACTGTAATCTGAAAGTCTGTCCTATCAGTAGGTAATATCACAAAATGACTGAGTTTTGAAGGGACCTCTGGAGGTCATCTGATCCAATACCTTTGCTTCAGCAGAGCCACCTAGAGCTGGCTGCCCAGGGCTGTGTCCATATGGGTTCTGAATATGTCCAAGAATGGAGATTCCAAAACCACTTTGTGCAAACTACTCCAGTGCTGTCACCCTCAAACCAAAAGTCTCATCCTTAGATGTGAGAAGATGTACACTTAAAGGAACTACTAAGACGGGTTAGAAGTAAAATTGTTCCAGGAACTGCCTAACTGAACACACATATACAAAAAAAAAAAAAAGGATAACAGATCTGTAAGGAACTTGCTATAAGAAAACCATTGTGACCATTTTATTTGCATTTCAATGGCTTTTGCAAGTCATACTTAAAACAATTAGTACCAGTTTTCCTGATAGTCCTGTGAAAACTCAAATGAACAAACAAGTATCTTCAAGCTCCTTCAAGAGTCACCACTTAATATTTTAAGAATGACTTTTTGTCAGACTTTGACATTTTGAATGGAGACATGGTATGGCATGATTTTTATCATTAAGTTACAAGGTAGGAAAGAGAATCATTCAAGAATTGAGTGAACTGAAGCCTGCAGAAACTTTTAACAAGACCTTTCTCCAAGCTAGCTAGCTGGTGTCAAATCTAATTCAAGCAATTGCAGTTGGAGTCACTTCCCTACATCTGTAACTTGCAAAATGTGTATCTTAGTATTGGCAACTCCATTCTTGCATATGAGAGGATAAAGTAATTATCCTGGAGTTAACTACCATAACTGTCCTGGATTAGAATCATAACACTCCTCTGAAGGCCCATACATAAGGTTAAGATACAACAGTTTTACAAATTACTGTGCATCAGGTGAGCTCTCAGGACTTCCAATAGCTGGAAATTTGCTCAGAGCCTCCCCAGTGCTGGGGCAATGCAGCACAGCTCCTGTCAATTGCAGGAGTTACAACAAAAGTCTGGCCTGATGTCTTGATTTCAGGAGTAGGGAGGACCCTTAACAGCAGATCACAGAGGAAGCAAGATGAGCACAGCTCTGATGTTCTTTGAGAGTTGTGCAGTAGCTGTATCACAAGTGGAAATGACATGCCTCAGTACCCAATGCAAAGGAGGTGGGCAATGCATCATCCTTCAGCTTATGCTTTGTCCATGTCAAGATAAGGACATTTTCCAACATGTCTGTAACCCCATTTTTCAGGTTTTCCTCTTCTGTGTGCTGAGACTTCAGCCTGTGGGAAGATTCCAGGCAAAGGACATTTCACACATTTTTCTGGAGTACTGCTAAGGCCAACTCACCCACAATCACAGAAGTCATACTGGATCAAAAGAATATGCCTCCAAAAAATGTCCATGGCTACCCTGTGGCTGATATGACAGGAAGGAAATAGGATAATTGAACACTGTGGGGATTATGATGACGTTTGACCAGCAAATGGATGCTGTGGGTGATGTTAAGGGAAATTAATGATTTAGAATTAGGAAACTGGGAAAATACACCCAGATCTTGTCTCAAATTTAGCTTTCAAAAAGTGGTTTTTGTGGTTGTATGTAGTTATCTGGCTTGTCTTTCTGAACAGAAGCTGCTAAGGCTGTAAGCATCCTAGTGCTTTGTGCTCATACAATGCTAGACACTATGTCTACATGTAACCATGGGGTCCAGGAGCATGTAGCCTCTGGGGTCCAGCTGTTTGATGTGATGACACACTACCTCTCTTCACAACTTGTTTTTTTGGTAATTAGGGTGTATGGGCAGGAGGCAGCTGCAGTAGGCTCTGATGACAGTAGAAGAACAGGAAGGCCCACGTGTGCAGGATGCATGTCCAAGTGCATCTGGTACTTAGTTAATACACTATTTTTCAGACTCGGTCCAAACTGGGATCCTTAGGCGATACCAAAGTGTAAATAGAAATTACGAATTGAAAACTGATGTGATGCACTGTGCTACACCCTGGCTCTAACTAGGGTGTGAGAAATGTTACTTATTTCTTAGTTTTTCCTAGAGCTGTTTTTTTTTTTTTCAGACCAAAGCTTCAAGCTTGTAAACTCCCATCAGCTTCACTTTCTTCTCCTGAGCCTCCCCATTGCTCTCAGCACACCATCATCCCTGGGCAATGCTAAACACCAGCAGAACTGTCCACAGGACTGTGGCCAAGGCAGGAGTGCAAATGGATCTACTGATCCCAGCACCCTGTACAAGGATGAAAAAGTAATTAGACTAATCTCTAGATCTTTGCCTTTCTCTTGACTGGTCTTGTGCAAAAACATTCCTCTTCTGCCCAGAAAGATGTTTCACTGAAGGAGATGAGTCCAAAAGAAGAAAAGGTGTGCTCTGAAAGCAAAGGTCTTAAGGAAATATTTTCTTAATATTTCCCCGTTATTTTGCTTGGAGAGTCTATGCAGTGAATCCGTGACAGGAGAAGAAAAATCTAGTTAAAGGTGAAGAAGGGCACTTTTATTTCCTTCTTCCTTTCCCTTCCCTTCCCTGCCTTCCTTCTCCTCCTTATCCCTGAATTTTGGCTTTCTATCAGGGAATTGAAACTTAAGCCTTCCAAAAGGGGAGAGAGTAGAAAAGCAGCATGCTATATTTCTCTGATAGCTGGAACATCATGGTTTACATCTGTTTCCTGTACAAGGAAGGCCAAGGAGCAACAAACAAAAATAGTAATGTCTGTGCTTTCTTTTTCTCCTTAAACAGAAAGTGTGGTTAAACTTGCATTTTGAGTCACATAACTAGTAATTTCTTATTAAAAATACAATTGGGAAATAGTTTAAGCATCTTTGTGATCATGATCACATTTGTGTCAAATAGGCAGAGTTTAAATCACATTGCTACTGAACCAAGACATGGGAGGGAATTTTGTTTGATTTCCCAGAAACTACATGTCATAGGGCATGTCTTCTGGATAGTTCATCCCTGCTTCCGATTCATGTGGGACCACAGGACTCACATGAACTCACATGAATCAGAGTCTACATATGTTGCTAAGGGTGACAAATGTCTGAGATTACCAAAGCAACTGAGGAAGCTGCAAAATAATTAAAATATTTTTTTCCTCCCCCTAGAGCAAATAATTAATTCTTTTGGGAATTGTTACGGATAAGCACAGAAATAGATTTTGGGAAATTCACCTTCCTGAAGAAAATATTCTTTTCATATGAGGAAAAGGACAGTAAGAATAGCAAGACCTGATGATTACCATGATCTCTGACCAACATTAGGAAAATCAGTAATGTGCTTTACTAGTGGAACAAGTATGTTTTTGTTTTCTCTTTGCTCTGAGCTCAGGATAGATAAATGAATGAAGTGTGTATGATATAGAAAGGGTCTTTTGATCCATATTTTTTTTCCATCCTGTCACCATGGAACTAACATGCAAATTTCCAGTGCACTTGAACAACATTTGAACAAAGAAGTGCGACCAAAGATCGTCTGATATGAATAACACCATTGCGAACACAGCACTGAGGCCTGACATCAGAACACCTTTTATTTTTAATATCTGGTAAGTCTCTGTATAAGTTAATAGAGAAAATTTAATTTTCTGTCCACTTGTGATGTATGGGATATATAGAGAGATTGTAAACACGGGATCACAGAATCACAGAATATTCGTGGTTGGAAAGGACCTCCTAGATCACCAAGTCCAACCATACCTAATGAATGCACAATGAACATGCTGGTATTGTTTGTCCAAACTATCCCTGGAGAAATAATCAGGTTATGGTCTGGTTTTATTCTGCCATGTCTGACAAAAATAAACCACTTTGTATTCAACATCTTAGCTTCAACAGAAAAGCAGTGAGGTCAAGATGTTCACATGCAGCCACTGATTTCCAGGACTCAGAACTGAAATACTTTCTGAGTACCAAATTTCCAGAAGGTAGATGATCTACACTCTCTCAGATTGGGCTGCTTCAATGAATTACAGGGATCACTTCAAATTACATTTGAAAATCTTGGCACAAACAGGTTTCAAAGTCTGCCGGTACCCACAAATAATAGCAACAAGCATCTATACTTAACCACATTAACTACATCTCACAATACACATTAAGGCAACTACACTATTACCTACAATCTTCTGTGTTATGTCTCAAATGTGAGCCTGGTGTGACTGAAAGCACACCTGACATCCTGGAGGAAACATGAAGTAGGAAAGGGAAACCTTTTTTTCTCCCATTGCCCAAAGTGCAACAGTGAAGGGGGAATTGTCCTTATCTAGTTTCCAAGGGATGATCACAATAGCCATTTAATTTTTTGAAAGATTTGCTTTTCTCCTCATGCCAAAATAAGAACACTAAAATGACTCAGAATGCAACTACAGACAGTTGTTAAGCCTTTATCAAAATAGCCAAATATTTGTAATGATTTGGGATTTATTTTAACAATATTTATTTTAATACTGTTTATTCAGTGCTATCTAATATGTAGAATCAAGGCACTTAAGGCCTCAGAAAAGAGAAATTTATCTCTAACATAAGTGGTTAAAACCACTCTCTCTGCTGACTTGTTTCACCAATGAATTTAGCATGCCCAACATACAAGATGCAGCAGCTGAACATCAGATCCAGTACAGGCTTCTGCTGTGTTCATCAGACAACAGCGCTTGCAACTCAAGGACTCACTTTGATGTCCATTCATTAGAATGCTGGAGCGATAGCTCAAGTGCCATTACCTTCAACTCACCTTTGTTCTGCAGGATAACTTGTATTCCCAGTTAAATCCCTTCCTGTACCAATCTTTATGATAATATATGCAGGACTGCGATGTCATCTGGTTAAGTAGATTCACTGCCTTTTGGGATTGCACATATCCTGTTACAAGGGTCACTTGTTCCTCAAATGTTTCTGTCTGAACAGAGAGCTTCACAGCTTCTATGTATACAAAATATTGGACAGCTTTTCCCTGCCCCAAAACTGCTACATGGGAAATTTCTATGAACAAAGGGCTGGAAGACATGAGTTGTTTAAGGCCATGTGCGAGTTAGATTGGACACTTTGCATGCTTTTGTCTTAGCCCCTGAGACTGCTTAACCTGCTTAGAGAGTTCGCATTGCTTAGTTTTTTCCCAGAAGTAAAATACATCCACTGAATGTTGGCGTTGTCTTTCAATTTCAATGAAGACCAAAAGCAGTTGGCAAAGAGATACCCCAACTGGCAGAAGGATGCCAGCAGCAAGAGTGGAAAGATGAGACTAGGAATAAGAAGACTACTAACACAGACGTGATAAAACCAGCACCCTGGAGGTTAGACAAAACAACCCCATTTCAGGCTCATCACAGTAATTTCAGTGCAATAATCCATTTGTTCACAAACACCCTCACAAGCTCATCGGGCTGTTTGCAAGCTGGAAGCTGCAGGCAACTTTCTGCAGAGGAGTCATCAAAAGTACAAATCATACATGGTATTTCCTCTTAAGTATGGGGAGGAAGTAATCAGGGAGGTGAAGGCAGCCAGGATTTTTAAAGGAATGACTGAAAGGACTACAGTTCCATGTAAATAGTGGAGCTACCATAGGTGAGACTGTAGTACTTCTACAGGGGAGATTTTTAAGAGAAATGAGGAAAACAAGAAAGAAAGCAAACTAGAACTACACTAGGAGATACACGAATGAGACAAGTGGAGATTTTTAATATGAAACACATTTCCTGAGAGGAAATGAGACTGGTCCTCAAAAATACCAAGCATGTTGCTCATAAGGAGGGAAGAGAAGATTAATTTGGTGGATATAAACAATTACAGATGCTAAAATGACAACAAAGCATGTTGTTAGGAGACAACCTGTATACCAGCTAGGGATTATCAATATCAGAAAGGAAAAGGTGTAAAAGAAAAAATTAGTTAAGACAGTATGTGAAACTTTGTGCTTTCAGGTATTGGAAAAGTATTCTGATATCAAACACACTTTATTTTCAGGGTTTACATTTGACCAGACATCTTAAAATTAATATTTGACTTTAAAAAATAGGATGAAGATATGAAATGAAAATATCCTACATGCCATGTACTGAGAACTATATTGAACCTGAAAATGGCCGGTAACAATAGCCAGGTAAAAAGGTCATCTTTCAAGAGATTTGCTTAACCAAATGTGTCCAGTATACTAATTTAATATATTGAATGCTATATCTTTGTAAGCAGGTATAGACCCACTGCATTAACTACAATTTGTAAAGCTTGATGAAAACATCTAAAGCAGCTACAGAATCCTGTCTGGGTTCCAGGCTTCAATTTTTGTTTTTCCTGAAATGTGGGATGCTACCTCACAAATAATAATAATAATAAATGGTCATATACAAATTCGAGGAGTAAGATGTGCTAACAATTCACAATACAATAAAATTCTCTTCTTGCAATAGTATGAAAGATTTGTTAACTAAAAAATATAATATAATAAATCCTTATGCTTCATCCATAGTCATGTCACCTAAAAGTTTTCTTCAGTAAATTAAGTCAGTGCAGGTTAAAACCATGCCTATTTAGATTTTTCTTTAAGACAATGAATCCTGAAGAAAACATTCAGAAATGCAAATTTCACAGTCACAGAATCACAGAATGTTAGAGGATGGAAGAGACCTTCAAAATCGAGTCCAACCCCCTCCCAGAACAGGATAAAACTAGGGCAGATGACTCAGAAATGCATCCAGACAGGTCTTGAAAGTCTCCAGAAAAAGAGACTCCACAAAGTCTCTGGGGAGTCTGTTCCAGTGCTCTGTAACCCTTACAGTAAAGCAGTTCTTCCTCAGGTTAGAATCATAGATTAGTTTCGGCTGGAAGACACCTTCAAGATCATCAAGTCCAACCTTATTCCTAGCCCGATCAAAACCACTAAACCATGCCCCTAAGAACAACATCTACCTGGCTCTTAAACACTTCCAGGGATGGTGACTCCATCACCTTCCTTGGGCAGGCTATTCCAATGACTGACAACCCTTTCAGTAAAGAAATTCTTCCTAATATCCAGCCTGAACCTCCCCTGGTTCAACTTCAGGCCATTTCTTCTTGTTCTATCGCTTGTCACCAGGGAGAACAGACCAACTCCCATCTTGCTACAACTTCCCTTCAGGAAACTGTAGAGAGCAATAAGGTCTCCCCTCAGCCTTCTTTTCTCAAGACTAAACAGCCTCAGATCCTTCAGCCTTTCCTCATTACAGACATGCTCCAAACCCTTTACTAGCTTGGTAGCCCACCTCTGTACCCTCTTCAGCACCTCAACGTCTTTCTTGTAGAGAGAGGCCCAAAAATGGGCCTAACCAAAGCCAGGTACAGAGGAATGATCACCTCCCTGCTCCCGCCTACTACGGAACTTTCTATACTCGAGCTTGAAAATTTCACCTGTCTTAAGAAAGAATAATTTCTGCTGAACAGTGATTTTTAAATCATAAAAATATATTCAGAATCTGTGTGCCCATAAGCTTGGCAGATGTTCTTAAAAATATTGCCTGGTTCTAGGATTAGTATCATTACACTGTCATTGCTGCATGCCCCTGATAAATATTGAAAAACTTTCATGATTTTCTGGTACCCTTACGTTTTCTGAATCCAATACTCATGTTTTTATTGCTCGTATGATTTTAGCCAATATGCGTAATTCTCACTGCAGGCCAGCCTAGGCGTAGCTTCAGATGCAGATTTGCTTTGGTACCCATTACATGTCTGTTTGTGCACTTCTGATGCTCTCTCCTGGCAAGGAACCAAAGTGATCCTGCCCAGTTACACCCTGGGCAAGATGGTAGGTCATGCTTTTCAGTCCTAATGAAGAGAATCCTTAAACTGAAAATTGCTGGGTAACAATATCTGGTTGTACTTGTGTCTGATAAAGACAAGGTGCACTCAGCATTCCTTCAGCCTGTCATCCAGTGGTTTCTCACTTTTTGCATTTTTTGCATCTGCATAGAAGTTGCAGGATGGACTAGCCAGTGGCTTTGCACAGTATCCTTTGTAAGGAGAGCATTAGGCATGCCTGCTGTTGTGCAGGCAGGATGACTCTGATGGATTTTGCATTTGCCCATGGAAGAAAGCAATCATCCCTTGCTGCCAAAATCCAGGCAAGCTAGAAAAACTACAAGTTAGAAAGAGGAGAAAAAACCTTTAAGACTTTTTGCTTTATAAGCTTTATTGAGCTAGCACAATCTGGACTAATTATGGTCCTAAAAATTAGTTATGTCATAACGCTGACTGATGTATTGCATGAACATGTGTACGGACACGCCTGTGTATGAAAGAGAAAGACACAGCTACCATAACAATCATAACCTAAGAAACCGCAGGACTGGCACGAAAATAATGCATTTGACAATCAATCCAGTTTTGTTAAATACTGTGGATTATGTTCTAGATTCCTTTGGGAAAGTACAGAAAATTCCTGTGCAGACCTGAGGGAAAATTATCTTACTGATCTGTTAGCACCTCTGCTCTTAATATAAACATTGGCAAAAACTATGTAAATACTGATGAATTATGGAAAGGAAGTGAGTAATTTAACAGCAAGAAGCTCCTTTTTAAATACATGAAAATGAAATGCTTAATGTGTCCCAGGATGTGTTGTGTGTATGAGAGTGATTACATACAAATGGCATGTAATGAGCAACCTGAGAAAATGTAACTTGTACTACTTTGAAATTAATTATTCCTCAATTATAGCCACAGTAGTGTACTTGCTCTGGTTGTGATTAAAGTTCCTCCTCTGACATTGTTCACCTGCTACTATGAAAACAAACACATTTAGCAAAAGAATCAATAACTGTATTTTTCCTAAAGCTATTTCTTGCTTTCTTAGGTAAATTAGGCCCAGACCCTCCACTTAATTCTCTTCCAGCAGCATTCTGAGCTCACAGGTGTGGAGTGCAAGTCACTTTGTGACAGACCAGCAGCCAGGAGGATGATCACTTTGCCTTCAACACTACACATATTTTCTCAACTATTTATCAAATCTGCTAAAGCTTGCCAAAAACATGTAGAGAGTTTATCCCAGGCCTCCACACCCCTGTTGCCCCTCTGTCCACATTTATAATCTGCACTGCACTGAGTTTTCTCATCTAAATTTAGAGCTGTCTGTGCTTTTTTAAGCAGTTCCTTAATAAACTCCTCACACCATACACTTAAGGAGGTGAATATGCCAAAGCTTCTGGGGTACCTTCAAGTGGGAATCTGTCATGATGTGCAAGAGCCCTTTCCAGGACTGGTGAGTGCAGGTGAGACCTCACCTCTGCTGCGTCCTGTGGCTGTCAGGTGGGGTGTAGGGAGCTCTGACCCTGTCATCTCACTTCCACAGGAAAGGACTGGGTAGCAATTCCATGACTGTTACCAGGACTGGAGACATACTGTGTAATTTAGTGGTAGACTGCCCATACTGGCAAAGCAGGAGTTTCCTATTACCAAACCCAGTATCATGTCTTCCACACAGTTAGGTCCCTTCCTGGGGCTGCTTTTGCTGATTCATATATATGTGAGAAGTGTTTGCAGAAATTACATATCTGTGGCTTTAAAAGAGTGAGAGAAAATTCACCTGATCAAGGTTACTGCATGGGTTGGTGTTGTAGTCCTCATTAAGAGGTCTAACACTGGTAGCCAGTTTCACAGACACATGAAGAGAGCAGGTGCGTGTGTGCTGACTGCCACCCTCTTCACTCTGCTCTGTTTTTCTCAAAATCTCCCCACTTGAATCACCCCTGGTTTTGCAGAGGTCATTTGCATTGCCTGTGATTAACTAAATATTGTCTCGGGCTGTATTTTAACATGGGTGGGACTGCAGAGGAAGGGGCAAAGCCTGTTATTTTCCTCCTTGGCTCCTCTTCTGGTAAAATATTGCAGCACCTTGCCTTGTTGTTCCTGTCATGTTTTATATTTGGTTAAAAGGCCCAGTGGTCTTTGGGCAGTGTGTGCCAAGAAAAAAATGTCCCTTCTAGTCTCCTTCCATTTCCTCTCCACTTTCCTCCAGGGTCAAACCCCCTCATTTTACTGGGAGCTTCATGCTCTCCTCATTGCCCAACAAACTAGAGTGAAAACAAGAATTATTGTTATTTAACAAATTTGAACAAGAGAAATAAAGCATAGTTACACTAAAAAAAAGTCAATTTCAGCAACATTTTCACTGAAAAGTATAACGTGGAAATAGAGACATTGTACTGTCAAGAAGCTTGGGAATATGCAGAAACTAAATGTCAGTATACTTCTGCAACCTCCTTGACTGCAAGAGGGCTTTGCAAAATATTTTAGTAATATAACTGTGTCAGGGTTGCTTTCCTGGGACTACCAGCAGTCTGAAAGGCTAGTCTGAATATCATGTAATTTATGAGACCTAAACTAAAATGGTATTATACCAGCCTGGTTAAACCAAAGGTTTAGCATAGGGTGAGCTCTGCCCATTTGGAGACTATATCTAGTTGAAATTCAATTCACTGGGTTTATCTCTAATGAGTAAGTTTTCTCTAATGACAGCTCTTATCCCAAGGGTGGAGATATGAAACATTGCTTTGCTTCATGGTGGAAGCTGGGAGCTATTACAAGGAAGGAAATGCAGAAGGAGTAAGAGATGAGTGGGAAGAGGGATAGAAGAGAACAGGAGATGGAAGAGACTGGGAAGAAAGCGCAGAGACCAGGAAGGGCAACACATCTTCTTAGTCAGCAACAATGACTGTAAGAAGACATTAAGCAGATAAACAATTTACTTCTTAAAAGCCATATTCTACCCTTGAAGTATGTGCAGACCTCCCCATGAGGTCAGTGGGTGTGCCAGTCTGGGCTGTCAAAAAATACGTTGTCTGAAGTTCATATCCTGGCCTTCTGGGAGTAGCTGGACATGAAATTTGGCACTGGCTGTGGAACTAGTTTGACATTACTGTACAGACCAACTGACGCTGGTGGACGCATGTCTGAGGTGTGATTGTGCAAGGATGTTTTTTCACCCTCAGCTCATGGGGAAAGTCGACCAAGTTGCTTAGTGTGAATAGGTTGTCTATTAATTTGTAGTCATGGAGTGATTTTGTGATTTCCTGTGTGTTAATTCTCACCCCTTCCAGAAGGTGATAATTCCTTCTTGAAGTAAGGGTGTTATCTGCTTTATCAGTTGAGGTTACCTGAATGTGCCAGGATACTAATGGAGGTTCTTTCTGGCAACACAAAGAATTCATGGGAGAGAAGGGAATGGGTCCATGAGAGAAGTACTGCCATCCTCTGTTCCATGGTTATGTCTCCACTAACTTCAATACAACCAAAATTCATTTCTGTACAACAGTTTAAGGCAGTTAGTAAAAAAAAAAAAAAAATTTAGTCATTAATTACCAAACAGATCTAACGATTAGAATCACTATGTAGTTCTCAGCACCTGTTTTGATCCTATTGGCAGTAATTGTGCTCCAAATGGCATAACTTGTATATAACAGGAAAACTAAGGAGGTGGCCATACAGCATCCTTTGAGCTCAGGAACTGGGGCAGTGGGGTGATGTAAGGGCTAAGGGGTTATTTCCAGGCTTGGGGCTGGTGGAAGCGAGAATTGTCAGAAACTGAATGGACTTGGAAGAGTCTGATTTCTCTGAAAGGAGAATTTAGGCTAATGTAAATCACTTCCAGAAAAGGTTTAGAGGAGGTGGAGTTCATAATAAGATTTTTTTCAGTGTACCCAGGAGCCTAGCTAGTCCAAGATCCTCTCCAAGAAAGATCAACACCAGTTATATCTGATAAATTTATAAATAATCCCCTATAAAACAGGTGAAATATAATCTAAAATCTACAAGGATGTCCTCCTAATCCTGAACAGAGGTTAGATAAAATCTCGACACACAGAGTTTCTGTCATTTCCAAAATATTTCTGTCACTGACTTTCAACATCTGCGTTTTGTGTCATCTTTAGAACGCATTGCCAAATTTAACCTTGGTTTAAAACATTCCTTAGTCTTAATTTTTTTTTTTTGGCTTCAAGACACGTATCACTATCGGTGTCAAAATGTGGAGATGTATTCTCTTGCTTCCATTTTGGACTTGCTATCTTTGAATTTCATTTAATTTCTCCTCCTTGTGCTTCAAGTTAGAAGAATCAACAAAACAAACATAAAAGTCCTATGACCTTCTGACATGCCCCACCTTGGTTAAAACAGGTGTAGGAGAAAAAAAGTCCACATCCTTTAAGCCGTTTCAGAAAAAAAATATGAGAATTATCAATAGCAGATAGGCTGTGCTGGGTGAAAGATACGTTCTAGGTAAAAGTTCAAAGATAATTTGGAATTGAGGCAACTACTGCCTTTATTTACCCTTTACTAAGGAGCCCACAACCCTTTTATTCTTCATCATGGAAGCTGTTTTGCAATCATCAAGCTTCTCTTCACAAAAGGACACGTGATGGCTGTCCTCATCTGGCCAATACATCAAATATGTTCTAGATTTTGTCTGGGGTTGGAATTTTTTTCACTACCTTTGTTCTGAATTTATGTCCCAGTGGGGCATTTAAACTGGAGGTGACAGTGTGTCTATCTGTACCCCAGCCCTGTCAATCCAGTTACTGACAAGGAGAAAAAGTGAATTAGAGACTCATGCTGCTTCAGTTCAGTTTCTCTCTCAAAAATAGATATCAGTGTGAAGTAGCCATGAAAGGGCTTTTTGTGTATGGCGTTATCATGTCATAGCAGGGGTTGCTGTAATGAACTGAGGAAATGTGAGATGAAGTGGGAATACAGGCATGGGTGAAAAAACTGACAAAATGTCAGGAATCCTTTTTCGTAAATCTAAATGTAGAACTGAAACAAGAGCTGAAATGTATTAAATAACTGTCAAGTGGAGAATTACTGGGAGCTGCTTTCCACTCTGTGTAGAACATGCCTTTCAAAATAATAAGTAGCATCATTTTCAGCTGATGCTTCACACAGCAGTATAGGGGCATGCAAAATTGGAGTTAGATGCAACCAGGGTAGAATAGCATCCTACTACAGCCTCTGGTGAACAATGTTAATTAGCACCCACTGGGAAGGGAACTTGCTTCCATGCACTGGAGAGCTGTGTAAGTGCAGAAACATGTAATAACTACTCTGTTGTGGCCTTGCATTGAGATCTCATGCTCCCTGTAAAAGGGCAGTCGTGATCAAAGTATTTAAGAGCATAGCATGCAGGGATAGTTTGGCATTTCAGGTGAGGTTGCCACGAAATAAAAAAATGCACACAAAAGGAGCTGACAGAGGCATGGAAAATATAGGGAGCCAGGCCAGTTGGATGCTTTGTGGATAACCTCATGGATATCATCACCAAGTGGTCTGTGTTGTCCTCCTCTCTCCCTCTCACTCCCTGCCAACAGTGGGTACTCCCCACCATGAGCTTCTATAGACAAAACAGAAGAGTAGAGGCTGACGTCTGTGGCTCTCTGCTGTGCCTGGGTCACAGCTTTTGATGTCTTATACTCAAAGACAGTCACACCTGTGTCACGTTGGTGACAACAGGAGGAAATGACATGCTGAAAAAGCACTATGTGGGGAGACCTTAATGCCACGTACAGATCCTTACAGAAATCTGTAGCAAAAAATAAATGATGGTATAGTAATCAAGGACAGTGCTTCAACTTTCTGCTTTACCCTTCCTGCTGCATAACTGAAATGTAGGTGTGTTTCTTGAACTGGACTCTCATCTTGATCAATCAAACACGCGATAAGGGGATTACGCAGAAAGGCAAGTGCCTGCTAAGCTGTCCATCTGACTTTGCAGAGTATGAAAGCTCTTCACAGACAGTTAATTTGCTCCTCCAAACAAGTCTAATGGCACAATGTTATGCCCTCCCTACCAGCTGTCAGCAAAAGAGCCTCTCCATTCAACAGGGGAGCACCTCTAGTAGTTAGTACTTTAGAGCTTTGTTTGACAAATAAATACACAAACCAAAATAGCACTGGCCACATCCTAAAAACTGTGCCAAACCTTTCTAACACAGCTGTCCTGTGCTGCTGACCTGAAGTAGAAGCACTGTAAAAACCTTTCTCCTTCATTTTGACAGGTCTTCTCTCATACACCCAAACTGGTTAAGCTTATTGACTCTACTTGGTGAAAGAAATAGAAAAGCTTTTTGCTTTTATACTAATTCCTTGAAAAAAAGTTGATCCAGGCTTGGATCTTTTAAAAAGCATAACACTGAATTGCAGTACTCTGTCTCATCACAAAAAGCTCAGCTGCTCTGATGGTGGAAACTCTCCGCAGAAATCACATCTGAGTGTGGCACTCATAAACCAGATGCGTGTTGTTATTCACCCTCGGGGATTCTCTTCAGAATGCCTGTCCCTGTTTCTAGACCACTCGCTTTAGCGTGATTTTCTCTGAAACAAAACAAAGGCAGACAAATGAGTGTTAACTGTGCTTGAATAAAGGCACTTGTTCCATCCACCATCCCCATGGACTGAGGCAGGAAAGGATGCACAAAAGCTCTGGGCTGGCTGTGGAACACATCCTGGCTTCTGGGCATTGCATTATTTTGCTATCTTTTATTTATTTTTGTTTCATTTTGTTTGCCTTAAATATAAAAACTAAGAAAAGAAGTGGGAGGGTGAAGACAGAGACTGAGACAACCTTGCAAATACTATGATTTCACCTTTTCTCACAGGTTTTGTTGTTTCATTTAGCCTACATTAGGGCTTTTGATCTCAGACCCACTATAGAGCAGATTTGCTATTAAAATAATACTGCTTTTAAATTATGTTTGCTTTAAGTAAGTTCAGAGCATGATTATTGGAACTTGAGAAAATAAGAGACTGTTTGTTTTAACTGAATTCATAACATATGTTTGTAATAAATGGACTTGGGCAGTTGTCCTGATACTAAATGGGCCAAAATTTGAAATTACTGCAGCCTTGATGAAATTTCAGCACTGTAAAATCCAGTAAAAAAATCACGTGTGAAAGTTAACAACTGAGCAGAGTGAAGGAGCTCAGGGGCAGGATTTATAGCTGCACAGTGTGTTGGGCAACAGGGAGCAGTGGAAATGTGTTCTCGGAGGGAAAAGAGTTTCTGAGGCTCCCAGCAAGACTGTGCCCCATTGCCATTTACAGGGCTGTATACTGAGCTCAGCCGTCAGCCACCTGTATTTCTCCTCAGTAGCAGCAGTGCCTGCTCAGACCACCTACTTTGAAATCCAAAGCCAGTTAAGGCAGATTTAACCTCTCAGGTTCAAGACAGAGATGTAAATTGCCTGTTACCCAGGGAATCCTAGCTGAAGGACTTCTTTTGCTGGTTCTGTCTCCAACATTGCCTGAAAAGTTCACAGTATATCTCTAAATGTGTCTTGTTGATGGTCTGAGCTGGCAGGCTGAATTTTACTGAGAAATTTCATCTCACAGTTCCCACTACCTCCTCCTTTGATGATAAAAAGTCTAGGATGAACATCAACAGAGAACTTGCCAGTCACAGATCTCTGGCTACTGACACTCTTCCACGGCCATTTGCAATGGATTTCATAAAACCAAAGACAGGTTTCTTTATTACAGTTGCCTTATAGTACAAGTGCTCTACTTTTGTCTTCTTTGACTTGAATGAGAAGATGATGCACAAGAGAAGATGTCAGCCTGTGCCCTTCACAGTCACAGGATATGCAGGGGATCTAACTCCTGTGGTCTCCCAAGGCTCACCTCCTTCCTGCTCTCCAGCCATTTGTAGCTCATATGCAGTAGTTCTCTCCATTTGTTTACTGTGATTTCCTTAATAAACTAGACTATGCTTTGGACTTAATCCCTGCACATTAAACACTGACCAGAACAGTGAACAAAGCCTTGAGGGAAACCCCCCCAAGAACATTTAGAATCAAAGCATCTATGAGCAAACCAAATTAATTAAAAAAAAAAAACAAGAAAAAAAAAAAAAAAAAAAAAAAAAAAAAAAAAAAAAAAAAAACCAAGAAAAACCCCAATAAGTGCTCTTCCCTCCAGCCTATCTTTTTTGACCTTGGGTTTACAAAGAACATTTTCCTGCTGTCCCTTCATGAGAAATTATTTTTCGTTCTTTCATTCTCTTCTGATCTCTTTATTTCAGGGATGTTCTTCATGGACAAAATAACTCTACTGTTTCAGCCTGTGGTCAGGAAACATGCAGGTATTCTGAGTCAACTCTTTGATTCTTTGTCAAGAAGTTTCTCATCTTAATCAGTTATGTGACTTCCCAGATTGTTTTTCCAACAGCTTTCCCCTAAGTAAACTAAAAATATTTACATAGGGAGTAATTCTTATACAGAAACTGAGCCTTCCTGTCATGTCAGCTCCCGTTGTTGGTGTTGTTCCACACATCAAGCCAGGAAAAAACTTTTGAAGGAGTAACTAATGTGATCATCCCCATCCTGACTTGCACTGTAGCTCTTTGTTTAACTCGTTTAGCCTATGGGAGGCTGTCACTGCTTGGGTTGATGGACAAGGCCCTGCTTAATCCCTCCATATCTGCTGTGGCCACCAACAGGAGAAAGCCGAGATCTCACAGGACATATGGCTATTGGGTTGGATACATAGTATGACAGGTAGAAACAACAGAGAGATGGATGGATTTTTGCTTGGCTGAGTACTGGATTGTGCTCACTGCTGGGTGGCAGATCAGACTGTTCCTGTCGTGTGACAAGGATGTGCCAAGCCCTTGATTTGCATTCCTATTGACTACTGTGCAAAGAAATGGCATAACTGTCTTTAGAGGTCAATATTAACTTTAGATAGACCTCTATTCCAGCAAGAGTGTTGCTATTAATATTACTCAATATTTTTACACTATTGCTTAGAAATGGCATCACCTTTAGTATCATTTAAATCTTTTCTGCTCACCAGCCTCTTCCAAAGAAATTTTGGTGCAACTACAGACACCTAAATGTTTCAGTAGGAGAAGCTGTACTTTTCCATACATGAAAACCTAAATGGGGTCAAGTTATACTTCTAACACATATGAACTAGAGGATGTCAAAATGAGACACTATCGATCGAAGGATATCTTCAGCAGGATGCAGGAAAAGCATTTAGTAGAGGTGGTATCTGTACGCAACATGGCCTGAAAAGATAACACCAAAAGGGTCACGTCTGAAGGCTGTTTCCTCTGCTAAATAGCAGAGCTTGCCGGGGGAAGGATTGGATGCTATAATGACATTCAGCTCTTCTCCAGTAACAGTGTTTTACTGTGTGTTGTTCTTAAGACATATTGTAAGAAAGAGAATGTAGACTGTGTGGTGGGTGTGTGAAGAATATATCCATCATTCCCACACAAGCTCACTGTAGCCAGGTACTATATTTTACAGCAAACTTGTCTGATGATTTGCAGTTACAGTTACACTTGAAATGACTTTTGAAACATGAATGTAATTAAATCCCTAAAAGGCTTATATAAAAGGCATACCCCCTTCTGCAATATCTGTGGGCCTTAAATCTGCTCAATATACTGAGAGACTATGGAGCCTTTGATTATACAAGTAATTAAATTTAAAATTTTATTAAACTTGTTAATAAAGACATAAAACATAGAACTTCATCCTTTGATTTGTTGTGAGCTTTCACTAAATCCACAATATCCTGGCACATGAATACCCTGTGTTTAAGGCTAATCTGGTTTAACCACATAAATTCAAAATAGTGACATCACTTCAAAGGGGACAGAGAAGGAAACCAATTGTGCTACATCAAAAAAACTTTCTAAAGGCATACAGTGTATCCTGAGTAAAGCAGCTGTGTGAAGTTAGCAACAGTGCCTACAGGCACTGTTCAGCTTCAGGTTGAAGAGCAATGCCCAACAGAGTTGCAGAGGGTTTCACCTTGTTCTGCTGAGAGATCAAAAGGCCTTCTCTGTCTTACCAGAGATAGCTGTGAAGTTGAGCTCTGGAAATTATTACAATCCATTTCAAAGCTGAAGAGGCATCAGAGAAGGAGATATCTAAGACAGATGAACTCCTCAAAAACAGGTCAGGGGGAATCTCCCAATCCTTTGGCTCTTGGAGGAGACATAGAGGCATCCTTGATACAGGAAAGAACCTACTGTTACTTTTCCTTACCTTATCTCTTCAGTCTTCGGGCTGTAATTTCCAGAGGGTGCTCACTGAACAATAGGCTCAGGTCCTTATTTTAAACTTGTGAAAGATTCTAAAATATGACTAAAAATAGAACCTAAGTTAAGCTCTTCTCTTATGAGTTCCCTTGTCCATGTAGAGGAAAGACTGATGTTTCAAATTCTTAGTTCCTTTTTCTCTGTCCTCCAGAAAAAGAAAAAAAGAAAAAGGNAGAAAAAGAAAAGGAAAAAGAAAAAGAAAAGGGCAGAAAAGCACACAATTAGTACAGCAACTCTTCTGTTCCTCTGAAGCCAACAGTAAAAAAAAAACTCAACTCCAAAACAAATGAACAGTGATGTTGAAGGTCATAGGATTTTCTCTTTGTAATGAGGCTGTTCATATGACTGGCTTCATAGGAGTTAATTTGTAGAGGTTTGCTGTGATTGCACATTTAAGGAAAGACATGTAAAAGATTTTCTTCTTTCAAATATGAACTCACATAATATACTCACACTTGTGCTGTTAAAAGCACAGATCATAAAACACAGGTGCTTCAAGGTGGCCTCCTTGGCTCTGCCATTATATAGCTCTCTCAGCTCATTTTTAAACATTTACATTTGTTCATCAGATATTAACATACTTTTTGCCATTCCATACATCAGGATAAAAATTGTATTCTTAGGACAAGTCAATGAAGGAAAACTTCATAAAGCTACTCAGCCTCACAGCTGTAACTTGAAACAGTTTTGGCCTTTGATGGGAGGAGAGAAAGAGAGGAAGAAGGATCTGTGTATATGCATTATAACCCTTAACGTTTACAGAAACACAGGTTCCCAAGAGACATTTCAATAATGGTTTTTGTCAAATATTTATATTGCTATAACTCTATATGTTTAATGATATTCCCCTTTAAGGTTTCTGTGGTTTAGCAAGGAAAATGCAAATATTCTTGATGATGATTTGTTAGTAATCTCTTGTAGCAACACAGTGTATAAAATCCTCTCCAAGTAACTGCCTTTTTCACACATCTGGAAAGACTCCATTTTTTTTATCTGCCAGAGCCTTATTACATAAATAAACAGAAGAATATATGTAGTCATAGAATGACTGAATTGAGTATAATCTTACAAAAACAAACCCTGTCTCAATACTCCTTTGTTTGTTGCCTTTTGGCACTATTATTGACTCTCTTGTGTGTATCTTATAATCATTACTGCCCCCACTTTCTGCCTGATGTGAAAAGGGTCCAGGTGGTCAGCAACAACAAGGCCAAGGCTTGCCTAGCAGTGTAACTTTCTGGAGTGGAATGCATCCTGGAAATGGGATCTCTGATTCTCATGCACTTTCCTAGTGGGTCAGAGCACCACCACTGTTCAGGATGTCACAGACATTGTATGAAACAAATCTGACCTACTGGTGCACATGTTATTTCTTCTGAGCAACTCTACAGAGAAGATAAGGGACATGTATCTCCTTCATGGCTATGACCATCTTAAGAAGCACTTCTGGTACATTCTTACATTCACCTGAAGAAAGAAAATTAATGATCAATAACAGGGGAGGAAAAAAACAAAAGGAAATTCACCCTTGAGTGAATTAAAAGCATTTTTAAAATCTCTTACAGACTCATCTATGAATGCCTCCTATCACTGAGAGAAAATGCTGTCACTTTGTTCTCGTTCAACAGGCATTCCGTAGGGTGATTACCTCCTGCTCAGTACTTTGACAGGAGGGGAACTGCACAGCTGCAGTACATGAAGCCTGGCTATAAATGTCTATTTCATGTACTTACTGGTGAAACACAACCCTCCTGGGCCAGGACTGAGTTACAAAATCTGGTACCTTTTGGCAGTGAAAACACTGGAGCACCCTGCAAGCACGGGACGGAATCCCATATGTAGAGGGGAAACAACATTATGTCTATGGCAGCAGAGGTGCCCTAGTTTCTGTGTACATTTGTCATGATAACAAATACATGTAACAGAGCAACACAGAAAATAAAAGAAAGGAGTTTAATGATTTTGCTTATAGCTATTTACCTTAACCTGGTCCTAAAGGCAGTAAAAAGGCATTTACACAGAAATCATGAGTAGTCTAATCAGATGACATTTACTGAAAACACAGTTTCATTTCCATTAGATAATTTTTTTCACAAATCACAATTTCTGTGATAAACCTTTACTTATTCACCCTGTTACAACAAATACCAGCTACAGAGATAAGCCTTTATCTCCTATATTTTTTGAAGCTCAGGAAAGGGAGGAAATTACTTACCCGGGATGCTTTGGCACAGAGTTCATAACTCAGGAACATTTCTTTGATACTGCCACTTAAAGTGAACATAAGGGAGGGAAATCCAATCTTGTCTATATGTATTCACGTGTTGCCTGAAGGAATTAGGTTCCTATTGTAAATGAAGTTCAACCCAAGCCCTGGAAACCCAAAACTCCAAGTTCCATTTCAGTGTGGCATCATCTTGTGTATGGGCTCCTTGTTCCACCAGGCACAGCAGTTTGGAAATCAGAGACCTCAGGATGCAATTGCTCAAAGCATAAGGTTATACACAGGGGGTGATGTC
Organism: Chloroceryle aenea; assembly: GCA_013399075.1. Classification (NCBI taxonomy): domain Eukaryota; kingdom Metazoa; phylum Chordata; class Aves; order Coraciiformes; family Cerylidae; genus Chloroceryle; species Chloroceryle aenea. Next base: position 213,588 of record VWZY01003161.1, read on the forward strand.
GTTCTTGCTCTACTTCTGGCATGGGTCTGTCAAAGGAGGGAGGCTGTGGTAAGACACTGTATCTGGGACATCACATGTTTATCTCTCTACACCATTCCATGACTTCTCTGATACCCGGGGACTCAGCAGACCTGAGCAGCCAGTGTGGGATGGGGATACTTACTGTGTGCAGCAAAGTGAGGGGAAGCAGAAGAAAAAACATGTTGCTTAATGGGAAGCCTGAACTACCCCCACCATCATCTATAAATGTAGGAATCAGGTGGGAGAGCCACAAAACCAAACATTGCTGGGACACACACACATGATAACGAAGAAGCAGGGCCTAGACCTGGGCAACTACAAATGCCAACTTTTCACAGTCTGACACCAACTTATGCCCAGCTGGAAACAAACCCATAGACCTTGAGTTGCATCCACCAACAGACAGGAACTGGGACAGAATGCCTGGCAGTATTTATGGGCACCAGATGGAGAGCACAGGGACATGGAACACCAGAAAAGTAACACATTGTTTTGCTTATGATTAGAAAATTGACAGTTCCAAAGCAGCAAATACAGGCATATATTGAACTCAGTTTTCCACACTTATAGAGTAATGAAAAGGGATCATTTGGCAGAAGACATTGAGCTATTTTTCTGGGATCCTTCAGATGCCATGGCTTAAATGCTTTCATCACATATAACCAGCTCTCCATTTATCTGAGTCTTCTGCTGCAAACAGTCCTCCACACAGAGACCCAGATCACCCTTGTCATTACAACTTGTCACACATCTCTTTTTATTTTTGGTGTTGTACTGGAATATTACATCCACCACATATTGCTCTAGGCTGTGGAACAAACCATGAATGGGGGCAGGGGTGAGGAGATGGAGAGTAGGAATGGGAGAAGACAAAAAAGAAGGAAACTGCAAATATTAGTAACTATCAACTTTCCTCTGGAGGTTTGACATAGCCTGTAGAAATAAGTCATTGTCATGTCATTGATGACAGTACAGTGAAACATACCAAAGCTAACTTTAAAGGTATAATTGGCACCCTCAAAACCATGGGAACTGGGTCCAACTATAAAATTACCAGAGCAGCATAATAAATGCTGAGCTCTGAACCACCATGAAGAGACAGCTACCAACATCTGGACTAGTGAAGCTAATGCTAGAATGGCCACAACACCCTGCAACATAACCAAAGGGATTGCATGGACACATCTAAAATGAAAGATGCATTTTTGTTACACCTTCTTTTGGATCCTGATGTGTCATGTGCTCCTACTTTCTCTTTGGTGCAATAAGTCCAAAGTATACAACAAAGGCATTGTAGTTTGATTATCTTGTTGAGGTTTTTTGATTATTTTGTTTGCTTTTATGCCTTATCAGATATTTCAGGTTTAGAAACACATTTAATCTCAACTCATTCCTTCAAAAATGTAGAAAAGACAATCTGTAATGAATCTAGCCATGTCTAGATTCAGACAACAGGAGATTTAGCAAAGTGATATACTCAAATCTATGTAAAATGCTATACTGATTTCAGTCTCAGGGCATTCATGCAAACTTCTTTTGTAATTTTATTGATCTAGCACCTGCTCGTTTCATCTTAGAAAAAGGCCAATGTTGAATACCAAAACTAACAAAAGCAGAACAGGGAGAGTAACATATTATTCATTTCACAAGAATATTGTTATTTGAAATTGCTTTCCTTGAAATCAGAAGACAATTTTCAACCAAAGTTGGAATATTTTTTTTTTAATATTAGCAATACATTTTGGGTCAGTAGAAGAGCTCAGCTTTGAGAAAGTTAAAATAATTCACTCCAGACTTAATGTTCATTGTTTAATTGATATTTACCTCAGTTGTCTTTTTTTTTTTTTTTCTGAAAAGAACTCCAGAACAGATAGTCAAATGAAAAATGGGATTTGGAGTTATGTGTTTGATTTGTCCTCAGTTTTCAAGAAACACAGATTAACCTGAGGTAATTTTTCACCACAGTGGGAAAATCTTCATGGCACCACTTATAACCATAATGCAAAAGGCAAACCAATTCACAGTTACATAAATATGAGTTTGGAGACAATTACCAAGACTGTGGTGGAGAGGCTAATGTCAGGGAACTATTCTGGTCTGAACAGCTGTAGCAGAACTGGTCTTTTAGCAGCAGACTTATTATAATCTTTATCCCCTAACATCCACTTTGAATGAAATAAACTGTCAGCAAGAGCACAGTTTTTCCCATCAGAAACATGTAGACTTTTGCTAAAACAGTTCTGCACTGGCCACTTAACAAAAATCTCAGGATAAGCCTTGCTTACGGCAAACCACCCATAGTTTTATGTCAGCAAAACATGCAAGCAAAAAAACCCCAATCATGTAGATAACTCTACCAAACCATCTCTCCTGATTTTGTTACCCAAACAAAAAACAAAACAATTCCCTCCCTCCACCCTCCTACCCTTCCCCTTCCCTCCTACGTTAAAAGAGAAGAAGCAGCCTGCCCAGACTATAAGAACTTCCAGTCTATCCACATCCCCAGTCCCCAAGGCCAGCAGAGCAGCCTGCTCCCCACTAACATCTTTCCAAAAAACACTCCCACCCCTTGAAGTGAGTCATTTTTGTAGGACTCCCCAGGGTGCTCCCAACAGCTTTCACTCAGAACCCCCCCCTGTTTCCCCGAGCTTTCCACCTGTGAGGAGATGGCCCATGGGAGACTGGAGCAGATTTCTCTTACCTCCTTGCCTGCCAGATGCAGGGTGGGGTCTCTGCAGCCCTCACACTCCAATATCACATGATGTCAAAAGCTCTTTCTTAAAAAAATTAAAAATAAAAATAAGGAACTTTTAATTCTCCATTGAAGGCTTTGCATGTTGTATCCAGCTGATGAAGTTTTCTCAGTCACTGGGACTGATTAGATAATCTTTCCTGATAAAGATTTATTTCTTCTTTTACTTGGAAAATGTAGTTGTTCTGAAATCAAAATGTCGTTTCTGAAATCCTTGCAGTTACATCTGAATCTCCTTTTGAAAGTGGAACAGGAATAAATGGTCTGACACAGCTGAAATCTCTGTTTCATTTCAGCATTTTTTACGATGAGCTTTTGACTTTTCAATTCAAAATATCAGTGTGTTTATGCCATTTTTCTCTTTTATATGTTATATCCTTCTACCAAAAGAATCCCAGATCAAAATGAAACACTTTGTTCAATCCAACAATATTCGCATCCAATTTCATTTAAAAGGAGTTTCAAAACTTGACAAAAAATCCTATTACAGAGGTAAAAAATGCACATTATAACACATGCCTGTGTGAGGCAACTGCTTAGGCAATGCCTATTTCTTAAAACCCAATAGCCCACTTGTGGAAAACCACCTGTGATTATCTTCCTATGACTGTAACTGCCTGACCAGCAGAGAAATTTGTAGCACATAATCTGCAGTTTTTGCTTTGCATCCATTCCCCATCAGTGCTTTGCAACACCCAGCATTACATCATTTAATTTTCAGGCCCAAGCTCTGTGTCCTCTATCTTGTGAAGATGCTCATGCACTGAGTGAGGAAACTGGATCTAAGAAGTAAGAGTAAAGGAGCAGTGTGCTTCCCAAAAGCAGTGCTTTAAGGAAAGATTTTCACTAGAATAGTCCAAGGACAAGCGGATTTCTTAAGTACCTCTCTACTCTGCAGTAGCTTTGGAGAGCTGCTTGACTTGCTAGGTGATGTTACCTTCCATGGAGGATCCATGCCCTTGAACTCCTCCGAGAAAGGACGACATTATAACCGGTCTTTAAGAAAGCACATGATTAGTGGCAACATTACATTTTCTTGGTTTATTTTCTGTCCTCTTTGCTCTGGCTTTATTCCGGTGAAGACTTGCCTGTCCTCCTGCTACTGTCATGAAACTCATCAGGAAAGGTTCATGCTTCACAAAACACTCTGCCAAAATCTGTTCGCATACTGAGACTGATCTGGAGTCAGATGGAGTTTGGGATTGACGGCACTGTGTGGGTCCTGTGGTAATGATGGGGAATCCACAAATGCCCATACATTTTTGTCTAAATTCTCCTTTGCAGCTCATCTCTAGAGACTGACAGACAAGTGGGTGCCTCCCCATGGACCTTATCAGGCCCTTCTTTTCAAACTCTAGTGCACAGAAAAAGAGTGAAGTTCATTATACATTTATTTTGTTTATTTTTAAGAGGATATGAGTGTTTAGGATTCTCATATAAGTTATTTTCATACAAAGATATCTTTGGGAACTTTTAAATGGCCACAGAACTTGATTTCATAAAAGTTTCAGCAGCACAGGAGGAATTGTATCTTCACACAGTAGTACTAAATCAACAATTTTGCCTCACCAAGCTGTTTTTTTTACCGTGTAACAAAAGTAGGGAAAACCCTCGAAGAGCTCCCCGAGCGGGAAGTCATCCTGAGAAAGAGACATGTTGTGACTCATCTCCATGGAAACTGAGGGTGATGACGCAAGCAGCCACTTTGGATTATTCTTGTTTAGCAACAAGCATACAACACATAAATACATGTTTGGTGACTAGAGTATTACAAAGACAATGATGAATTGTCCACAGATCCTTATCCATTAAACTATCCAGTAAACCTGGCGGGTGACAGAGATTATCAGAAACCAGCATGGCTAATAACAAAAGCTGATGATTTGCTGGTTTAAGTTCTTTTAATATGAAGATAACAGAAGGAAGTTTTAATATGCCTAAAGAATTTAATTCTGGAAGAATTAAGGCGCTACTTTTATTGCTATTTATTTTTCAAGATGCAACCTGCACTGACAAATGTGGAAATCTCTGGCTATGCTGTGACCCCATCCTGGGCTGTGATAGAGTTCTGATGTGAGACCTCCAGCCCCACAGCAGTGAACTGTCCACAACTAGCTGTCAGCAAAAGGCAGCAACTAACTGTTTGATTTGAACCATTGAGGTATTTTACACATTTGCATGAATCTGTACACACATAGATGCAGCCCCAGTGCATACTCAGGCAACTACGGACTTTGTACAAGCAACTCTAGACATTATATTTTCCTTTACTGAGCATGGAAAATGCATGTTATGATAATGATGATGTTTTACAGATCCTGTCTTGGTGAAGAAAAACTCATGACCCTGAAGAAGAGATTTGTTCCTGCTTTAAAAAGACCTACATCAATATCTCAAGCACCTGCATTTCTATGATATCTATAGATTTAATCTTTAGCACTTTTCCCAAAAGTGTGCTCAAGGCACCTAAGAGTATCACTTTTCTTCTGAGGGTCCTTGCCAAGCTATACGCCTGTCTTTACCTGTGTGACAAATCAGACCCCTTGGAGCACATCTACTCTGTAACTGAGTCGTAAGACAGCAATGCTGTGACAGCTGCTGCTTAGAGGGGATGTCTTTTCACTCAAATAGCTGTCACTGTCTAATTCATACTTATGACCAAACCTGAGGTCTGTGAGCTTGGGCTCAGAGGTCTAAGATGAAACATCTAAGCTACCTTCAACTCTAAAGTCAGGAAATACAGCTAGATGAAATACCACTATGAGATTTTCATTGTTTCTGTGACTGGGAATTCTTTATCTACTAATAAAACCAACTTTTTAAACTATTTTTGCTATATCCCCTCTCTTTAATCACACTTACTTTCTCCCTCCCTTTTCATGAGGGAAACCACCCTAAAGCAACTAGTGTAAGTGGTTCCAGGTAACAGAACAAAATAGTTCAATCCATTTCTAAATCATCTCGTGTGAGACACCAGTTAGGAATGGGGAAATCAATTCTTTGTACTGAACTGTGAATCAGTTGGGAAATGCATCTTCAGCAATATTAAAAAAAACGTGATGGGGAGTGGGTGATCAACAGGCAGCCTACCATAACATGAGACAGACTTGCATATATAAAGCCCTACTGAAACATACATAGTACTAATTCCTCAGTCACTACTTGAAGAAATGAAAGTCACCTCTAGATTGAAGGAGGCTTTTTCAAAATGAGAGCAATCTGGCAGCTCTCCTGGAGTGAGCAAGTATCTGGCTGCACGGCAATTTGGACAGCTTATTTCCCTGTTTGCCTGGCAGTTGGAGATGCAAGACATGCTTCATTAAGAAGGATCACTAGATTGGGATGTGCTTGATTTTAAAACTGAAAATAAGCAGAATTCCTGTTACTTTCAAGTGAGTATCAGTTTCCTTTGAAATTTAGAAGGGTCCTGGTAACAATTACCATATTTTAATGATTATCAACAAAGGGAATATCAAAATCACAGCAAGATTTTAAAAAATAGTTGGTGGTTCTGGAAACATACATTTTTGGTGCATGAGTTGCATCAGTTTTCCAGAGTCTGATTCTCAAAGGTTTGAGTGTTCAATGCTTCCAGAAAATGAGATGCCTTGGACCAAAAACCAGGAGGCATTCAAAGACAAACCAGGAGGCATTCAAAGACATAAATTTGAAAATCTTGGCATTATATGGACTATTTGTTCTTGATTATCCAATTAACTTTCCATTATGTGTACAGCTACCAAATGGATTGTACCTGTGATCCTGCCACCATCCTCTTGCCAGTCCAGAGAATTCATATTTCAGCAAATCCACTCCTCAAAAAAAGACACACCCCCCCCCC
>VWZY01003161.1:220242-255995 GCA_013399075.1 Chloroceryle aenea
AAAAAGGAAAAGTACAGCTAACTTTATAGATGCATTTTCCTCAAAAAGTTAAAATTTTGTGATGGGCTAGAAGATTTCTGGAAATTATGCCTTCCAATCCAAACTATTCTCTGATTATCTGACCCCAGCCATGTGGGAGTTCTGTCTTTTCCTTTCCTTTTTATACTACATTACCCATTCCCTTCAGGTATAGAAGAGTTCTTTCAGCTTGCTCCTGAAAACACCGTTGTAAGGGTGATCTTACCAGGATCCAATAGGCTCCTGCAGTCTCTCAAGGCCTGCATGAATATCAACAAATTCCTGACTGTTTAAGCAATTTTCAGCTCTCATGCATATAAAAAATTTGACATCAGTTAGCCAATGCCATCCTCATCCATTAGTCTACCAATGTCATGCCTGAATGTTTCAGCTGAGAGCCAAGACCCAGAGTTTACAGGAGCTACTCCTGAGACTGAAGGCAGCTTGGTGAAAAAGCACTGAAGTGTCCCCTTGAAATTCCACAAAGGTTGGGCTGTTCAGGGTTGGAAATGGATCTTCCTATATTGTGCAACATGATAAAACAGTTGAAGGTAATGAAGGTCTATGAAAGCACAGATTGCAGACTGTTGGATCGGTTAGAGAAAGTTGTTTTGGAAGGATTCAGAGAGACAGAAATACTAATCAATGATCAACACTTTAGCTCCCAGTTAATTTCTACAACTTCATATTGATTTAATTATAATCCCATAACTGCCATTCACTCCCCACTCCAGTGTTGTACCTAGAGTGTCTAGAAAGCATCTGTAACCTGCATCTAAGGAATCCAACTTCTTTCTGAGCATAGCTCTGGGTCTATCACTTTGGACAACTACTCCCAGTGGATTGCTGACCCCTGCCACTTTATGGCTCAATGGCTCTTTGACAGCTACTTCTGGGTGGCTGCAGGTTAAGACACAAATGTTTCTTCAGTAACCATTTACCTGCTCCCTGTGGATTCCCCTTCTTTATTGTCTCCCTGGCTTCACAGGAAGGCCTAGAAATTCAACCTATGTGAATGTGTAAAGTCATGGGGAAAACGAAAACAATTGACTAACAAAAGAGCCCAAACAGCTTCAAATTTGGCTCTTTTTTTTTGTAAGGGTCACATACCTGGAGTCTGTTTCAGGAACTTCTTTCAAAGGAGAGAAAACCCCAACATGCTCATGTTGCCTATCTGATCTGCATCTTGAATTTTGTACATAAATACAATGTTGAGTGCAAACAAGGAACATTAGACACTTTTTTTCTTGTTAAGCTTTTTGGGGCAAGCTAAGAAGGAGTTGGACATGCTCAGTGACATTGCTCTGTTTAATCAGATTGTAATGAAATGATTGTTGATGGATTTTTGCAGAAGCATTGCAAAATGTATTGACCGACAACTTGGAAAGAATTTACCACATTTCTGAAATAATGTAGCTAACACAGTTAATTTATGTCTTTCTGGAAAAAAAGTTCCTGTAGACCACTAATCTAGAACTCTTAAAAATATATTGCATATAATTTGTATATGACTAGTATTAAATGTTCTCACTTCTTACTACTATAGGACCTGTTTTGACACATCAGAAAAAAAGATCCTGAACTGAAGAGGCATCCCTCTGAATAGGTGAAATTTGCTGTGTAGTGAATGCTGTGCAGTAGTCCCAATATCTGACATTTTTGGTTAACATTTTTCACCAGGTGAAGTCAAAAAATGTTATATTGGGGAAAAGAAACTGAGCAGTGTCTACTTTAAAAGGCTTTGTGCCCTGCTTCACTAAAGAAAACTCATGTTATGGACACAAGCTTCCAATTCACAGTGCTCTCCCTCAAGACAGATGCCCAGATTCATGTGGTACACCAGTGATCTTAGCTGGACTTTGCACAGTACTAATAGCTCTAGGAAGATGTGTTTTGCAGAAAGGCAGTTAGTTTAAAACCCACTGATAATTTACCATTTTCATACACTTTTGTTTCTTCCTAACATCTGCTTTCTGCTATTGGATGTTGCATTTGTAGGACTAATAATTTATATTGTCACCAAAGTACACTTTAAACTGAATACAAGATCTCTAATTCATTTTCATTCCTTTCAGAAAATACAGTTCCTTAACGAGAACAAGGAGCGGGTTTCTCACATCCAGGTCAGTATCCAGTGCCACTGGTTGCCACTAGTCTACTGGATAGCCCATAAGGTGGGAAATGTTTTTATCAGTTCAAATGTCTTCAGACCTGGTGCATATCTGGGAAAAGTCAAATTCGTATAAATCATCTTTTTCTTATAAGGAAACTTTCAACTGAAGAAATCCTGATCAGACCTAAAACTGCAGTCTAAATGTGAAATTGGGTAAAAAAGAAAAAAAAAAAAAAAAGACNAATTTGGCTCTTCTCTTTCTTTCACTCTCTTAGTTTGATCAAAACCATGCAGCTCAGACCAGAAAGGCCTGCCAGTACAAATACTGTCAACTTCCAAGATTATTTTCACATTATGTGTCTTGATTCTCCAATGTATAGCATTAAACACATATATTTTTCAATTATGTTTTAACTAGAACATTTTTTTTCCTCTACTGAGTAAAAAAGGTGTATTTCCATTTGGCCAAGTCAATAAATCAGAAAAGTTGCCATAGTGGTTATTGTTCTTGCAGCAACAGAATTACGTGATATCACACACAGTTGTGCCAACACACTCTCATTTTAGGATACATATTTTTTGGGCTTTCATCCATCAAAAAAAAACCCAGAAAGATAATTAAAATATATGCTTTGGACACTTTATGATTAATTGTAAAAAGGCCTAGAAATATTAGTTCAATAAACAGCCTTTGTAAGGAATACATGTTATTAAAATATACTTGTCAATGCCCAGTTCTAATAATGAATGAATGAATAACACTTCTGTGATATATGAGGTGATGGCAAAAGGGAATGATAAGATGGATGTCATAGTTAAAGGATTAAATTAAGTTGTTTGAGGAGGGCTACGCCACATAGGGAGTCTCCCTAGATGCTCTGGCTGCAAAGGAGGACAGCTGTCATCATTCATACCTGTCCCTTTCCTGGCTCTGCTCCCGTGCAGGCATAATCCCTTGCACATTTCTAGGATCACTTCCAAAAGCCAACTGAATTTATCTACCACCTAAGTATGGTCTTTGCCTTGTACAAAGCTCACTGACATGCTTTGAAATTTAATTTCACATCGAAGTTATATATGGCATGAGGGTAGTATCCAAGAGAGTTGGAAAACTTTGGCTGGATTTTTTTTCTTAACACTTTATGAGTCCTCAGTGCATTTGATTTAATTTCAGGTGGATAACTAAAACAGCTCTACCCATCATCATGATGATGGTTTTGGAAAAATAGGAAATTATCTGAAGAAAACCCCATACTAATAAGTGCTGTGTCAGAGTCTTACATGATCATGATATCAAACCTGCTGAATCTGTGAATTCTTTAAGCAAAAAAAATATATAAAAGCCTTAGCAATGGTGAATTGTACACCTGAGTTGATTTTAACAGGAGCAATACTTGTATCATGTTCAAGGATGGCTCTGATTCTCTTCAGGTTCCTTCTTTTATGTTGCAAATATAGGTTAGAATGAAACATTTTGGCATTCAGAAATTAATATTAGACAAAAATATTTCTGGAAATATTTCCAGTAAGCTAGAAATTAGAAGTGTAGAAGGTGAATAGTCTTCTGTATTTAAAAAGAACAGGGATAAATTTTCTTTATACCTTTTTAAGACTCTTCAAAAAAAGTGTTGTAATTTATGTTTGAGATTTGGAACACTTTACTTAACAAGAAGCAGCAGTTGTTTCTTTTCACAGTGGTCTTTAAAAAAATTACTACTTATTTTCATTGCATTGCCATTAATTAGTTTCCATGCCACAGAAATGGAGAGTTTATGCTTTAAATCACAGTGTAAAACCTGATGCTCATTAGAAAGTATTTCTGTCCCATTCATAGCAATTGAGTTTTAGCTTTATTGGTCTCAACTCCAGTTCCTGAAATGGTAATTTGATCATTAGTTTCCCACAATATAGGAAAACTGATTCCACTTTTTTATCCATGGTGATGCTATCTCTAGCTGCCCATATGGCTGGGTCCTCATTTTTCTTTCCCTTCCCCTCCTGCTGTGTCCCTGTTCCTTGAAGCCCTCACCTTCTCAGTGATGGTCCCACTGCTTGCAGGCCCATGCTGAGCTTTGAATTAGTGAAATGATCTGGGGTTAATTTTTTTTTTTTAAATTAAGTCTGAATAATGTAACTGTATTGATTTCTACTACATGCTGTGGCACAACAGAAGGGGACAATGGTGGAGTGGGATTCAGTGGCTGGGGACAGGGATGCAAAAGTTGGCTTTGCCAGTGACTGGACGGTGGGGGCATACCTCCAACCTCTTTGATCACCAGGTCTTCAGGGAAAACACTCCAGTCTTGTTTCACTAAGGAAGAAAATGACACTATTTGAAGTGTGTTAGCTCCTTAAAATACAGATTGCTTAGTTTGGTGTTAAACCACAGAACTTTCAGCTGCAAGAAACTTGCAGTATTGAAATATCACTGCTGTGTCTCTGTCTGGCCTAATAAAATAATATTGTCTTGAGGAGATAAAGGGCCCAAATGGCCCATGGAGTCTACAAAGGATCAGCTATTTATTTGTTCTACACGCAGAACATTCTCATTTGTGAAAGAGAACAGATGCTACCATTATATCCAACTGAAGTGATACAAATTGATAACAAAGGGTCTAAGGTAATTAAGCACCAATTAAACAGTTAAATAACTACCATTAACATTCACAAGGAACACAAAGAAATCTTGGTGCTGTAATTTCTCTGGTGATTACCACTTCTTAAGAAATATTGCTACTACTGTAACTATGAAAACAGAATCTCCATTTTTTACCTCATTACTATAAAGCCAGATGGACATTTTCCTTCATGTGCCTCTAAAGATAAAAGAAAAATGTTGTGAATAAGAAATAAATCTGTGGGGACATGAAGAAGAGGGAGAAGGGTCAATGCATAGCTGAACAGGGGTGATTTGAGTACATCTACCTGGACATTCAAAGGGCAGTATTTCTGTGCTAGTGCAGCTGGTGATCCACTTGGATTATTAAGACCCAGAATGAAGGGACCATGACCCACATCAAGGCACATAACAGACTGTATTGTTTCAAATCCTACAACTGTTCAACCTGCTGCAAGTCCTTCTGTGAACGTCCATTTTTTTGCAGAAACTTTTTTTTCCCCTCACTTTCTTGTTGTAAGATTACAGTGGCAGCCTCACCATAAAATCCATCACTACCACTACATGACAGACAGTGTTATGATACAGTGCCTTGAAATAGAGTGGTTGTAAGACTGGTTGTAGAACATTTTCTTCTAGACAAAGGCATAAATGGTTTACATTGCAGTACGCTAATAGATAGAATCATAGAATGTCAAGGGCTGGAGGGAACCTCGAAAGATCATCTAGTCCAAACACCTGCCAGAGCAGGATCTCCTACACTAGGTCACACAGGAATGCGTCCAGGCGGGTCTTGAATATCTCCAGAGAGGGAGACTCCGCAACCCTCTGGGCAGCCTGTTCCAGTGCCTGTCACCCTCACTGTGAAAAAATTTCTCCTAATATTTCTGTGAAACTGCCTGTGCCTCAGCTTCCACCCAATACCCCTTGTCCTATCATCAGGCGTCACCGAGAAGAGCCTGGCTCCATCCTCCCAGCACTCACCCTTTATATATTTATAAACATTGATCAAATCACCCCTCAGTCTTCTTTTCTCCAGGCTAAAAAGCCCCAGCTCTCTCAGTCTTTACTCATACGAGAGTTGTTCCACTCCCTTAATCATCTTTGTGGCCCTGTGCTGGACTCTCTCAAGCAGTTCTATGTGCCTCTTGAACTGGGGGGCCCAGAACTGGACACAGTACTCCAAATGCGGCCTTACCAGGGCAGAGTAGAGGGGCAGGAGAACCTCTCTCGACCTACTTACCACCCCCCTTCTAATATACCCCAGAATGGCATTGGCCCTCTTGGCCACAAGAGCACATTGTTGACTCATGGTCAGCCTCCCATCAGCCAGGACCCCCAGGTCCTTTTCCTCTTCACTGCCTTCAACAGATCAGTCTCCAACCTATACTGATACCTGGGGCAGTTCTTTCCCAGGTCCAAGACTCTACACTTGCCCTTGTTGAATTTCATCAAATTTCTTCCTGCCCAACCCTCCAGCCTCTCCAGATCTCGCTGGATGGCAGCGCAGCCTCTGGTGTGTCAGACACTCCAGCCAGCTTGCTATCATCAGCAAACTTGATGGTTTAAAGGTGTATTTTATTGGGTTTGGGTTTTGTTTTATATACATCACATACACATAAACCCTGGTGTTGTAGGCTTAATATGTGTGTTTGTGGATATGTTTCAATAAAACAGATTTGTCCAACATAATGAATGCACAGAAATGCATGCACAAAAGAAACATAAGTTGTCCATCTCTTTCAGTAATCTCTGTCAGTCATTGAACAATACCATCTGCCTTGGAGGGAGAAAAAGTTGTTCAGAGAAGTAACTTTCCCTGGAAGAAAATCACCTGCTAACCCATCATTCATTAGAGGCTGATTTATGCACAAAAGCCTGAGGTATTCTAACCTTTGAAAAACTTTTGGATATGTTTGTTTTACATGATGTTCTAGTGAAGAAAAAAAGGCCAACAAACACAAGAACTAAATGGTCTCTATGGGCATGTTGTTAGGATGGTCCATGGCACTGTGTTGGCTGGGTTCATCTCCCATACAATCCCTAGGCAGGATTTAGAGATTAGTGCAGGCCAAGGACATTTTCTTTCCGTGGAAGGAGTATGGACCCCCTGTTTAAGAAGATAAGTGTTCTTCTTGGTATTAGAGACACTGACTAGTCCTAGACAGCTATAATTTACCACTGCAAATGCAGTCATGCATTTTACTGATTCTCTGTATTTGTCTTTTTTTCTTGTTTCTCAAGTTATAGACTACAAACTTTCTGGGGCAATGACTATGTTCTCTTTGATCATGTAGCATGCTAGGATCCTAGTCCATGACTGTGACTGTTTCTGCAGTCCAAATAATAAATCATTCTAAAACTAATTCAGAATAATGTTTCAGACAAGGGTATAGTAAAGAACAGTATAGAAAAGAGATATCAAAAGCCATAGAAGAAAGCAAACACTGCTGAAACCTTTTGTTTACTTAACCTTGCTATCTATAGACATTAATGTTGATCACAAAACAAGCAATCAAAGGATAATATGAACATTTTTTTCATTTATTACAGTTGCTGTCGTGTAAGATGCAGTCATGAAGAAGTCCCTCCTTACACTGTGTGTTAGTAGACTGGAATGAAGGGCTGACTGCCATGAACTTTTCTATCATTATTTTCCCTTTTCCTCCTGACGTTTCTAAACACAAACACTTGTAATCACTTTAGAAGGGAACCCAGTATTCATGCAAAGCAACAAGGGATTCCAGCAGCAAGGCAGATACATCTGGACAATTTGGTAGCCTCCCAAGCTTTGACAACTATTAAATAGGTGACCACATTCCTTCCCAACCCATGAGGAAATCTCCAGTCTAGAACTACAGAGGGCTGGTGTTGACATTTTTGATGCATTCAGGGCACTCCCAAACATTACAGATGTACTGATACACCAGTTGGAGTTCTGACGTTCATGAAAATGTACAAATATTACAAACAGTCTGGTTTTAAAACTCACAGATAAGACCAGTGCCTTTAGGAAGTGTATTTCTGCTGAAGGCAAAGAAGTTACATCCCAGAAGTAATTTGGCATTAGAAAGTGACTTTGAAGCATACTACAGTGTGTCAGAGGAAACACATTAATTCTTGAAAGTATACTAGGGAAAAACTCAACCATTTTTTCTCAGAGATAAAATATATTGGCCAGGTCAACACATGAAGAAAGTTTATTATGTCATACGTTTTGTCAGTGTGGGCCGTCTGTTTCAAATGTGCAACTTATTTCCTTCAGTAGACAGGAAGGCAGTACTTCATGCAGTTTGAGTTGATGAAAACAAATACAGTGGAAGGGATTTTTCTTCAGTTGAAACCCCAATCCTAATTAATTATTTACGTAAATTCAATGTTTTTCACAGTGTGTAAATCAGCCAACTGTGTCTTTGTCTGTCAGGCAATTCTAAAATCTAGCTTGGAGATTTTTCCTTCTCCCCTTTAATATCAGCTTAACTGGTTACATCCCAGAATAGTGTCTTTGAGAACAGATGGTTGAAAAGAAAGGGAAAAAGCTCAGAAGATAAATTTTAGGATGCATTTTTATCCATTTTATATTCAAAAAATTGTATTAACTTCAGAAGAATTTGACTACCAGTACCAGCTGAGAATATGGCTTACATTATTTAACCCTGTAAGACTAGGCTTCCTGGCATTGCCATGTTACCTGGGAACGTGATGACTTTCATGACAGAGTTTGCTTCAGGCTTTCCCTTTTGTACTGTGTCCTGAATTTGATAAACCTTCTCCACTGGTCATGGACTTCTAAAGCTAAGAATCTAGGTGTTCCTAAAAGTTATCCTACCCTCAAACAGAGGGTTACAGATCTGAAGCAGGGATCACTAGGTAACATTATGTGAAGTTAATCCAATTATAGCAGTAAATCCATTCATAAAAGAGACATCAGTTCCTAGTCTTTTAGTTATGTTCTGACTTTAAATGAATGTTCCTAGACATCACAGATCAAAGACATAAAAATTGCTATAAAAGGCATGTGTTTCTTGCATCTCATCAAATCTGTAAACTCCAAGATACAGTATGCTGGAACACTTCAACAAAATTAATCCATGAAAGATAAGTGAGTGTGACAGAGAAAGATGACAAAGTTTTGATCTGCACATACAATCACAGCCGAAGATATATAAGAAGGACCACAGTGTGGGAAATGACCCAGTAGGTTTGTAAGACCCCATAATAAGGTATTCCGGGGACCACTGTTATCTCAAATCAAGCACATTTAAAGTCATATTCAAAAATTTTAGTCTGTTACATAACTGTTGAGTTGCATAATTTTCATTAGCTATGACTTTCTGAGAGGCTGAAAAACAGCTTACTTGCTGAAAGTCTGGATATTTAACAGTTTATAACTTTTTTTTTTCTATTGGACATTTTTGAGAGTGCCTTTTCAAAAAATTAAAAACAATAATAATAAAAAAAAAAAATATGTGGACCCTGAATATCTATCCTGACATTCTTCCCCATAACCTCTTCACCTCTAGTCTCCTATGAACATTTAGGAAAATTCAAATGTGATTGTCTGTTTGGAACAGATACTGTGATTCCCATTCATTTTCCACAGTATCATGAGTTATGGATGGTGTGTCAACTAGGGCAGATTTTTTGGCTACATCTGATGATATCTCAGATATGCTTCCTCTTCTACTGAAATGAAAATAAGTATCTGAGGTGTTGAATGTTCCTTACTGTCATTAGTAAAGGATTATTTAAAAGAAAGTTGATTTTGCTTCCGTTTGTTGTTGACTGCACCGGCTGATTACATTTGCCTTCTGTCCTTGTCAGCCTAATGACTATGGTGGTAAGGAAGTGAAGTTCATTTACTTTGTAACAAGCATAATAACATTCTCAAAGGGTATATTTTGAAAGAAAACAGGCCATTGTGAGATCAGATTCAAAGAAGAGTGCTGTTCAGAGCAAGCATTTGCCTTTGCATTTACCTTTTTGGTTGTAATGAATATGCCAACATCTAAGCTGGAAAACACATGTGAGTCCACAGCAATGGTAGGACAAACAGCTGCCTTGCTCAGACTTGCAGGCAGAAAAATAGGATGGGAAGTTTCATTTTGAGTTTTCATCCACTTATTGGAAAATACAGTAAAGCAATTTGAATTACAGATTACATACTTTGGAAGAAGTTTTTGCATCTGCCTAGGAGGTTTGTTTATGAAGTTTCTAAGCTTTAACAGGGATGGTGGTCCAACATCTTTGAACAACTTTGGAAATCTCCGTTGGAACCTGTAAGGTAAACTGATAAAACACAGAGAAGCTAAAACCCCTTATTTTCCTACCATATCCTGTGCAGTCTAGGAGATCATCCTTTCTCCCTTTTTTCATCTCCCCTGTACTCCGGTTGACTGTCATAGCTACTCAGTTCAGTTTAGCAGGTTTCCCACATTGTGTGGAGATCTCAGTAATAATCTACCTTGCTTCATACCATCACAAATTTATACAGTTTGAATTATCATTTGGAATCCACTGAGTATTTCCTGAAGCTAGAGCTCAAGTGTCTAGGTACCTGGTAAAGTTAAAAGAGAAAAAGATGTGGCTGTATCTAACTGGGCTGACAGTGTGGATCTCTCAAAAGCAGCAAAACTTCAGAACAGATAGGATAAAGAATCTACCCCTACACAAAATCCTTCCTGAAAACACGAAGTTTCTTCACAGGTCAGTGTGTAAGGAAACCTGTAAGTTGTTTTACCTTGTGATGTGTCTTGCAGATGAATCCAACTCTATCTTTTGCAGCCATTCTCATTTCAGCAGCTCAGGTGCTCTGGACTTGTAGCATATAGGTCCCTAAGGAAAAGCTCATTTGTAATTTGTTTGTACCTCACTTTGAAGTTCATCTCATTACTGGAGGGTGCTCCTTTAAACACATGCAGAACATGACACTATCTCTTCTCAAAAACAACTATACCACTAGTAGACCTACTTAAAAATTCATCTTAGAGCATAGTGAAAATATACCATCTATAAAATAAGAAAATTGCAACCTTAAATGCCATGGGATATTTATATGAGAATTTAGAATTGTGACTTTCTTTGGAAACTTATTCTTGGATCTACTCAAAGGCTGATTTTCTCACAGTTTTGAAAGATGAGGGGGTTTTATTCCTGAAGCATTTACTTCCAAAGTGGTGACACTCCTGACAGAAGGGTACTGACTGATGATGAAGTGGTGCTGCATATTTCTTTATGAGTCTACCTTGACAAAACATTTATGAACTGAAGCTTGGCTTTGTTAATGAGGAATGACTGCAGAATGATAATCTCATTATTTTATTCATACCACTGTCTTGATACTGATACTGTCAATGAAGTTGCTGTAAAAACCATCACATGCAGTCTTTTACTTCTTTGGCTCAGCCTGTTTCTATATTGGGTCCTGTGATTCTGTTTCTCCCATTTTTGTTCCCTTTTGTTCCTAGAAAAAAAAATGGTGCTCTTCATTGTTCTCAGCGGTTTTTCATGTGGGTGTTTCAAGTCTTCTAAAGTCTCAGACTTACATCCCTGGAGACAAAATAGCAGATGGGGTAAATCAGTAGCAGAAACATTAGAGTCCTCTTTGAGATGTTTTGTTGTTGTGTTTTCTCACATGATTGAGGTCAAAGTGATCCCCAAATGTCAGTGTAGGAAGCCCTTAGTATTCATTAGCTTCCTTGTGGGGAACACTGGTTAGTGGCAGGGTGGATCTGACATACCTGTTTCACATCAATGCACAGCTATGAACAAGTTTACATGTTTCACCCCCTCTTTGATTTTGGCACATAATAGTGTTAACTCCTTTTTTGGCATCAGCAGAACAGAATACCTGCAGGCCCACTGGAGCTTTGACTTTATCATAACTGATAAAGCAGATTTAAATTAATGCTTTCATAGCTGTTCTAAATCTTATTAACATTTGACTAGACTCCTGTAGTGAAATGTGTTCTGTGAATTAACAATATTATTTTAGCTCTAGCACAAATTAACAGTAGCCACTTTTACAGTGCTGTGCAAAGATTTTAGTGAGATCACTGCTAAATGTGTTTGAAAACCATATGTCTGTGTGTGCAGACTCTACATATTGAAGAGCAGAAACTACTAATATTTTCCATAGTCGATAAACTGATTTTAATTTTCAAATAATAAAATAAAATAAAATATGAAACATGAAACATTTTTATCTTGTTAAGTATCTTTGAACAAGTTGAAAACCTAACCTACTTAAATCCTGGTCCAGCAGATGGCTACCCGTATTTAATATGAAACTAAAACCAAAGTTTAGATGAAGTCAATATAGATTTAATCTTGCTTTCAATTTCAAGGTACTCATGGACAAGGCATTTGGATTTCCCTAGAATGTAAGAGAAACTGTTTTGTACTACACATCACATGTTTTCATAAGTCACAGAAGATTTATGGCATATAACTGTAAGTAGGTGGTATAAAAGTCCATAATCTTTGCTAAAATCTTAGATAAATGAGAAGTGAGAAAGAGTTCCTTAAATTTACTAACCCCACAGGACACAATGGAGTTGCTGAAGGGGGGCAGGTATTTCTCCATTTCTGTACCTGGAGATCTGGTACTTTGTGTCTCCATTTTGGCCTTGACAACGAGAAAATTTCCTCGTTTTAACCTCTCCAGATCCCACCAGCATACCAACAACAGTAAAAACCCCAAAACTCATCTATCAAATATAAAAGCTATGTACCAGTGAGACATTAAAATGAGTCATCAAGTCTTAAAAGGCAGAAATCCCTCTTCTAGGAGGAGTTTCTATCCCTCAGCCCACACTAAGATACGGGAAATGCTACAGACATAATGATACATCCTGCAGTTTTATACAGAAGCAATTTGTATGACATGGTGATGGGTAAAAGTGAGAAACAGTACGGACATTTGAATAGGCAGTGAAATGGACAGACAGGTACCACCATGGGAGCTATAAAATGCTGCCCAAACTGGATTTATGCTACTTCAACTGAGCATAGAATTACTTGTTCAACTCAGCTGTATCTCCGGTGAGACACGTGGAGCTGTTGGTGTTGAAAGGGCCTCTGAACTAATAAGCACTTTAAGCATTTTTCCAAACATCTTTCTAATGTCTGTGAATGACCCTTTCTTGTTTCCTCATGTTATCCCACAAACCACTGTAAACCCTGTAACAGCATCTTAACAAGGGACATATAGGGCAGCTCCATGGAAACAACTTGCCACCACATTTATCACCATCTTTTCCATCTCTTGGGCTTTTGTGATCCTGACAGTTGTTTGGGATCAGTTTTCACTGGCCGATTGGGATGAAACTGAGCCTGCCCTTCAGCTAAAAAACCCAGTGGCTGGGTGGGCCTGGAGGAATGGCCTCTTTTTCCCCTCCCTGTTTAAGCCTCTATGAATAACTCCCTGCAGCTGTCCATAAACATTGCTTTCTGAATGGAGTGAGAGATGTCTGGGGCAGGCCCTGCTCTCATTGTTCCTCAAATTAATATAAATACTGCCATCAGCCATTATACAGAGGATTGCCTTGTGTTGCCCCATAGCTTTACAACCACCTCAGGCCATTTTTTTCTGAAAGACGTTTCCAGCATTAACTCACTGGAATCCAAAATGATGAATTTATGAGTAAAAACAAACTACACAAGACAAAAGTCTACTTGGCCAGTGAACCAAATCCCAGACTCCTTATTGACTCTGATAAACCACACAATTAATAGCACAGAGACAAAATACTTATTAAAAATGCAAAGCAGAAGACTGTGTTGATGTGAGGAGCAGCAAGAATCTTTACAGACAGTGTGAATTTTGCCTCCCAGGAAATTGGTGTTAAACTGAAGATGTCTGTAGTGACTCAAGATGCACTCACCTTTGCCAGCTGAGGAAGCCAACTCCTCTGGTTTCTTCTTTTCATCCTGTTGGGGAATGTGTACATCCAGAACCATGAAAGTTGTCTTGTGCCTCCTCATGTTGGTTGCAGAGCTCATTGAGGTGTTTCCTCACCCAGTGTGGCCAGGCAGCCAGACAAGTCTAAGGAATATGGACAGAAATCCCTTTCTTACACAGCTTATTTTTACTAAAAAGGGATGCTTTTAGCCTGTTGTCCGTCTCAGACAGAAGATCTGAGAAGGCAGCAACTGCCCTCAAGGACATGGTAGCAAGATGACAGGAGTGGGCTGGCTATGGCAGTGTCTTCAGCTGGCACCACCAGGGCTGGCCAGGGATGTCTAACCACAGCCACATTTTTCAGAGCCAAATGTAGGATGTAGAAGTACAGACCACTTGTTTTGAGATCTGTTTTTGCCTTCCCTTTGATCTTTCCATCTCTGCTGTCTTCTAGACATTTGAAAAGAGGATGAATTGGTTTAATAGTTGAAGATTTTGGTTTTGTTTTCTTTGTCTGAGTTCTGTAGAACTGAAACTTCATTCCACCCTTTTTATTCAAATTTTTCAACATCCTCGATTGCTGAAAACTTTTCTGTAAGGTACTGAGATCTTTATCTGCTGCAACACATGAACATCAACACTGGTCTAGGGTCTCATGGTCTATCAAGCCCACACTCACTGTGTCTAACAACAAACCAGAAGAAATACGTATGAAAAGAGTAAAGAAAGGGCAGCTTATCATGAGCTACCTAAATCCAAGCAAGATACTTAGATACTGTGGCTTGTATTCTTCATAAGTAAAGCAGAGGTATCAAGGAAATTTGGCCACAAGTCTTGTTCATGGGTAGCTTTCAAAATTTGTGCTCAGTTTAGAATTCAAATAGAAACAGAGACTTAAAGAAGCTTTCATGAAACAGCACCATTAGAACTTTGCTTCTCAGGCTATTAACACAAATTTTTCTACAAATCCTACCACCCCACCCCCAAAGAGCCACAATACCTTCTGAATAAAACACATTTTAAATAAATATAAAACCCAAAGTGTTTTCAGTTTGATGCAATGACATCTTTTGTTGATCTCTCATTGACAAAGATATTCCAGGGGCGTCCCAATGCTTCTACTCCTTTCTCTTTACCTTTAGTCTGAGTGGGCTGTTGGGAGGATCAATAGGTAGACTTTTGTTGAGAATTCTTGCAGTGTATTGCAAGAAACCAAAGTACTCACTAGTGTATTGACCATCTTCATCCACTGATACCACAAATAAAGAAAAGGAGGTTCAGATCTTGATGAGAAGACTTACATGTGGCTGTAACAGAACTAATGAAAAGCCCCAACAAATAGAGCATCAAACCTATGTGGAAGTTAGTCTAAAGTGGTGTGGTTTTGTTCAGAATTTACAGGGTTATCAAACTATGTGGCAGAAATATCCAGATATCTTTTGATCAAATCCCTCTAGGATTCTGTAATTATCTCACCATTCTGAACCCTGATCAATTGTGTTTTTAAGAGTGGAGTGTTTGACTTTGCTACCTCAGTAATGTTATTGTGGATATTACTTTATTTTTTCATTGATGTGCCTAACTACCCAAGATGATTTAAATTCCCAAATCACAAAACAAAGCTATACAAGTTCAGAAACTGTATTGTCTGACATATGACATATGGACAGGACACCGACAAGATTGTAATTGTAAGATCAGAGCCCAGAACAAGTCCCAACAAACTGATAGCAGCAATAGACCATTCAAAGAGCCTGTAATCTCAAGCAGATTTTGCAGTGTGGACCCTGCTCCATGGTTTAGTATCTATGCCCAAGTCCATGATGCATCTGCTTGAACTCAGGAATTGCAGGAAAATTTTTCTTGTCTCTTACATCTAGCTGACTTTACTGCTAAAATCTCCAGACAATTTAAATGAGAAAGTTTTGTAAATTCTGCCATTATCATAATCTGAATGCAGCACATATGCTACATGGAAAAAGAAAACATTTTTTAACCACAGATTTACCAGAAGAAACCTGTCCTCTGCAGCTTATATTTTCACTGGACATCAGTAGATATGGAGCGGTGATTAGATAGATGACTTTAAGGCTGAGATAATTTCTTGTTTTTGAAAGAGAACAAAGAGTTGTCTTTGAAATAAAGCAAGTTGGTGTCCAATAAGCATCTCCTTGTTGCTGTCTTTGTTGTTCTCAGTGTGCAACAGTCATTTTGAAGGCTCATTTTACTACAAAGGCACTTGTGTGAAGAGTAGCCCGCAGGACCTTGCAATGGTAATTAGTCTTTGTAAACTCCCAGATCCTTTGTGCCAGACCTTCAGCATGACAGTTCAAACGGGTTAGGAGTTCACTCTCACTTAATTAATCCCAGATTTTGTTCATATGGCACACGTCGTTGGTGGCAGGACTTCCAAGCAGGACTGCATAGGTATGAAATCAGCTAACAATGACTTCATTTTTCTTTGTGATTCTCTGTGAAGCAGGCCTTAATTTAGAAAAAAGAAATCCAACCAAATGAGCAAAAATAACTCAAAATATACAGCTATCATTTCCAGAATTGATACCAAGATAAGCAATTTGATTTCAAATATATGTTTTAAGCATTATTTACAAGACCCAGACTCATAATTTGTCAGAAAAATATAAAACTTTTTGATTTTCCTTTGATACTTAGTCAATATTAGCAAGCATTTAGCTGGCTAAAACACTTCCCTCTTAAACCACTCCTTATCTTGTCCCTCTATCAAGTTCTTTTTCCTTTATGCTGTTAGCATTTCTTATTTATTTCAGAGATATTTTATTGGGGATAACTAGAATCTCTAGACCCATGCCTTGAAAGAGCTCATACTATAGATGTTACTGCTTTTAAAACCATTGCTTATGAACACATGACTGTCTATATACATTGTACATGTGTATATAATACATGTCTTTCTGCTGAGCTTAATTTTATTCTCTGGATGTCCAGAAAAAAAATGTGTTTGTCATGTATGAAGGATTTAAAAGACAATAAAGATCATAAAAAGATACACATGAACAGGCATATATTTGCCATACTGACATTTTATCCCAGTGTAAATCTCAACAATATGTTTTCTTTGGATCCATTCTTCAAAACTACTAATAGGGTTGGAAGCATGGTTTCTGGAGGAACTGAGTCCATAACATCTTTGTAAGTCCATAATGTAGATGCCTTCATCTGAGATGGGGATTGGCTCACTGACTACAGTCAGTAAAGACAAATAGGCCATGATTTCATGCACTCAATTGATCTTGGCCTAAGGTAGAAGGCAAAAAAACCACACAACAACAAACCAGAACAAAATGATTGCTTTCTGCAGAAGACTATTTGTCATTAAGGATTTTTTGGTGACTAGCTCAAGTACAGATTTTTGCATTACAGTCCAAATAATAACAGTGCAAATAATAATTCCATAGTTAATTTTTATGTAGAATTATGTAACAGGAGAGGTGCCTGAGGACTGGAGGATAGCAAATGTCACTCCAGTCTACAAGAAGGGCAAGAAGGAGGACCCGGGTAACTATAGACCGGTCAGCCTCACCTCCATCCCTGGAAAGGTGATGGAACAACTTGTTCTTGTCACTATCTCCAGGCATATCAAGAACATGGGAGTCATCAAGAGCAGTCAGCATGGTTTTATCAAGGGTAAATCATGTTTGACTAACCTCATAGCCTTCTATGAGGAAATTACTAGGTGGATAGATGATGGAAGAGCAGTAGATGTGGTTTATCTTGATTTTAGTAAAGCATTTGACACCGTCTCTCACAGCATCCTTGTAGATAAGTTGATCAAATATGGGTTTGGTGATCAGGTAGTGAGGTGGATCAGGAACTGGTTGAAAGGAAGGAGTCAGAGAGTTGTAGTCAATGGGGCAGAATCTGGTTGGAGGTGTGTTACTAGTGGAGTCCCTCAGGGGTCGGTGCTGGGACCGGTGTTGTTCAATATCTTCATCAACGACTTGGATGAGGGTATAGAATGTACCCTCAGCAAGTTTGCTGATGACACTAAGCTGGGAGGAGTGGCTGACACACCAGAGGGCTGTGCTGCCATTCAGAGAGACTTGGACAGGCTGGAGAGTTGGGCAGGGAGAAACATGATGAAATTCAACAAGGGGAAGTGTAGAGTCTTGCATTTGGGGAAGAACAACAAGATGTTCCAGTATAGGTTGGGGGCTGACCTGCTGGAGAGCAGTGTAGGTGAAAGAGACCTGGGGGTCCTGGTTGACAAGAAGATGACCATGAGCCAGCAATGTGCCCTTGTGGCCAAGAAGGCCAATGGCATCCTGGGGTGCATTAGGAAGGGTGTAGTTAGTAGGTCAAGAGAGGTTCTCCTCCCCCTCTATTCTGCATTGGTGAGGCCGCACCTGGAGTATTGTGTCCAGTTCTGGGCCCCTCAGTTCAAGAAGGACAGGGAAGTGCTTGAAAGAGTCCAGCGCAGAGCTACTAAGATGATTAAGGGAGTGGAACATCTCCCTTATGAGGAAAGGCTGAGGGTGCTGGGTCTCTTTAGTTTGGAGAAAAGGAGACTGAGGGGTGACCTCATCAATGTTTTCAAATATGTAAGGGGTGAGTGTCAGGGAGATGGAGTTAGGCTTTTCTCAGTAGTGACCAGTGATAGGACAAGGGGGAATGGGTGTAAATTGGAGCATAGGAGGTTCAAGTTGAATATTCGAAAAAATTTTTTTACTGTAAGGGTGACAGAGCCCTGGAACAGGCTGCCCAGGGGGGTCGTGGAGTCTCCTTCACTGGAGACATTCAAAACCCACCTGGACATGTTCCTATGTGATGTACTCTAGGTGGCCCTGCTCTGGCAGGGGGGGTTGGACTAGATGATCTTTCGAGGTCCCTTCCAACCCCTAGGATTCTGTGATTCTGTGTGATTCTGTGATTTCATTAGGCTTAAGGAGAAGAAATGTTGTCTTTACAAACCAGGGCTTGGCAGATAGCACGAGGGTATATCAGAGCATTGAAATAAGGGATTATCTTCACTTAAAGCTAGATGCAATTACAGATGTTACAAACAGTGAGCTGAGACATTCTTCTATTTACACATTTGAATTATATTTGAAAGCTTAGCTTTTAATTTAAAGCCTTTTTACAAACCTTTTTTTCTGCATGTTATAGCAGCCTCATTTTTTTCTGCTTTTTTACACTGGTCTTTATAGGGAAAAATATGGAAAAATCAGTATTCTGAGAAGTTCATAGCTTTAATTATACTATTATTATTGAGCATTTCAGGTAGTGCATGTGCAATAATATAAAATAATTTGTTCCATTAGGATACATGGAACTCTTTGCATGAAAATATGCACTCTTGTTCTTTTAAGTATGACATAACAATTCCTTATAAGCTTACTATATTTAAAAGAGAAAGGAAAAAGCATTAAAATAGGAAAATACTGTATGTCACATGGCTACGTACTGCAGTTCAAAAAAGACTGAGTTAAGCCCTTCAAAGTTTAACCTTTACATCTTCAAACAAAACCAGATTTTTTCTTTCAAGTCAGTTACATCGTTTGCTATGTAATGATATCACTAAAAATCATTGCACGTTAGCAAGAGAGGCCATGAGTAGGTTCAAGCAGTAGACACTTCTGTGGTTTCTGTTGTTAACAATCTGTGAAAATCAGACTTACAAAACAGTGAAAAAGAAGAAAGAGAGGGGAGGAAGGAAGAGAGGGAAGGAAAGAAGAGAGGGAAAGAAGAGAGGAAGAGAGGAAGTGAGGAAGAGAGGAAGGAAGGAAGGAAGGTTGGTTTAACGAAGAGGCACAAATTAAAAGTGGCACAAAAAGAATGAGAAGAAACCAGGGCTCAAGGAGGAGAGATGAAAGTAAAAGAAAAGACAAACATACACAGCTAAGGCCAGAGTGCAAGTCCTTTCAAGTCCTCATTAACCCCAGAGTAAAGAGGTTTCTTGTGAACATTTAGCCTTTTTATTGAGCTCTGCTTTTTCATTGACAAATGTCATCTGTGAAACTTTTGGAAACAGCTGTAACCCTCTAAAAACTTTTATTCACAGAATGCAAGACAAATCTGCCACTATGTTTTAGATACACGAGGAGACACAGTAATGTGAACACTATATTAGACCAGTGTTTGGGTGTGAAAATCACACTCATGCCTGTGCAAGAAAGAACCAGAGTCACCAGGACAGTGTAATTGTGTGAGGGAAGGATGTATGCTCACTCATGGCTTATTTCTTTGAAAATCTCCCAGAACATGACTCCCTCATTCATCTTTGAGGGTCTTGGAAGCAGCTGTTACAAATAGATGATGACACTGTGGCCTGGGGCAGCTTCTTTCTGGCAAGCAAAGGGTCAGCATTCAGACTATCTCACCGAGTGCTTAAACCTGTTTAACTTTAAATTCTTAAGTAAACCCATTAGCTTCAGTGTGGATAATAACAGGTCCGAAACTCAGCAGAGACTGGGATTTCTTGAAAGCCTTGTGGCACAGATCCCTGTCAGAGTCTGAAGCCTTTTGAATTTTGAAAGTCCCTTCCCAGGGAAGATTTTCAATAACTTTGCAGATAGATTGGATACAGGGTGTTCAACGATTGAGGAGGGACAAACTTAGACTGATATTTACAAGAAACTCATAAGAGGCTTTTGTTTACAAGAAGTTCTTTCCTTTTCAATGGTAGCAATTGGTTCTTTCTTCATTTATTCATGCTAAAGAAAAAAAGGGAAAAAAGCCAATTATTTAGGAAGGTCAAATATGTCCCAAAATAAACTGTGAATTACTTAAATAACAGGACACAACACAAAACTGACATCAGTGCTTCTTTTCAGTCCCACCCAATGATAATGACAAGCCATTTGAACAAATTCAGCAGAACAAAATAAACAAAGATTTTGTGCAGACCCTACTGAAAGCTTGATCCAGCAAACCTGTATCCAGCCAAATAACTGTCAAACTAGAAATCTCTCCAATATGTCCTTATTCATTAAGTAGCAAATGTTAGGATTACTGCAGTAATGAGGATGTAGAGGATCAGGTTAAAGAAATCAGCCTATATTTCTCTTTTTTATTCTGATTGTCACCACACAGAAGTCAAGTGTCATCTCTAAA
Source organism: Chloroceryle aenea (assembly GCA_013399075.1). Lineage (NCBI taxonomy): Eukaryota > Metazoa > Chordata > Aves > Coraciiformes > Cerylidae > Chloroceryle > Chloroceryle aenea. The sequence continues at coordinate 240,985 of VWZY01003161.1, forward strand.
TCTTGTTTCAGCAGGAATAAGATACCACTTTTGTGGTAGGGGAGGGGAAAAGGCAAGAACATAACTGGGAAATTTCTGCACAGTTAATCTACTATGAACACTTGCCAATTATTTTATTAGCAAATACACAGTGAGAACAACAGGGGACTATGAAAGCATTCACACAAGAAAGAATAGGAAAATATTATTTGTAATGAGAAAAAATGTAGGCAACACACTTGGAAGAATAGTTTTTAAGGAAACCCCTTTTTACAGAGACAAGAAGCAAATGAAACCAGACTCTGAAGTGGAAGCATATGTGCTCACTGAGGGAAGTTGACGTAATTGGTAAGCTGAGCTTGGTCCTCCAGATCTTTGTGAAGGACAGCAGAAGGGTGTGTGGCAGGCAGCAAGGGAGGGGTGTGAGAGGGAGTACTGTTTACAGCTGAGGTGCTGTTGGCATCTTGGCTATGGCTCTTCTTGGAGTCCACAATGATCTGTGAAGGTCACAGCACAGGGTGGACTTTTGGTAAGCCCCTCCTAGAAAAGAAAGGAGTTGTTAGTGTAAAGAACTGCAGTTCTGGGGGAAGACCTTCAATAATGGCCTGTGATTTGGGGGTTGGGTGTCTGTAGGCATTTTAATGGTGCAACTGCATACATCTCTGTAGCAAAAAGTGTGTCTCATAGGACATACCCTGAAGACACCCTTGTCTGAAAGAACAAAGCTGCGGTCTCCTCTCCACTGTGTGACATGTTGGCTGTAACTATTGCCATGGCTAAACATGGGCAGTTGTCACAATTTGTCACCAGTCTGGCTAGAAGCACCCTCAATATGGCAAGTCTGTCTGTCAGCTGTCAGTACCTCTGAGATGAGAGCCCACAGGGCTGGACCATGGCAGACACCAAACGAAGTGAGTGCATCTAGGTGATCTATGCAAGGCAGTGCTTTTGGGAAAGGGAGTCCCTTGGCAATGGGTCCTTGTGGCAAATCTTGTCTTCCAGACAAGTCAATGACTGTACATCTCAGTCTAGGCACCAGGCAAACCCTTGAAGGTTTCCTGTGATCAGTTGCAGACAGTGACTTCCTTTCACTCTGCACATACAAGGTACAAATTCTGGCATGTGAACTTTTCCTTACTACTTCATTCTCTTTCTTCAGATTTTAACCCTTAAAATAAACAACTTCACTATCCTTTGGGCTCTAACAACATTCCTTGAGGACTGTTGGTATTACATAGGTTTCCATTGCCTTAAAGGCAAAAGCAGAGGCTCAATGCAACGAAAAGGTTAACTGATGTCAGTATGTTTTGGAGAGGGATGCCAGGAAGGAGGAGTATGCCGCTTACAGCAAATAACTCAGACAAAAGATCCAAGTTCTTTTCCCATCTGTGCAGCAGTCCTCTTGTATGAGTTAGGGGGAGCCACTTATGTCCTTTACTGATGTTAATGCTATTTTGCAATGTATCTAGTGATGCCCATCAGATTGGGGCCATGTAATTCTAGGTGTTGTTGGCACAGCATGAAAGGATCAGAAATTATTACTCAGTGAGAAGGAAGGAAAAGTGATGGACATGCCAGGCAGAGCAGAAGGATATAGATATAACTTTGGATCAGAACATCCAGCAGAGAGCAGAGACTACCAGCCACTACCGAGCATTACAGCCAAGGTGAGTTTTAAAGAGGCAACATACAGACTGGGGGAACTGGGGATCCCTTCTTGTGCATAGGATGCAGCAGAGCATAATATCCAAACTTTGTACAGAAAATTGCAGTAACAGGCAATAAAAAGTGGAGAAGCAGCCAAGGTGATTGACAACAAGGATGCTAAGAATGTCATTGGCATACCTTCTTTTCAAATTCCAGCTGTAATGGTTGGAGCAGTTACACCCCCGAGCATCCTCTCCACTCCTATTTCCCACCTAATCTAGGATATCACCTTCTCAGATACAGGGACTGAATAGCTCTCAGAATGTCTCAATTATTTCGGCCAAGGAAATCTTGCTTAGTAAAAGTCTGTTATTTTAAGCCCAATCTAAGATGGCTTGATTTACATAAAGTTTATTAGGGCGTGGACAAAGAGAATTTTAGCTGTCATTTCTGAGGAAGTGGTAATTTTTGATAAGTGGTAATTGTGGGTGTCTGGGATTTGCAGACCTTTTGCCTATAGAGCATGGGTATATGGCCTAAGAGAGGACAGGCAGGTAGGAAGATAACATTTATAGCCTACAAGAGGGTGGGCAGGTAAGACAGATGACATTTATGTAGTGGCACTAAAAAGATTAAGGTTTTACTATACTGTTAGCTGGAAAGCACTAAATGATTACAAAGCATTATTATCCCATTATCATAAGAGCTCACTCAACACATAAGGAAAAATGAATGGTTCGCTTTGTGCATTTAATACAGTCATTTGCCTGTTTACATTGAAACCTGGCTGCTTTAACTCCCCAAATGTTTAGTATCAAGTAGGTTCAAAGAAAAGTATAACTTCTCGGCAATGAATTTCCTGACTTTCCTCTTTCTGTTTAGAAAAGATGATAAAATGGATTGCAATGTTTTACAGATTTTCAGTATTTATTACATATCGAAGCTATTGGCCTAACATTTTAGAAAGATTTACAGGTTTTTGTCTTCAGATGTCACATAACAACTTTAAGGCTAATCTCAACCAAAGATGCTAATTTGCCAAAGTAGTTTCACAACTGTCTGGAGTCTTAAACCTTTCATGGCTGGAATTTAGCTCTGCAGGGTCCACAGGGTATGTGAGTAAAGAAAATAAGGAAATAAGTGAGCCAGCTAAATCATTTGTACAGTGATTAAGTGAAAAGACTTCAGTGACCCTAAAGCTGATGAAATGAAACACCACAGGAAGCAGAAAAGCAATAAACAAAATGGCAGAGGTTGTTGAAGACCATGGACAAGGTGTTGTTACCAAACACCAAGCCCTGAGGCAGACCCTACCCAGCATCAGAGGCACACTTTCCTTATCCTCCTCTAATGCATTCATTTTACTAGGATTTCTCAAACATTTACAAAGCACGTTTCCCTTTTGGTTTGTCTTTCTCCATGTGATCATCTCTTTCCAAGCCCACTGCAGATCTATTCCTTAAAACTGAGACAGGGTGTTACTGCTGGGTGCACGTGCCAGTCCTCTCCTCCCTGCCCCTACCAGAACTGAGTGCTGATAGTGATTAAAGGTGGTGTAGTTAGCAATTTCCTTGCTATTGCAAGCACTGACAACAAATACTTACAGCCGATTCTCACTTTGCCTCTCTGAAGGAACTGAGCTGCCACTGACTTCTGCTGTCTAAAATTTCATGACCCTTTTGAATGCTCTTGTGTCCTTCAAGGGGTTCATGACCCTGACTGAGAAACATTAGGCTATTTCTGTAAAACACTATTATTTTTTCATGGATAATTTTCATTCCTGTGTTCTGAAGTGCACTAACAGCTTGAAATGGGCCTCTGCAGCTGTTGAACACTGGGGATAGACTTGCATGACCCTGTTACTACACACTCTGGCATCAAGAGAACTTCATATATCTATCTCTGTAGCTGCTGATTGCTGATGATGTACAACAGCCCATCATTCTAAAGGGCAGAGGGACCCTCAGTCTGAAAGGAGAATGAAGGAGAGACATGTGCTGTGACCACAGTACAAATACATAGACTACATCATGTAGTGTTAGCTGGAAAGCTACAGTCAGCCCCCTGGGCCCTAAGACATCTACATTTGTATTACCCCTGGTTGACTCCTTCCTTTACGTGGGACAGAGCTGGTTGGTGCTGTTGATGGACACAACCTTGGCAGTCCTCATCCTGACATGGAAATTATCCATTTGGATATTTTTTTATAGGAAAGCAATATCAATCTGCAAAGGCATCTGATGGAGAGGAAAGGAGCAAGAGACTGGCTAATGTCTGATACAGAAAGACTAGGAATAAAATTCTGGATACTAGTCCAAAAGCCATGCACATGAAGGTCACCTCTCCTAACTTGTAGGCACCTGAATAATTTATGCATGCAAGGAAAGATGATACATCCCCTGCAACACATCTATGGGATAATAGTGAGGGAGAAAGCCAGAGTCTCCTTCAAAGAGCAAGTACAGAAAATAAGTGGCAGCAGGAGAAAACATTCATAAAAAGGTATGCTTTGTTTCACAGATCTCAGCATAACTGGGGAACCCCTGTAATGCTGTCATGGATTTTGGACTCAGCCTTCTGCCATTCAAGTCCACCTAAGACTATCGAGCCCTGGGAAGATATTCAGACAAGGCATGCAGACAGGGCAAAGCATTCAGCCTTGGATTTGGTCCCAGCTTGACCTCCCTGATTGATTTTAAGCAGCCTGTGAACAAACATTTACTACAGTAACAGCAAACAAGGGAGTTTCTGTGAGGTGTAAAGCTGGGATGCAAATTACAAACATATGTAAATTGAAATAATTTAGGTTAATTTCTTGGTACTGAATTCAGTGACTAAGTGCTTATTTCAGAATGCTCATTCCATGCCTTGAACTACTGCTTTGTCCAGCTCTCCAGTGGTAGAAGCAATTTAGCATAATCCTTCTACTGTAATGTCCAGTTTTTCCACAAAGATTACAGATGAAACCAAAAGGCCTCATTCTAAAGAAGGCTTACTGTTTTGCAAATCTGGCCACTGTGTGTTTAAGTGGACCAGAATGGCTCATTGGAGAACAGAGGGAAATCTCACATTTGGGAAGATGCAACAGAGGAGTCCCAGACAACCTAAACAATCCTTGTTTGCCAAACGATGTGTGTGAGGTTTAAAAAATGACGAATTCAAAACACATTTCCCACCACGCAACAATTGGAAAATGCCTTTCAATCAAATGAATAATAAACCTCACTTCCCGAAACCAGTGAAGCTGATTATCATCTAACTTAAATCACTGAAATGCTACTCGCATGAATGTAGCTGCACCCACCAGTTGATATCATCTGAGGACCTGGTCCAAGAATCTGCGTAAGGGAGAGTGTAAGAGAACGATGGGAGACCTTTAATTTTTTGGCACTCAAGCCTAGCTGTTAATCTTGTCAAAGTCAGTTCCCTTACCTCTTGTATTGAACTCGACTTGAAATACTGTAAGTTTATTTTTTCTCACAGTACTTCTGCTTCTAACTTTTTCTTTGACTTCCATCTGAAATCTGCATAGTAAAAGAGGCACCCATATTATTTTTAAATCTGATTTTTTAAAACTCAGAAATGTTACTGTGTTGTGGTGGATGAAAATTCAAGTTACTGTTAATTTTACCCCAGCTATTCAAACATTATCAGTGTGAGGTTATGTTTCTTTAGAAAAATAAAGTGATGAGGGCTATCTACTTAGAGAGATATTCAGTATTATAGGCCTTGGCCTCTGTGAGATGTGGTTCATGAAAGTGTGACATTCAACCTTTTGTTGGACTACTCTTGCAAAGTGTATAAAGGAAGTTATAATCAAAGATTTCCAGTTTCTCATAAATTAATTTGTTACAAAAATCCCAGCCTCTGTAAAGTAGTGTAGAAGTTACTGCTTGCAGTAACAACTTTAATAAAGTTTTTTTAAAGTACATGGAAGTTATTAAATCCTCTTTAAAAACTGGAAAAATTGATACAATTTTCTTCTGGGAACTGTTCAGCTTGTTTCACTCTCATTTCAATGGTGGGTGATGAAATTATTTACACTGCTTTCTAATCCCATCCCCAAGAAGATCTGCAACTTCCCAGCATGAAGCTGAAAGGGTACTGTACTAAGATGACCTTTTTCCCTGGAGAAGTTGAGCTGACTCAAAACTGGTTCCCCATGCTTTTTGAGCTCATGCCAGTAGGAAAGGCCGTAATTTAAGTGTAGGGGGAACGGTTACTTGAAGCATAAGATATATGTCCCATACGCAGGCCACCCAAATACCAAAATCTCTTGGGATTTCACCTATGCTGTAGTTCCCAGAGTGCTAGTAAAGTGTTTTGCAGAACTTTTTTTTAAAATCTTTGCTGTTACCATGTTTGCACAGTTGCCCTGGAAAGGATGTGATGTAGTTTAGGCTGTTTCTAAAAAGCTTATCTTCATTTTGGCCACTCTGTCTGGCCCCAACTTTTTGCTAGAACTCAGTCAAAAGTGTTTGCATCCAGTTATAAAATCTGCTAAGACTGTAATAATTAAGGGCAGGAATCAAGTCAAGCTGGCTTTAAGTGAACTTGAAAAAATGGCTGAGTTCATGTTCCATCAAAGCCGTAGCTCAGCTTGCTGAAAATACAGATGCTGGGGTCATGGCACACATATTAAAGAAAGTGGTTAAGGATGCTGACCTAGAAACACAGTAGGAACCAAACCAACCTGCAGCAACAGCTATCACCCCCAGCTGTGGTAGCTTCCCAACTCTATCTCACACTTCTGCTGTAGCCTGCAAGCCTGAACTACGCATGAAGTTGCTCCTAAATTATTTGAGTGGGATGTGCTGTCCCAGCCCAGTGACAAATTCACTTTGACTTCCTAATTTAGTGAACTACAGGTGTTCACTCCTACCTGTGATTTGCCCATTCCTGCCACAAAAGGTGGCAACAGACAAAAGCAAGGCAACCAGGGAGGCAGCTGGAGAGCACAACTTCCTCAGCTATCAGTCTTTCATCTGCTATGTCTGTATGTCAACACCTGAAACCTAATCTGGGCTCAGCCAGATCAGGTTGGCACAGTCTAATCTAAACTTCCAGCTCTGTCTGGCTACTACTAATGAGGCATGCTTGGCAGATTCCAGGGCTTTGCAAGAGAGGTGACTTCTGTAGCTCATCAGCCCTTGAGATTGTATTAGTGCTACCAGCTCTGGGCTCGGTGAAAGCAGATGCATTCCCTGTCCTCCAGTCTGTACAGAGAATCTGATAACTGCAGACAAAAGAACAGAGAAAGTGTCTGCAATGGCAAAATTCCTCCTATCACCACACTTTAGTTACACAGACCTTGTAATTAACCTTCATGCACTTTCTCTTAATCTAGGGAAAATTTGAGCTGTAGATTTTTCATGTCCAGCTCTCAGATGGACTCTCCATAAACTGTGACCGTTAAGAGTGCCTTATTATTCTTACTATTGTTTGATAACTGCATCAACATTTCTTTTCAAAGATGGTTCACTTTAAATTAGCATACTCATATTTACTAGTACCATTTTGGAGTCACATGCAGAAAGACCAAGAAAATGAAGCAGCAAGANAATTCTAAACAAGCAGCTACTTTGATGACAGTGCATATAAAAACAATATTATGTTAAATTATCTAGTATGCTTTATTTAATAAAAAGGAAAAAGGAAGATGAAACAGGGCATTGAGGAAATTCCTCTTTGTTTATTTTTGTCTCTGTAGTGGTTCATTTTACCCACCAGTGTTGGTTTTTTTCATTGCAAACCCCCCTTCTCTCTTGATTGAAAACAGACTCTCTAATAAAAATGGTTTAAGATCACAGTGATAACTTGAATTCAAGAACATGAATAAAAAGGACCCTTGGAGGAAAGACCCCGTCTGCTCACATATGATGTTAGGAAGGGAGTGCATAATGCAGAGTAGTGATTGCTACCAGGTGTAAGATTACTCAGGTCCTCCATGTATGCTTTCTAATCTATAAGGCCACTTAAGAAAAAAAAAAAAAGAGGGATCCAAGTATCCTATAAAACAGGTCCTATGTTTTACATTTGACCTCTTCCTGAACATCAGGCTTATTAAAAACAAATAAAAAAATGTCCTGAATGGAAGCTGTAGTTTGATCTGGAGCTTATGAAGGCTGACAGCAAACCTTCCATTGCTTTTATCAGGGTGGGAGCTGGCCTCTGATTCATTCAAAAAGAGACCCTTATCAAGCTTCCATGCAATGATCACTCCACAAGTGGTTTCTATTTCATTTTATTCTAATCGCCTTACAGAAATACTTTTTTTTTCACCAAATTGAAAGCTTGTCTTCCCTGAAGCCCTGGAAAGGATTAGATGGCATTACATCAGACATTTCAAACAGTAAATTTTGAACTTGGAAGAAGCACTTCAAAGCATGTTATGTGAAGCTTCAACTGCCTAGGCAGAATAGCAGAGGTTGAAACAATCACAATCTCTGCAGCGGAAAGCAGTGACTCAGTGAGTTTAAACCACGAATCCCATTATTTTAATGTAACATTTATATTATCATGGGATTTAAAATCCATATCTGATATACTGTTCTAGATGCAAGAATGTATAACACAGGGCCTAGGCTCAAAGACAAAATCTGAGCAAAGTCAGAGCAGGTTATGAGCAGAGATGGAAAGACTCTTGCACAGTTTTTATAATAACTGCAGCAACTGGAGTGGTGGAAGGTACAATTGCTTTAGCCGAAAAAGTTAAATAACATTTTAAAATCTAGTATAAAAGCAAATGAACATATATAGAAGGTAATTTTGCCTTATAGAATTTGCTCATCTGAATTCACAGGAACAAATGAAATAGAAATATTTACTCATCTATCTGTTTAAGGTCTCTTCAGTGGGTAGAAGTCAGGGATAAGGGTTTGCAATGCCTTTATTGGCATTGGCTGACTAAGGGCCTCAACCCATTCATACAGAACAGGTGTCACTTTACCACCATGGGGATGTCCTTTTTGTCTCCAGACAAGGCCTTAGTGATCTAGTAGCAGTGGCCACATTTCACTGCTTCCCAAGGAGACAGAAGGCTGTTTCCAGTCATAAAGTCTTTCCTAGGTAGTCTGCACCCATGGAAAATATTTATAAAAATTTCTCCTAAAAATATTTTTCCTTAGAAGTCTTGTATACAAACCACTTTATATTTTTTCTCATTGCTATATGTTTAATATCAAGCCTAGCTTATGTTCTTCACTAAACATGGACCAAAGATGCCAGATTGCTTGCCCACAGTCACACCAGAATGTTTGAGAATGACATTAGGATTCACACCATGTTATCTGGATGAATATACCACTTTTCCTACGGAAATCATCTTCATTGACTATATAGTTGACATACTCACATTCCCTACCCTATGCTGTGTAGCTGTGTCCTTGCAGCCGTGAAACCCATGTCTCATAAACACCCTTGTTTCCTGAAGAGGTGGTTCAGGTGGGACATCAAGGGCTCTGAGGAATTAAAGCATTCACCACAAATGAGTCCAGGGAATTTGTTTTATAAATGGTCATAGGTATCAAAGTCTCATGTCCAGTCAAGCCACAAACAGCACCTTTGTCACAGCAGCTGCTGGGTCGATGTTGCAGCCCCTGTGAATAGGTCATCAGATTCTATACTTAAATTAGCTCAGATGTATGGGGAGTAGGTTACCTGACATAGCCTGAAAATCTTACACCTCCCCTGCCTTACAGCTCCTACCTGCTTTCCATCACAGGACACTCACTGTATTCCCAATCTCCTCCCATACCCAATACCTCAATCTTATATCTCTTCCACTTACAACACCCTTTTCCTCTTCCATGCTTCTCTCTTCTGCAAAACCTACCTCTCATATTCAATATTCTCTAGATTTTACCTTTGCCACCCCCACCCTTTATCTCAAGTGCATATCCTTCTCAGTTTTTTTTGGCACCTCCCAAGACATGTAACAGGAATCCAGTGCACCAGCATTCCCTTGGAGACATCCAGCATCAAAAGCTGGGGTTCTTAGGGGCAGCAACACTGTCAGTCCTGCCCCTACAGAGACCCCTCTCAAGTCAGGGCAAGGGAAGTAGTTTTAACTAGATCATGGTGACAGCCATCTATATTGTGTGCTGGATGAAGCCTAGTGCCTATGTGCCAAGCAGGTTTATCGTGGACTATGAGGTCTCCTTAGGCTTAAGCAATTAAATATTCTGTATCTCACACCTCCTCATTTGTGAAACAATTTGAGGAGGTTGTTTAATGTGAATATGGAGTTATCTGAAGAGCTACGGAAATGCTAAATTATTACTGTAACCACTGAGTAAGTGGACCAGTGTTATGTGCTTGTGTCTGTGTTATTCACTGATTTATTACTAACAAACAGGCAGCCTTTATTTTCAATTAAATGCACATCTGTCCCTTATCTGTCTTCTCTCTCAGTAAACCTTGAGTACCAGCTGTATTGTAAATGTCTGTGAAACAGAAGATGAAGAAGCCAGGTGGTTTCTAGGATGGGAGGATGAATAAAAGAGACAGATCATGTGAATTATCTCAGCTGAAGCAATAAAATGTAAGTGACCCAGGAATGTCCTGTGTGTCTGGTTTTGGACCATAAAGACTGCCTGGAAAGGATGCCATTTATCTGCATTAGCCCCTGTAGCAGTCTTAGCAGTCTCCAGGCTTCGAATAGTGTTGAGCTATTATTGCTACTGTAATCTTAAAAGCAAAAGCCCTAATGGCAAAAGCATGTTAAAGCTACAAAAATGGTAGGAAATAAAAAAACATACTGCACAAAGGGGGAATTAATTTCAATTCCAAATCAGTAGCTGTGCTTGTTGCTCTAAAAATATTTCAGTTATGTTTCTCCATTAAATCTTCATCAATCCATGTAACAGCTCTTTGGCTCACCGTAGAGTCACTTGCTGCTGATGGTGACTCCAATACACATAGGTCTGGGCTATGAGCCCAACTTATAAATGTTTTAGGACCAAAAGCTCAGCAAAAGCACTTTGGGAGAGGACCTATATCACAGCCAGCTGTGATTATGAAGGTCACCTTTAAAATTCACTTGTGAATAATTGATCAGATGGATTAACTCTGGCTTCTCACTTCATATACCCAAATGCAGATTTGTTCCATTGCAGGCCATAATGTCTTCTAAAATAAATAAATAAGTAAAGCGACAGAAAGTTGTGGTGCTTGTTCAATTAATATTTTGTTGTTAATTATTTGGAACAAATAGCTGGAATGACAAGACACCATCACAACTGAGTAGTAATATTTTAGTTCTCACAATAATGGATAATGACTTAACATGAATCAGTATGATGGTTGCTATGGGCCCAGTGTTTACCAAGGAGAGTTTATTCAGTCCAGGCAGACAAAAAATAGTCTCAATATATTAGAGATAGATTAGAAAGGCTAAAGAGCTGGAACTTGAGAGAGGGGTGGATGAGGAAGGAAAAGGCAGCCAGTTAAAAATTAATTGAAATCTTTGGACAGAAGGACCTTGTGCATGGCCAAAGTGGTACAGTTCAACAATCAAGAAAAAGGAGAGTACCTGTTAAAATCTGGCAGGAGATGAACACAGATGTTAAAAGGCAATATAGAGCAAGCAAAATGGAAAAAAAAACCAATGAATACACTTGCATATACACTCCTACACAAAGCTAAAGTGATTACAGAGAAAACTATGCATGGTAGGATTAGCGACAGTAAGTTATGTTAAATGTGCTGGAAATAAGACGAATCCTGAAGATGACATAAGCCTCTTACTACACAAAGACAGTGGCCATATTACTACTTCTGCAGACAAGATATGTTCAATAAATATCTGTTCTTTACTTAGAAAGTGCAAGATGAGTTTATATCTTAGGAAAAAGACAACAGATTTTCCAGGCCGTTAGTAGGCAGTATTTTCTAGAGATAAATATTTGAAAGCTAAAATAAGAATCACCCTAGGGTCCCATGAGAGCTGACTGAACTGGTCTCTGGCATGCAGATGTTAATTTTTAACACATTGTAGAATACCAGGGAAATACCAGGGAAGACAGCTAATATTGTGCCCCTATGGAAAAAAGGGGATGGGGTGACAAGAATAGATTGTTGAGCCTGACATCAACACCAGGCAAAAATATTTACTGTTCCCTCTCTCCTTTTTTTACTCCTGACCTTGCTTCTTTTTGGACACCAGCTTCACACCCTTGAAGCAACCTTCTGTTTTCCTATGCATCAGGGTCTAAGACCAGTTTGCACTGAGGTCTCTGCATTCCAGTACTCTCCCTGCTAAATATGTCTCGTTGTAATGGAGCACATGGTTCCCAAAAGGTCTCGTGAAAGCAGCTGGCCTGTTATGTGACAACAGCACACAGGGACTGGGAATCACTAAAGGGCAAGAGTACTAGCTGATGGATTTAAATAGGATCCCATCCCCAAGGCATCAGCAAGGACCAGAGACATGTTTCCTTGAAGGGAAGATCCTAAAAGACACAGGCTGCAGGGATAAGTGGCTGGAAAGCTGCCCATCAGAAAAGGATCTGGGGGTGCTGGTAGACAGCTGGCTGGACATGAGCCAGCAGTGTGCCCAGGTGGCTAAGAAGGCCAACAGGATCCTGGCTTGTATAAAGAATAGCGTGGCCACCAGGAGAAGGGAATTTATTGTGCCCTTGTACACAGCACTTGTGAGGCCTCATCTTGAGTACTGTGTTCAGTTATGGGCCTCTCATTATAGGAGGGACATTGAGGTGTTGGAACATGTCCAGAGGAGAGCTACCAAGCTCTTGAGGTAATCCCGTAACAAGTCTTATGAGGAGAGACTGAGGGAGCTGGGCATGTTTAGTTTGGAGAAAGAGGAGACTGAGGGGGGACCTTATTGCCCTCTACAACTACCTGAAAGGAGGTTGTAAAGAGGTGGGGGTTGGCCTCTTCTCCTTAGTTACTAATTACAGAACCAGGCAAAATGGTCTGAAGTTGCAGCAAGCGAGGTTTAGATTGGATATTGGGAAGAAATTCTTTACAGAGAGAGTGGTGAGGCACTGGAACAGCCTTCCCCGGAGGTGGTTGAGTCACCATCCCTGAAGGTATTTAAGAAATGAGTTGACATGGTACTTTACAACTTGCTCTAGGGGTAGGCATGCAAGGGGCTTGTGCATTGGTTTTTGGTGTTGTTTCCTTTTAGTGGTCAGGTATTTAGATGTTCTTTATTCTTGTAGGTATGGCTGGACTCGGTGATCTACAAGGTCCTTTCCAACACACAATTATTCTGTGATTCTGTGATTCTGTGACTTACACAGGTAATGGAAGACATAATACGGAGTCTCTGAAACTTACAGTGGAGGTTAAGTGTATTGTACCTACATCATAGCTCCAAGACACATGGAAAGATCCAACTATTCTAGTTACACTGGCTTGCACAGTCTGTCACACAGGCCAGCCCAAGTGATGTGCTTGATAGTACATGTGTCTTGGGTGTATCATTACTGGTTTTCACTCAGAAATAAAGGAGACCTATGGGGATGTTTAGGCAGCTGAGTACAAACAGAAAAGATAGTATAACATCTAGAGTTCACAATTTTTATTTATTAAACTTCCTTTGTGGTGCACTTTGCCACAGAAAAGAGAACTGAGGAGAAAACACATAACCCTGATCCAAGACTAGTTAACTGGAGGAAGAACTTGAACCAGAGACTATCCTCAACAAAAAGAATCTCAGTGAAAAGAAGAAGGTATAAAAACTGGGGACAGAAAGGATAATACCATACAACACCAGGTTTATTTTTCTAGGCACAAAATTAGAATTTCTCATCCATATAAAAAAGTTAGAAATTCTGCAGTTGATATAGCTAGGTCTGACAGCTACAACTAACCGTCTGAGATGGATACTGGAGGATACTTCTGAAGCTTTTACTGATATTGTTTTAATCAGTGGGACCATGTCCATCACCTAGCCAGGAGAAAGTGTGTCCTTAGCTGGTGATTCTGGCCAATCTTTTCAAGGCAAAGTGACCCTGACTTGCTTGCTAATTAAAAAGAGGGAAACTGCATGTAATACCAGCCCTGTATTGGCCAGATTTCCCAAACTTAAATGACAAAAGTTAACAATGCTTTTTGCTTCTCTTATTTCCATAAACATGGAGGATCACCGATGATGATGTGAACTTGGAAGTAGCATCCATCAAACAAGTAATTCGTCCAAGTCACACTCATTAGAGAGCTAAAGTCCTGATGCTTTCACTCATAAATAGATGCTCAGCAGTGGATAGGCATTTTCAGAAACTTTACGAAAGATCACGTTTCATGGTTGATTGCCTCAGGACATGTTAGCTAGACAGGCTTCCTCATCTTAATAAAATCAATTGATGTTAGCTAGACAGGCTTTCTCATCTTAGTGGATGCAATTGATGTTAGCTAGACACATTCCTAACCTAAATAATAGGAGTCTCAATTGTTGAATATTATTTGTGGCAGGCTTGTCAGCAAATGTCTGGTTTAATTTATGAAAGAGAATTGTGTCAACAATGGGAATTTATCGTTTCCTATACTTCCTGCCTTCTGGTGTTGTTGGTATGTAGCGCATTGTAACAGGAAAGGACTTGTGCAAAATGCAAAGTTCTGAGGGAAGCTGGGGTCACACATTCACCACCACAACCATTAAATGCCTTTAGCTGTTTTAACTCAAATAGGCTCCTTGCAAGGCATTTGGTAGTGCTCTTCATTGCCTGACAGTTTTTCAGAGATATGATATGCATATTCAAACATGACAATTGGTTTGTTCTTTGAGCACTCCAGTTGCAGCATCTCACCAAGAAAATCTTATTAGAAAACACCCCACTTTTTTCTCTATATTCTCTTGCTTGAGTTTGTGAATTATTTCAGTGATCCCAAAAATTCATCTCTCATTGAAGTTGCTTATGGCTGAAAGAATTTTAGCAAACTCTTCCCAGGCTGAGTTTTTCAGTTTGCTGTTCAGGTTATCATCACATCTATAGCTTTCTGCCAGAGCTCTGTGGGGTTTTCTCATCTGATTGCTCAGACTTAAATGTGGTAAAGCAACAACTACATAAAGCAGAAAATAAGGAATGAGAATAATAGTGTTTGTCCTGGTCTTTTTCTGATTTGCAGTAATGTATATATCCCAGACCTGAAAAGATAGAATTTCTCTGAAGTTTTGTAATAACCTCTCTCAAAGAGAAATCTACCTCTAACTTAAATTTGCATGAGGAAACAACATCTTCAAATGTTGACACACCCCATTTTCAGATGACATAGCCTTTATAGAAACACCTCTAGTGGAATACTCAACTCTATGAAATTGTTAGTAATTTTAGAAAATGTAGGTCACTAACATGACAGAATCTTCTACTGAATAGCTGTATCTCTGCAGAATTTCATTACCTCCTCTTTTTTTTTTTTTT
>VWZY01003161.1:262207-316176 GCA_013399075.1 Chloroceryle aenea
TTTCTGGAACAAGGAGACCTGGCACACACTTCTCGTAAATAAATGGGATTGCACAAAAGCTCTGCATGACTCTATCAGCTACTCCTCCCAACAGAAACACCATACAGAAAAAATAGCTGCTAAGTATTCAAGCCAAAGGAGCATGGGATTTCCTGCATCAGAAGTTTATGATTTCTTTGCAGCATTCAGAGAATACCCAGTGTGGGCTTTTCTGCCAGAAGGGCCCATGTGACATACAATTGCTTCTCAGAGTACACAGAAGTCATACAGAAAACAATTTGTTTTATACCTGCGGGTATCTAGGTTCACAGTGAAGAACCACAGCTTGCCACACAAGGTGGACACATGGAACTAAACACATGTGCTGCTGCTAGCATGTGGAAGCTGCTGGTGAGTAACACATTGTGCAGCAAGGATGAGAAGCAATGTTGAGCTGGTCCAGAGGATAGGGCTAAGCAGGTGAGGCTAGTGGGGCAGCAGGATGACCTGGGGCTCAGCAGCAGCAAGGAGGGATACTGCCTTCCAGTAGGTCCTGGAGACACCCTGCAGCACTGCCTTTTTTGGGCTCCCTGGCACACTCAATGGATGAAGGCTGCCTGTGAACCACACATCAGCCGGCAGATTGCACTGGTTATCTGAAGGTCCCTCAGCAGGGCTCTCCAGTGGAAACATAGTTCTGCAACTATGTGGAGGCACACATCTGACTGCAGGAGGAGTGTAAGGGAGAACCACTTAGGGTGTGTCTTTCTCAGCGCAAGGTACTCGATAAGTTTTGTGTCTGGAGGAATCAGTCATCCCCTAGAAACAGGGCAGCTTTCTTTGGAAATAAACCTCCTCCCAGATGAAGGCAGGAGGGAGACATTCACTGTGTCATGGGCTGGGCGGGGGCTTACAGCTCATTCGTGTCTGTCCTGGTTTCCGTAACGCACGTCTGAGTCAGGGAAGTTCTGCTGTCAGAGAAAGTGATGACTGATATGATAAAGTGAAAATTCCTCTCTTTGCATCATTTTCTACACATCCACTTTATTTCCTCATTTTTAGCAAATTGCGTAATAATGCTGTTTCTCCTTTCACCTTCTCATGAGTTAATAGCAAGTCCAATTAAATGCAGCATGCAAGACAGCTCAGTCGTATGCGTGTCCCACTGTCTGACTCCCTTTAAGAACCACTACATCACTTTTAGGTCATTTCCTTTCCTAGATGAGACAGTTTCACTTATATCAAAAAGCTTGATCTAAACCAAACAGTCTTACAATAAACCAGACAGCCTCATTTTTGATATCATTAGCCTCTAACCTTGGAGAGACTTCTTCAGACAGGAGCTGCAACTTGTTACCAGATGTCAGAAAATGTTCGTCATCAAAACCTCAAGTGACAGCCTGGGGCTGAGCAGCATGAGCTTTTTGATTGTATTTTAAACAACAGAAATTTTTATTTGGTGTAGCAGTACCCAGGGTGGCAGAAAGAAAGAGAAAGGAAATTATTTCACAAACCATGTTACAACAGGCTCAAAGTACTCTCAACTTCATGATTTAGCCATCGAATTTCTCCATAAACTGTTAATCCGTGGTATGAAAGGGCAGCATTTGTGGTTTTCCCTAGAGATAAGCAGCAGTTCTCCACATATTATACTACAACAGTGAATACTGAATATGTGACTCAACTCAGATATGGTTCAAGAAGGTAATTTGCAGCATTTCCAGCCTAGGTAGATGACATGTCTGTTGTTTTATTTCTGCAGACAGGGCAAACCAGGTGAGACGGCTTTACTTTGAGCAGAATGAAAGATTTAATAGAAGCAAATGTATTTCTCTGTGCTTTCTTTATGAAGCTTTATATATTGCATGTGAGTATAAACCCATAAAGTTAAAAACCGATACCATGTAAAAATGTAGATGATTTTTTACATGTTGCCTAGAAAGGAGATTGAAGCAATACCAAGGGAACACCTGGACCAGAAACAGAACCTCAGCAAGATTGTATCCCTAGGACAGATTTCCCTGATTGTATCCCTAGGACAGAGTAATCTGTGCTAGCAATGGTCATCACAGTAGCCATATCGCCTCCTACACCAATGATCTAACCCGCAGAGATCTCTGTGAAAAGTTTCTTTAAGAGACAGTTATTTTTTTGTTTCTTTTCGGACAATGCCAGAACTCACAATTTTTTTTCTGTATAAATGAGAATTTCCACCTCTCATTAAGCAGATGCAGGATGTAGAAGATAATTAACCACTTCTTATGGTTTATCCAACTCACAAAATTTGGATGAGGTATTGTTCACCACCCACATAAATTGCCCAGAACAGACTGACTGGTTTTGGATCAAATATTGTCTCACCAGCACTTAATATCCCTGCCATAGCATGAAAGGAAACAGAAACCTGAGAAGAAGAGAAAATTAGAACGGTGGGAAGAAAAACAATTTCTTAGCTGTGCAATGGACTCTGTCTGTCTAATGAATCCCTTTTGAAAACCACACATAGTAATAAATTAGGATGTAATACATTGCAGATGGATCAACAGTGGCACACACATAGCTTTATGTATCTGCCACAGGTGTTTGACTTCGCATTTGACAGCAGGTCAAGGAGTAACCATGCAAGGACAATTCTGCTACAGAGAGCGACAATTCTGTTTCACACCAGCTTTGAGGATTCAAAATTTGTTGTTCTAGATTGAAAGGAAAACTAAGCCTCTCAGTTGTTCTGCGGAGCAGAATTATGTTGCTACAACTGGCTTATGACTGAAAACTTTATTTAGAAAATCAGACGTGGTCTTTTTTCTGCATACAGCTGATGGGTGTTCAGAAACCTTCTAGACAGAGACTTCATTGTAATTCACTAACTTTAAGAAAAATATTTTACTTTGACAGAACAACACATGCTGATGATATTCCATTAAAAATGTTGTGTGTAGAACTGACCAGCTTTTGTGAGGTCCTTCATGCACAGTCTTGTTCCATTGGTTTAGACATTGCATGGTCTCTAGAAACAAACCTTAGGTCTTAGTCTTAAATTACATGAAACCTTTGGGGATCTTCAGAATCAATTTTGTAGATATACTCAGTATGTTTTTCAGACCAACCAAACAAAAAAGTACCATAATATACAGGAGAATATCCTGTTCTTCCAAAATAGGTTAAAAAATCTACAAGTGGAACAAAAATAAAATCACATATAAGTGTGTTAGAGAAATTTTCATTGAACCCTATAAAATTTGTCTAGAGTCCTGCTGCTGTCAGTGCTCCACAGTTTTCTACAGCTTCTCAAAGAGAACTGGAAGGATTAGCCTTTTCCTGAGTTCCAGTCGTGCTTCTAACAGTAAACTTCCCACACATGTTTCAAGTAATTTAGTCTCATTGTTCCTCCCCTCCATGTTTCTGATTCTTGATGAAAAAAAAAGAAGCAAAAGCAAAAGGCTTGGGTATCTCCCAGGGCTTACACCTATACAAAGTCCATCAGTCACCCTCGTGCTCAGTACACTGAATCACAGAGGCAACCACAGGAAGCTGAACAGTTTAAACTGCAGAATCTGTAATGGTTTATCCTCTGTTGCAAACAACTGCTAATAGACACCACTGGAGCTGGGGTACTTACCTGGATGGACCTGTGTTCTGACTCATTCTGTGAACTCTGTCAGTTCTTTCATTCTTACAGCGCTTATCCCTGAGCTTCTCTGGATGCTACTTACTATGATCTTGGAGTTAAATGTGTGCAAGACATTCTTTGCTTGGCGATAGTTATGGGACTTAGTTGTTTAAATCTGGGTTCCAACAGATGTTGCAGATAGGGACATGCTGGAGTTATTATGCTCTCTAACATTTGGTTGTGGCTGGGACAGTATCTTGTAGCCAAAGTCTTACATGTTTTTTTTTGTGGGATAGCAGTACATTTCTGATGCTGACACTGATCAAATACTATATTTTTAACTGAATTTCTGCAGTTATGGTCTAGTGACAAACGTGCATGCTCTGTATTATGCCCTCTCATGACTTAAAACTGGGAGAGCTACAGCAATGGGGCTCTGTTAATAATAAACAGTATTAAATGTCAGCCAGATGAAACTGAAGAATGGAAAAAAGAATAGAACAACGCAGGGAGGTTTTCTTTCCACTTACATTATTTTCACTGCCTTTAGAGGACTTTCATGCTTTCTCCAACTTGAGGAATATTTTTGTACACAGAAATTCACTTCTGTGGTGGGGAGTTCATGAGTCTTGCTACTGACTTAAGGAGAAGTAGAATCAAGACTGGTGTTTTGGCTCCTCCTCCTTAAACCAGCTTTTCTTGTGTTAGTAGTGTTTCTACGCTCTGACCTGTTTCTACTCTGACTATTTTCTTCTCCAACTATTTTCTTCTCCACAGATCCCCACTACATGTTGAGCATAAACTTCATCTACATCCAGTATTTTGCCACGAGAGGCCAATTGTTCTGCAAAGAAGGAGGAATGTTTTATTGTTCTGGCATTTTGTTTCTTGGGATATGGTTTAAAAATGAAATCATATATTGAAAACATGCTTCAACAGAAATGAAGCCTAAGAATCCTCATTTTTGTTTATTTTATTTAATTACTGCAAGACTACTAGCAAAGCTTAGCACCTAATGGCTTTAATGGAAATCCTTAAAAAAAAAAATTAATAAGATAGACAGACGCTATACAGCATTGCCACTACCATTCAGAGCTTTCTATGTTCCCACTCGTTCTGTGGAAGTCATTCCCTTTCTTAACTCTTCTGTCCTTTGAAAAGACAAGATGCTTTTCTGTATTTTTGTCCTAAAAGTTAAGACCCATGAAAATCAGAAACTGGCTCAGTAGATATAAGAAGCTATTACAGCAGCCTAGCTTCCTCCAAAACTTTGTCTGAAGTTGTCCTTAGCAAATGAAATTGCTTTAAAATGTTGCATACTCACAATGCACATTATTTTAAAGGCAAGAACCAGAAGAAAAGAATTTTTACATCAAGGCTGTAGATACAGGGGTCCAGAAAATTCTGTGGGATTTATGTATAAGTCCAAAAGTAAAAAACAAAAAAGAAAACAAAAACAAAAATAAAAACAACAACAACAACAAAGAAAAATTCTGCAAGCAAAGTGCAAGCAAAGAATGTTGTAAACTGCTATTAAAATTGAACTTAAGGTTTTGAAGATATTTAACCCTATTGCCACTATTTCAGGGAAAGTTAGCAGCTATTTCTGGGATTTTCTAGAAGCAAATAATCAGACTACTCTGCCAGCATGGGTCTCTTTATCACAGAGCCAAAACTGAGGCAATTATTTTTGTGTATTAAAGTAACAGAGAAGATTACATTGGCAACTAACATCACATCAGAATCCACAGAATACATCATCCAAGCTTTGTAAGTAAAGCCTTGTCTAAATGGAAAGCATGTTCTCCACAGAACCTTTCTCAGCTCACAGGTTATAATGAAAATAAATGTACTAAAATCTTCAGATTCTGTATAATGGTGTTTTGAAAATTAAACAGGACTGAAAATATAATTCCAAGGCTTGAACACCAAAAGTCTCAAGAAACAACTTATTAGTGTAAGGATAAAAGTCATTAATTCCAGTCAAAGAAATATTTGAGTATGAAGAACATAATTTAGATGAGCTCTGTCATTAATGGAGTGAGAATAAACCTTCAATTTTTTCAGTCCTCAGTTTCCAACCATGCACACACGATGAAACCTGATAAACCACATTATTGGTAAAATGGTTTTACAGTGGTGACCTTAGTGAAAGTGACCACAGAAGCAGTGCCCAGTTGCTTACTCCACAGATGACTGGTACCACCATGCTTTCAGATAACATGCTATAAAACCATGTGTTTAAACCAGCATGCTATAAAACCAGCAGAATAAAAAAAAATAATAGCTTGGGCTTTTTAATGATCTGAGAGGATAGAAGTTGTATTGTGGATCCATAACAGGAAAATTAACCAAAATAAATCCAAACATTGTCTTTTCCCTGTAAGAAGTGGGAACTTTCAAAAGTTAGAGATAAACCAAGATGTGGAACTTAGCAATATTTGCAAGAAACCAGCACATAGACTGCTCCTAGTTAGCAAGATTTGCTAGTCATGACTTTTTGCTTTACAGGATAAAATTCTGACCTATTGAAGCCAATGGCAAAATTTCTGTTTCTGCAGAGCAGGAGTTCACACAAAGCTCTGGTAGCTTATCAATGTAAGTTAGCGGGCAAATAAATTACATTTCTGTATTCCAAACTCAGATTTAAAAAAATGCCACCAGTAAGTAATAGGTGGATTTTTTTGAGTGATGCTGTAACTGAATTGTCAGTGTTGACATCACATTTTGCAAATTCTATATTTGTGAGGGACAACAGATAGTTGTGTTAGAAACAGCACTTTCTATAGAAGTCAACTGTCTGGTTTTGAACCCTCTAAAGTTGGATATCCAGTCAAAACTTGTGGGTTCAGTCTGTCTCTGGCATACTTTGCCCTACCATTTCAATACCCTTTTAACTAAGTACTTTATATACAAGGAAACACTGTCTAAATCCAGCAGCCTATTTTGGAGGAGTTATTCAACTCAAACCTCCAACAAAGTGAAATTCACGGCACAGAGCCAAATGGTGGTTTATTCAAACCTTTCTATCAGCAATATATTTGAACTGCTTGAGACTGCCTGAATAAATATTTGGCCCCTGCTGTTAGCTGCTGAGCTCAGACTTCACTACTGGCACCATTCATGACATGAACCCCACAGTGTTTTCTCCTATGCATACCATGTTCTTCCTGTGTTGTGGTTGACACCAGAAGCTCCTGGCCCTTTTGGACTTCACATCTGATCTGTGTTCTCCTTGAACTGCTGTCCTGTACTTTGAAGTGTCTTGCTAGAGCACCTGGCTTCATTCACCTATCAAACTTTGTCATTGCCCCTCAAAACCTGTCCCAAAAGTACTTTCTTCCTCAAAACACAATAATTTGCATTGTTAGCCATAAGTATTGAGGACATATAGACCTGGGAAGTCCCTGGGCAAAATGCCAGATCATCCCACATTTTGAGTCTACCATCTCATCACAACTTTGCAAATTCTATTGACTGACATCATTTTTGTCTTATTTTCCTTTTGGAGGTTATTTGTGATTTACTTCTCTAGTAATGTCTCATTCCATAGGTGGCTGCTTTTCTCTTGTGGAAGTAACCATGAGAATCTCTTCCACCAAATACACCATTGCTTTCTAAGACCAAATCTCGCAAATAAAAAGATAGGTATGTTTCTATTCTATACTTTTTTATTCTTTTTAAAATAACTACTTCAAATCTCTTTAAATGATGTGAAGAATGAGGAGCAGTTTATTTACTCATTTTGTTTCCTTCCTTCAATAACCATTTAGAGTCTTGCTTGTTCTGGTTTTTTGAAAGGAGCTTTTACTGTTGATATTTTAATTAAAAATGCTAGTATTTGTTGCAATTGTACTGATTAAATTCAGAAAAAGCCCTCTTGGTTTAACTGCTTTTTCATGACTTGTCTGTTCTAAACCAACAGTGGAGGTTGCCAGGTGTTTTTGTTTATTTAATTCCCCCCTCCTTTCTTTTTCCTAACAGAAACTGTGGTAATGCAGGCTTTTAAAAAATATTTGGAAATATGATCTTTTGCATTAAAAAAATAGGCCTTGTTCATACTGCCTGCCAGCAATATATGTTTGAAGTATTAATGTACAACACCTAAAAGAAACAATATTAATACAGAACCTTGCATTAAAATACCCTTTCAAGACAAGCCAGCTGTCTTACCCTGAAAAAAAGCCAGGAAATCCAGATGTGGAGTTAATCAAATTGTTCATTATAAATGATCTACCTGGCAAAATTAGCTCTTTTTTTTTTTTTTCCGCTCTAATGATTGAGAACAAGCCCTGTTTTTTGCATACTTATTTATAAATTCAGATTAACCAATATTTTGTACAGTCAACTGCTTTGATTCATGGGCTAGGCATCAGTCATTAGTGGTCTGACTTAATAAAGAAATGTCAGGATTGAGAATCTGTTGTATGCAGGATTTTCCACTGTGCTTGTCTGTTATGTGAAGGTAGATGAGAGGCAGACTGTCATTTAACTGAAACTTTTCCATGGGGAAATTCACACATCACATGTTGTCAATAGCCCTTTCTGCAGCAGATACCTAACCCAAGCTCTGTGGCTGATGACTGGTGAACTTGAGAGAAGCAGCAGTGGTCCAGCCTGCTCATGCTAACTACCCATATCCTTGCTCCCCAGGTACTCAATGAACAGAAATTACAACTAATTTAATCTGCCTAATTTAGACGCACAATTTTTCCACTGCAATTGGGCAGTGAAATGGGCTACTGAATGGGCCATTGCATTCTTCAGTGGCGAGACTGATCTTCTGGCCACTCTTAATGAGTGGTCCATTAGCCTTGCCCATCAAAATGACACCCAAGGCAGGAGTACAGCTTAAAAACTTCAAGTTCATAATGGTCAACAATTAGTCAATTAATGAATTAACAATTTAAAATAATATGTTACAGTTCATACTAAGGAGTTGAAGTTAATCATGAGACCATCTCCACAGGCATATCTGCATGAGGCAGAAGGAATATCAGGTGGCTCAGCAGACGAGGGGGACAGAAACAACTTCAAAGAGACAGACAGACTATCTCACTAAATGTGGGGTTACTCCTGCCTGAAAGCAATGAACATTATTGAATATCACTTTCAGAAACCTCTGCTTCCTTCCCTACCTGTGTTTCTTGAACTGTACTTCACCTTCCTCGCAACTGTAGCATGCTTTATGTCATGGTTGCACTATGTTCCAATTTCAAAAGCATGATGCAAAATAAAAAAGGCAGCCTTATTACACATAAATGTTGCACATACATATTTGGTTAGACAAGGTAGCCAGCATGAAGATAATGCTATTTAAGTGTTGTATATGGCCACAACTAAGGATTCACCTGAGACTGTACTGAGCTGTTGCATGAAACGTTCTAACATGAAAATTGAAGGTAATGTGTTTTCTTCAGAGTGCTGCTATCAGCTGGGCTCTCCTGATACACATTTGTTGAAAATAAGCATTGTCTTTTTAGCCATTTATGACTAAGGAATAATCAGTCGTATTGAAAGCACCAGCTATTCATCAGTGGTTTGGACTAAACTAGAAATGACCAAAAGCTCTGCAGCAGATAAAGTAAAACCCCTTTCCATTCAGGGACAAGTTTTTGAAATGCTCTAAAATTCACAGGCAACTTCTCATTGCCTTGAAACTACATGCTATTTTGTTGATGGAGAGCAATATTAGTCTGTCTGGAGTCATTTGGACAAGGGATTCATGTGACACAGCTCCTTTTATATCCTCTTTCCCCCTCTTTCTTTACCACCTGCCAGATCTGGAAATCAATCTCTGTCTCAGATTTTGCTCACAGTTGCCCAGCCATTTGTTTCAGGTTACCTGTGGCTCCCAGTGTTTCATAGAGAAGCAAAGGAAACACACTATTAACAAACAACAAAGAGTTGGCATCTGTAAGTAGCTGTGAACCTGATTCACAACCCAAAATATCATACTATGTGTGGACAGTGAGAATGCACAAGCGTCTATGGATTGGCAGCTTTCACTGTCATTAAATGATTTTGGAGGATATCTAATATTCAGCCAACATCCTTTCTTGTCCAAGTAGGGCAGACACGAAAGGAGCAAAGTGTCTTGCTGAAGTATGCCTCTGTCACAGCACAGAGTGCTTTTAATTGGAGGGGGGAAACAATTTGAAAATAGCCTAAAAATTGTAAAGGAAACAGATTTTTAAAAAGAAAACAAACTTCACATGTGAACGCTTATAGGGCTGGGAGGATGGCAAGGGAAAAGGTCTGAGGCCTTGGTGCATAGAATATAAGGGTGAGTGGGGACAGAAGGTGATGATGGAAGAGTGAGGACTGGGGATACAGTGAATGCACAAGGCATACAAGCAGATAATGGTCACTGGCTGCTGCCAGCTGATGAAAGGCAAACTGAACAGCCACATACTACAGTTCTTCCTTACCCAGGACTTTATTTCTTTGAACCCTGATGAATTTGCTTTATTCCAAAGGCAGAGAATAACCCGAGCTCTGAACTAACCAGGAAATTGATGCAAGGATTTATTTTTTTTTTGCTTAGAAGAAATGTTAACACTAATTCCTTAGAATACTTCAATATACTCTTTAATATATCTTAATCTGGGCAGGAAAGAAAACATCAGATAAGACAGAAAGTGTATTTTCTTTTTTATCTAAAGGCCAGGAAAAAGTACTGACAAATTAAGTGAGGCCACCAGGATGGTCAAGGCTGGAGCTCCCCGTTATATAAGGAGATATTGAGAAAGATGGTTTTATTCAGCCTGGTGAACAGATGGGTCTTGAGGGACTTTACTAACTCTCTTCAACTGTCTAATGGGACAATGTAGAGAAGATAAAATCAGTTTTCTCTCAGAGATGTACAAAGAACAGACAAGAGACGACAGACATAAATTACAACATAGGGCTAAGATAGTAGAAAGAATTTCACAGCAAGTATGGTCAAAAACAGAGCTGGCAGGGGTGGGGCACGGCACAGCAAAACTGTATGCAACGTACCAGCTTCCTGGATAAGCCAAAGTCTGATTACCTGAAGTCTTTTTTTCTGATACTTGCCTTCCTCACTCGTTGCAGGATCTTCACAATCCATTTCATGATTGCTACAGCAAATGCTACCATTGATTATCTCATCTGTAGTATATGTACTTGCTTGTACATGCCTGTACATCTTAGTAAAACAGGACTCTAGTCTGTGGCAAGGGTTCCTAAACATAATCATAAAACAAGCATATGATGCTACTAAAGATTACCTTTCCTATCTGAATAAGTCACAGTCTCTAATCACCACCCAGTTTCCTTCTAGAGAATATCAGAAACAGCCCAAGCTTCTTACCTATGTGTCATCATGAATGAGAAAAAAAAAAAAAAAAAAAACCAGCAGCAGGCTAGGAAGTTATTCACAAACCTTGAACATTTGGTTCTTCTGCTGTGCTCAACTGGAATACAATTAACTGAGGGACCATGCACTTTCTGCAGCCTGTAAAGTGGATGCTGATGGCTGTATCTAGCTTTGTGGGATCATTTGTAGGGCAGTCACTGGGGCTTCCTTTAAGAAGGATCTTTGATTCACACTTCACTGGTGGTCATGAGTCAGTCTCCTAACTTGATATAAATGTTCTCCTTAATTCCAAGTTATTAAGCTTATCAGGAAATAATTAAGCCTTTTTTTTTCTTTTCTTTTTTTTTCTTCTTTTTTGGATAAGAATTTTCTTTGATCAGTAACCAGATGCTTGAATGGATTTGATTTAAAGTTTTCATGATATCAAGGATTGATAATCTGAGCTTTCTTGCTGCCGTCAGGAATATTTCCCAGTCAGCAAATTGTGTCTGCAAGCTGTTACCAGCTGGTGATAGCTCTAAATTTTCTATGGGAGGAACAGAACTTTGGCAAGATTCTTCACAATCTGGATATGTAGTTATGTGACAACAGGGATATCAAATAGTGGCTGTCTGTCTCCACTCTGAGCTGAGGACATCAGCCACTGTGAAGATGGGGAGTAGGGCTAACAGGGGGAAATGGGAGAGGAAGTCAATAAGGGAGAGACTGGGGATGAGATGAGAAGGGGAGTCAGGGAGCAGGAGGAGGATTTAAATGGAGAGATAGGAGCCAATCATGGGAAGCAGCCACGCTGGCAGGAAGGACAGCTCTCCATTTGATCAATACCATGACTGCAGAGGAGTTGGCCATCCTCCAGGCTCCATGCAGGGCTGAATTTCAGCTGGGGAGTAACTCTCAGAGAAGGGCCAAATCCTCTGCTCCTGCTTCCCTGTGTGAAAATTGTCCCCCCACCAATTGCAGGTGGAATCATGAGGGCAAACTTTGTCTCCTTCACACAGAAGAGCACAGAGATGGGTCCAGGCCACTCACTTAGCTCCATTTACTTTGAGCCATAAAGCTATGCCAGCTGAAGAGGTAAGCTCTATATCTTGCTCTGATGATGATTTTCCACTGTGGACATCTGAGAAGAGTTAATTTGGTGGCTGCAGAAATAACCATGCAGTGATGCCCTCAGACAAACTAGTCACTGAGGTAAGAGCAATGGAAGGAGCAATGAGAAACTGCTATTTGCTTTGAGTCAGGTGTGCAGAATGAATTTCTTTCAACAGCAAGAAAGAGACAATGTAAATTCTTCAGTCTAGGGTGGGTACCTTAATATTTCATAATAGCAAAACCTTCATGTGGTAATGTAATAGTAATGTACTGTAGGAAAGTCAACATCCCTGTCAATAAAAAAAAAAAAAAAAAGCTCTTGATAATGTTTTTGTCAGCAGCAAAACACCTTCATGGTGTTCCATAAGCAGCAAGTCATAACCTTCTTTTGGATACTATTAGAGAACAGATCCACCTTTTCCTAATTTGCAGATTCACCTTTTACCTGCACAGCTTTGCCCATGTTGTCAAATCCTATTCCAATCTAATACTCCTTTGGTGATAATTGATGAAAGTCTCAGTTTGATCATAGTCTAGTATTCATTTTGGTTTGGGAGATTTTTGCTTTTCAGACTTTCCTTCCATTACAAAATGTTTTAAACATTCTATCTGGAAAACATTCAGAAGCATTTGCCCACCTCCCATCAAATAACTTCACAATTCATACAGCTTTTGCTTTCTTTGAAATCATGTGACAGTTTAGCTACAGTTTCTGAAGGTAAAATACAAGTGGTGGAATGAAAAGCATCCCATGCTTTGGGCAGGGCAAATTTTAAGAAGTTTTTCTGGGTTCACTTGTGTGGTGCACAGAAGATAAAGCCAAGAAAACTTCCAAACTACCCATTTTATGTTTAATCTGGTGGCTATAGTTATTTAAGGGGAGAGGGAAAGAATGAATGGAAGTGGGGGGGGGAAAGGAAGAAAGGAACAATCTGCAATCTACAGAGAGAAGTGCAGGTCTGCCAGCTAAAAGCACACAGGAGAGATTTCAGACCAGCTCCCAAATTCCTTTTTGTTTAAACGTTTTGTAAACAGACATGGAGTTTTCAGCATAGCAAGGGGTGATGGATGGGCACCACTGAAGACAGTAATTGGATTAGGAACCAACAGACCTTCTGAAGAAAGGATCTAGGCATCAAGGAGAAGGCAATACTGACTTTTTAACAGATTTAGATATTGCCTGGTGGAACAGAGCAATGTATAAATCCTATGAGCCAATACCTGGGGGAATTCCCAGTGCTGTGAGTCCTGGCTCCACTCTGCCTGGCTCTCTGGGAAGTGCATGGGGAGAATTAAATACCTGTAGTGGGATCTTCTGAGGCCTGGCCAAAAGTGCTGGGAGCTACTGAACAAGCCACGAGTGAAACATGGAGAGCCAAGAGCTTAGTTTTACACACAGCTTAGGACGGAGCCGCAGTGGACAGCCTTCACTCTTGCTCTGCATTTGTAGTCTGATTTTCTCCAGTGTTATGCTACTGTCTTCCTTCATATTGCTGCTGGCTTGTATCCTCCAACCTCTTGGCAAGATGTCAGGTCTTCAAGAGGTGACAGTAGCACAAGAGACAGGCTCATTCACTGCATGTCAGAAATCCAGGCAACTCTTTTCCATTTTTTCTTTGAACTCTTCCAGCTATTCCAGACATTTGGGTAGTCTGAAGTCAAAGCAGATGAAAATAAACAAAAAAAGTAATCAAAGTAATTTAAAGACATGTTCAAAGTAGTTCATAGGGGAAGGTTTGGGTAATGCAGTGTTAATTCTTTGCTTTCCTCACATGGAGCATCAAAAGCAACAGTATGTTCTTTATCTTCCCCAAGCCATCAAAGCAACTGAGATAAGAAAGAAGAGCCACACTCTACCTTCATTTACACCACAGTGAGTTCATAGCATTGCTTAGAGCCTGTGGAGTCAAAGGGATCTATTAAAAATGATCTTTACTCCAAGCAGGTATCAGTAGAGAGTTTTGATCTGCAAGTCACAGACATTTTAGGGGAGGAGGGAGTAATATTATTGGAACATCTTAAATTTGATGGAATTTCTCTTGTACCAACATGATGAAATTAGTTTAAAGGAGGACTTGAGGACAGGGAATCTACATGGATAAATTCATACTTAGACTAACATAGTGATAGAAAATGATGCTATTTGGTACAGTTTTGTCCTGTAATATGCTAGGCCACTATAAACAATTTGCAACCAGAACAATGCCCTGTTCCCTCGAGCATTTTCTGTGTTGCTGTTTCAATTATACCAGTGCAGTTAAAGTGGCAAAGCTATCAAATACAGACAATCCCCTTTAGAGGGAACTTGAACTGCCTGCCAAATAGTAATTTGTATTGCTCAAATAAACTCTACACAAACAAAATATTCAAAGGCTTCCAGTCAATAACATCAATGATATTAGTTCATAGACTGCCAGCCAGTGTGGTCCAGCTGTACAGAGGCAGTTAGGGCCCTAAACATGGAGACACAGCAAGTGGAGTCTGCAAAAATGCTTAAGAAGCCTGGGTGGCTAAGTCCTATCAGCTTTCATTAAGCGTGTATTGTTAGACATGTGACTGTCTTTGTACCTCTGCCTAAGAGCATGAATTTCAAAACCAGACTATGCTGATGCTCTGGTAAAAGTATTTTACACTCTTAATCCTTCCAATTGAAAGTGTTCTGAAATAAAAACCAAACATCCTTCAAAGGTATCTGAGATACATAAAGCAACAAGATCAGGGGAAGATTTAACAGAAGGATACTTAGGTCAAGTCACAGGCATGCACAGGGGACTACCCCATTCATCTCCCACCTCCTGCTCCCATCTCCAGTTCTTTTAAGTATTCCTCCCTTCCATGCTGCAGCACCTTTAGGGAAAACCTTACTAGTCAACCTGGGAGTTGAATTCACCATGTTGGCAAACTGCAAAGTTGATCGGTTCTTGGTCAGGAGACTTAATCTGTACAACTACCTCAGCTGCATACTGAAATTGCAGGTTAGCAAGGGCTCCTCAGTGGCATAGAAAATAGAGTGATCCTTCATCAGCAGGACTGGGTATCAAGCTTAAATCAGCACAGAGCTGCAGCCTGATTTCCTGTGGCAGAGTGTGCCACCAGCATATCCCAGTGCCTGAAACATAGTTGAGGGACAAAGCAAGAAAGTATCAAGTTTGGGGTGGGAAAGAAAAGGATGTATATGGACTAGATAACCTCTCAGGGCCCCTTTCTATTGCACTCACAAGGACTTTCTGCTGTGGGAAGTAAATGCTGGCACAACAAGAACAAACCTTGTTGCTGTGTTTGCTGGCAGAGTTTGAGCAACCTCTGTTCCCTTCTCTATAACAGCTCATGTAGCACTGACAGCAGTACTGTGGTTCTCATGTCCCAGCTGTATTCCAGTATTAGAGGTCACAGTGAGCATTAAACATTGAAGGTTCAAAATAAAGCGTTAGTTTGAGCTTTTTTTTTTAAAGAGATGTTCTCACTGGAGGCGATGGATCACAAGGGCAACTCTTTCTCACCTATCATTCCTGTGATTTGCCTTGGGATAGAGGTCCCAAAATAAGATGGTTCGAAATTACATGTTCCCATTTTATTCATTTTTTTTCATTTGCAAATTCCCCAGACAGTTACATGCTCTGAGCAAAATCAGTACTTGTGTTCAGTAATGGATTTAGTATTAGTGAAGATCTGCTGGCAGATTTTCAAAGTATACTGGTATAACCGTTCTCTGTGGTAATGGTTTAGCAAGAGTAGTGCTTTATCATTGCTGGGTATGCTTGAAATAGAACAGACTTGTTCTTCTACTATAATTTCCTCATAAAGCTGGTGTCAGACTGCTAAGATAAAACACAGAAGTTAGCTCCCCATAAGATCACTCTATACTGCAGGCCTGCATGTCATGTAGTGCATGTACATTAGCATTTCATGCTGCAACAGACTTATGTGTTTGAAGCAAATACCATAATTTCCTCATACTGCACTTTGTTTCCCATTGTGTAGCAGCCTCAGATGGAGTGACCCAAATTCCAATCATCTGTGGATAGAGTGGAAGAGGCTATCCTGGAGTAATCTGCTCTGACCACTATGGTTGATATGGGGATAAACTAGAGTTATGTCAAGTAATTCTCAAAAATGCAACTGGTGTGGGTGTCATACCCTCAAAACCATTTCACCCTGTAAATCTGTTCCTAGTAGACTCTATTCCATGACAATACAGACATTGCTTTTCTGAGGATCCACTGCATCTCTCTTTCCTTATCCACTCTTTTGATTTCTGTTTGTCACGTCTTTAGTTAAGTCATTTAAAAATCTGTCAAACAGCTTCTATTTAAGCAAGCTCTGTGGAGTGCTAATTAGCCCTGCATTTTTCTCTGTGTTCTTTTGTGCTTTTTTTTTTTAATATTTGACTTTGCTTTAAAATATTTTTGTCAAATTATAGAACTTAAATTTTTTCCACTCTACTTTTTTGTCTGAATAAGTCAGAGTGTTCTAATAATGCAATTTCAAGTCCGATTTAGAATAATACTCAGTATTAAGCATGCAAGGATATCAAATATATGGGAACTGTACTCAGGGGACTCAAATTAATTCTCCTGAAAAGAGATTTGGGGCTAAGTCTGAATACTTCTGCATCCCACATGTCTGTAATATTTGATGACGCACAGTTTTAAACAAGTTAGGGAGAACATGGGGTTTATCTGTGCATGACACAGAATACTGTTCTCAGACACACCACAGACAAATTTTCAGTATATTTCAGTATATTTAGTAACACACAAACCCTTTTATAATATAGCTTTAAGTGGAGAATCCACTCCATTTATTTTTTTGACAATTGAAATTAGGAACTTGAGACTTCTACAGAGAAAAGGAATCCATGTCTCCAGGTGGCATCCCAGCCATCTACAGTCTGAATTACCCACCAGAGATGCTCACATTTCTTAGCTGAACACTTTGGTTCCCACAATAGCCTGCCCACTGGGAAGCAGAAAATGCCATCATAGACTTGTACCAACAAGAAATTAGTTCCTTTTTTGATATAACATTCTTCTCTTTACATGTAGCAGTGAGGACAGTGAAGTCATTCTGTCAGATGCTTATTCCGTTTACTGCAGTTCTGATAATGGATATTGAAAAAAATCAGGTAATAACAGATGAGAGAATTTTAAAAGGGTCAACTTTCAGGGATTCCTCAATAAGATACTTATTTTGCATTAATTACTTCTAAACAAGTCAGCACCAAACCTTTGGGAATATTATCCATGAAAGAATGGGACATGATGTACTAAAAAAGTATATACTAGTGGGAACACCAGACGTTAATGAAAGGAATGATTTCTTCCAGCAGGCAAGGGCTTAGGGTGCCAGGGCTCAGCTCTGCAGTCTGCCAGAGACTCTCATGTGACCTGGGAAAAACTATTTGTGCTTAATCTTTGAAGCATGTAGATCACTAAGCATTATTAAATACTTAGACTTCAATCTATGGTGCTTCAGCTACTTTTGTCTAAAGTGTAAGTAACAACACTTCTCTACATGAGAAGAGTATTTTAAGTTGTTCCATTCCTAAGGAGAAAGGGCAGTAATATTTAAGACAAGGAATCACACATTGCATTGTGATTGTGATATTATGACTTCACAGCTGACAGACATAGTCAGTCTGTGAGAAACTTGACTGTGCTTGCCAGCATTCGAGTTGAAATGGAGTTGCAGTAGCATTATCTGAAGAAGCTGAATTATCTGAAGAACTTATTAATTTGCTTCAAAAAATATTGTGACTTAAAAATATATGTTTTTCTGAAGACCACCAAGACAGCAGGTTCTGCATGAGGGCTAATTACTAATCTCTGACACACACAATTATGCAACAGGATTTCAGCAAGGTTAACCAAACCTCATGCTTTTGTATATGTTTCAAATAATGCCAGAGATTCCTCTTCCAAGTCCAAGTTTGGCCTCCTCTTTATTTTACAATAATTCTGTGCTTAGACATCTGAACAAAGGCCACCAGAAAATTGAAATCCAGAAATTAAGTCCAGAGTAAATAACAGACCACAGTCAAGGTCCCTCATACTATAGCCTGTTGCTAGCACATAAGTGTCATAGCAGTTCTAAGAGTCCAGCCCTCTGTAGATACTCTTACTTCTTTACTGCAGTGATTAGCTAAGGGTATATCTATCAGGATTGCTACAGAGTCAAGATCATACTCATGATTATGGAAGGAGTTTCATAAATATCCCTGTCCCTTTAAAATGAGAAATGTAATTTTCTTCCCCATAGCCTTGCTGTGTGTAATGTAACCTACAGAAAAGCTGCCAGATGATATTACAAAAGAGTCAGTGAAATATCCTCTATCCATTTGCAGATTTGCTACCTCTCATTTTTGTTACCCTCTCTCCAAAAAATACATAATTTGAAGTACTCATCCTTTCTAGAAAGTTTTGACACACTTTTGTCGGATGAGTCAGGCCTTTGCACCACTTTCACTGCAGACTGGCACTAAAGCATCTTGCTACCTTACTAATGAGCTGATGCAATGCCAATTCATGGTGAAGTGACTCTTCAACATGGTGAAGTGACTCTCTGTGACAAGTCACACTGTGTTCACATGGAGGACTCCTCCCAGACGCTTCTTCATTTCCCACCATTCCCATCACAGCAGATACATTTCGCCTTTTGTCCCCAGCACATATTTGTTAAGGAAATTCATATTTTCTTTTGTTCCGATATGTTTTATATGTCCTTGTCGTACTCCATGCACAGCAATGGTCACATTACTAGAATGGTAGAGGTTACTTCTTTTTGTAATTTGACATCTCCTATCTCATGATGCAAGGTATCACTTTCCTCTGCTCTAAGTTGTCATGGGATGTACTCTCTGCCTGAAGACTATGATGACAAAAGTAGCACATGGGGTAATAAGGAGCCCGACGTGGCTATGTGGTTATTTGCATATGTTTCTTTTGCTGCCTTTGTCTGTGCAAGGGCAACGTGTCTACACCTTGGTTTGTGCCACAAGTCCTTGAAGAAATTTTCCCTTCATCTTTCCCTCCCTCAAAGGAAAAAGTAGTCATAACAATTAACTAATGTAAAATAATGACTGTATTTTTGACAGATCACATTTCCATCAATGCAAAGAGCTTCGAAGTTGACATGAGAAGGTTCTAGCTGAGTTCACAACACTCTTGTTGTATATTGATATGTTTTCTTTGCTCAGAACAACCATTATGTCTGGCATGCAACAATGCTGCCAAGCAACAAACAAACCAAATAGCACATGTTTTCCAAGATCAGTTTCAAGGTAACATACGAGCCATCTCTCTTTTCAGAATATTTGGGACAGCATCAGTGTGATGGCAGTAGGAGAACAAGCATTGGAATGGGAATGTAAGTTACAGGTCTAGATGGGATCGAATAAGAAAAATTCAGAACCTCTGCCAAAAGCAGAATATAAGGACTATGGTTCACTAAATATTGCCAGGTGTATGACTGTTGCATTTTGACACAACTGAGAATCATAATGGAACTGTACACATATTAAGACTGATATTCCTTCATGTTTATATAAGGATTAAGAATGAAGGCTGTTCAAAACATTTGTATCAAATCAACATGCCAGAAAACTGAATCTGATTAAAGGAAATGGCCATATATTCAGTGCTGACAGCAGATGCTTTTCTACTTTTCTACTTTTCTGTATCTTTTCTTCTTTGACCAGTGATAGGACAAGGGGGAATGGGTGTAAATTGGAGCACAGAAGGTTCAAGTTGAATGTTCGGAAAAATTTTTTTACTGTAAGGGTAACAGAGCCCTGGAACAGGCTGCCCAGGGGGGTCGTGGAGTCTCCTTCACTGGAGACATTCAAAACCCGCCTGGACATGTTCCTATGTGACGTACTCNAGCATCCAAGGAAGTCTCTGTCCATTCTGCCTTCGATCCCAGTCAGTGTGTTGCTGAATGCAGTACCAGAATCCAGCTCCTGAACACAGCTCCCGTCTGCTGCAGTGCCCAGTCTGGGACTCCCCTGGTCCTTGCTCCACAGCATCAGTGGTGATGGTGATGTAATTACCATCAGTGGGGGTTGGGTTCGATACTGGTTTTGTATATATCTGTACATATTCTATTTTATTATTATCATTTCCATTCTCTTTAAAGCTGTCCTAGTTTCCTTTTCTAATCACTAAGTATCTCTCACTTATTCCCTTTCTCTTCCCCCTTGGGGAGGGAGGGGGGTTAACAGAGAGTGTCTGTTATTGGTCTAAGGGGCCACCCTGACCCTAAACCATGACACTTCTTTTCCAGTTTTATTCCTAAAGAATTGACAATTTCCTATTTTGCCTAAAAAAACCCCATCGTTTTGTTTAAAGAACCCTTTAAATGAAGACATACCTCAACATACCTGTTGCATCAGCTGCCACCTACCCAACTATCATCAGGGTGTTCTTTTCAGAAGCATTCATACACTTCCCATCTCTAAGTCTCCTCAAAGTGTAGTGAGCTTAACTGATTTCTATAGGCATTTGGCTCTCACAGAAACCTTGCTGGGGTTAGCAGCTAATTAGTGCCAATTAACCCTCGACTGAATTCCAAAATCTGCAGCCACAACCTCCAAGTACTTTTAGAAGGAGATGCAAGGTCTTTTGTTGTTCTTCCCCCTCCAGTGACCCTTTGCTTTGTCAGTCAGATCCAGGAACCACACAATATATTCTTGGGTGACATCTGCACATTTCTGGACAACCTTAGTGCTAAATCTGGTATGACATCTGCACAACATCTGAGTGTCTTGCTCACAAGCTCATGATCTCACAAAGTCCCATATACTCGAGCAGGACTCTGTACAGATGGAAGAATCTGTCCTAAAATCTACAATAATGATTAGTGGAGAATATCACAAACAAGTCATGATCATTCAACTTTGTCAATACTTTTGTAACTATTACGAGATGCTTAGAATGTAGAAATTGCTCTTTCCACAGCTCTGT
The DNA here is from genome assembly GCA_013399075.1 of Chloroceryle aenea. NCBI lineage: Eukaryota > Metazoa > Chordata > Aves > Coraciiformes > Cerylidae > Chloroceryle > Chloroceryle aenea. The sequence goes on from VWZY01003161.1 coordinate 283,191, forward strand.
CACTGCAGTGTAACACCGTTGTTGCTGTTACCTAGCACAGCACAGGTTTTGCAGAAATGCAGAGGTGAGCCAGGCCCCTTGAATGCAGTACACAGCACCCTACCTCAGAGCAAACTGCTGCGATAACAGTATAGAACACCAGATACAGCCACTGTAATTGTAGTATTGTGTCACCAGGATTTACTTGGATTGGGTGAGCTGTGATTTACGCTATCACATGTTATTGCAAGGATGGGAAACCTGAGGTGAGAAAAGGCTGATGTAGTTTCAACATCAAGCTGCTTTCATGGAGACACAGGAGAATATGTGCAAATGAGTAGTGGTGAATATATGACTAGCTACTTACTGAGGCTGTGGGAAAGTAGATGTACTTCTCAGGCTGCTTCTACAAAACCCATTGGGAATATGCCATGGATATTCAAGTAATTTAATTCACCGAGTCCATTCAGTTCACTGAACCAAAGAAAGCCTATGAGGAAAGACTGCAGATGCAACATGTGTCATTGTGCAAGCTCCTTAACACAGCTTCATGACTGGTGGCTGAACACGATAGCCCTTTTCTGAGATCTCTGTAGATTAAATGAAGGCTATCAAAAGACCAAATCATCTAAAGGTCTGTTGCAAGGATAGAATTGAAGAAAGGCCACAGCAGGCTCATGAACCTTGTTTCTACCTGTAGAGTGGCACAAAAATGGAAATCAGCTGTGTCAGACTGAGATGAATAAAAAAAATACTCTTTTTACTGTGGCTTTTCTTTTCCAGAATATGGGTTGTACTGTCCATAACAGCTCTCTCTTAGCTTTGCCCTGGAATGCGCCAAACAGCTGCATACATTACATCATTATCTACAGACAAGCAAGATTCTCCATGTTCTAATTGTATATTTTTAATAAACCCACCAATCCCTCACCATGTGAGCAAAGCAAAGATTTGACGAATAAGATTTATTTGCACAGGACTGACTCACATGGTGTTAAGCCTCTCAGAGAGGGCAAAATGTTCAGACATAAACTAATAAAACAGTTCACAAAAGTAGTGGAACATGCCTACGTGATCCTGGGCTCATAAGGGCACTGGATATGGGTGGAGATCAGCAACAAACTGGGGGTGAATGTACAGGGTAAAGGAGAAATATCTGCATGGGAAGGAAGGAGATGAGATCCTGTTACAGAAAGACAAGGGAAGGAACGATGCTCTTGGAGGAGGGAGAGGCTGTGAAGAGGGGAAGACCATTTTGTTGGATGAAAAAGGAAAAGGAAGAAAGGGCCTTCCCACTCCAACTGATCACACTTTCTGTATTTCTGATATTTAACATTGAAATATACAGCTGATATTACAACTGGAAAATATAGCCAGTTAACTCCTGGGTCTCTGTATCTTGTTCCCAGAGGCCTGTGCCTACACTTTCAGAAGTTGTCACTTTAGTTCTCGATGCCAAGCCCCCAACCCCCTGCCAGCAACTTCAGCACTTCCAGGCAGATGAGGATTGTGCATGATGCTGCTCGAAGTTGGGCTGAGTGTTCCTGGTGAGGGAAAACCTGCATTGCACTGGCAAAGTTTCAGGGACAGTTTGGATTCTTGGTTCATCATTGGAGAAAATGTAGGTCTCTCCTTCATGTTTCTATAAAAAAACATGTGGACAACTGGGTGCACTCGTTGCTTTTCCTTTCTCACCCCCCAGTTCAGACTCATTCAACTCCCAGCAGACTGGTTTCCCTCAACATTGAATCAGTGGTGAAAGCTTTGGGCTGAAAAATTTCAGTCTTATTCTCATTATTAATCAGCTTTAACACATGGCACAAATTTTCTCAAGGAAGATCGCCACATATATTTCCTGTACAGCTGGTCAGCTAAGCCAGAACTGTTCCCCAAATGTATCAACAGATGTGTCTTTGCAGGCATGCAGAGTAACATCTTGGACAAGACTATTTCATCTTCAAGGAAATGTATCCTCTTTTAACAGTTTTAGTTTAGATTAAAAGAAAAAGGAAAAAAAGCGCCTTTAAACTGGATTAAGCTCTATTTTTCTCCAGCAGTTGGCCTCATCAGCTCTGTAAGCTGTTAACTCATTCACTTCTGTGATGTCTTTAGGGCTGAAGTTTGTTATTTCTTTGTGCTGCTAATCACCTGATAATACTGGCAAGGAGTTCTGGGAGCCTAGGACTACATTTCTTATATGTTTTCTAGGGATAAAGTCTGAACAGCTTCTGCTGAGCGACAACAATAAAGCCCTGGAGGAATTAAGGAAATCCAATCAGTTCCACAAATACGAGGTGCAAGACCTCCTTTTGTCCAAGACTCTGGTAAGTATTTTCATGCCATTATTCAGGAGAATACAGTGGTCAAATGGTTAAGCTGTCTGCATTAAGGAAATGTTTATTAGCTGAGCTAATGCTGCTGAAGTTATACCTGAGTAAAATTCCTACTCTTCTCTCCTAAAGCAAAGGAGAGTTCATAACATACAGCCTAATTCAGCAAATTATATCCACTGATTGGACTGAAAGTTCCTATCAAACATTAACAACATCCAGTTTTCTCAGGCAGCATAGATTTGCTGGCTGCACTGGTTGCAAGGCTATTTCCACAAGCTGAGAAATATGTTCTTCACTTTTCCCAATATTGTAACTATATTTAAACAAAGGCCCTGGTATCATTCAGATTCTGTCAGCTAAAGTCTTCCCCCTCTCTGTTACAAAATATCTCAAGCACTCCTGGGACAGAGTTCAACACCTTCCCGCAATCCACACCTGGAAACCACAAGCATGCAGAATATCAAAAGGTAGTCCGAGGTTAATTTGATCTCATCTGCTTCTTCAGGTGAAGGAGTCATACTTCATGGCCCACCTTCTTACCGTATTTAGTAATTAAAAAAAAATAAATTCTTAGAAGGCTTCCTCTAAAGTGTCTCTAATTCCCTCTGCAAGTTATCACTGACATTCAAATTCGAAAGCTTACACAACTGGTTTACTGTACTTCTTGGAACCGTTATGCATCACAGCTTTTGTGCAATACATATATGCTAAAGTAAAATTAATATCCTCTGTTTAGTCTGAATTCATTGGCGCAATGCCTAGAGTGACTAAGGAAAGCAAATAGCATTTAGAGAACAAAGATGGAATTAATTCTGCTAGGGAAATCAGCTGTGTTGAGAAGAGTGTGAGAGGTGAAAACAATGGGACTCTCACTATCCACAAGTCGAGAGTTGTCATATGTAGACTGGGGCCCAGGAGATGGAGAGGAGATAACATGTAATAGCTCAGAGGATAAAGGATCTGATCCAAACTCCTTGACTGCCAGTGGAAGTCTATACGTTTTTGTCTGTGAGGCTTGGATGACATCTGCATATATAGAACTGCTACAGTTATAGGGCCAAATTACATTTTTATTCATCCCCATGTTCAAACAGAATGAATCCATCCAAACACAGACAGATACACTCTTCTTACCAGGGGGCAAAGAGTAGCTCCGTTGCAAGCAGTGCAACTGTACACACCCAAAGCGTGTATTCCACTCCACCCATTCAGAGTGAAGGAAAGGAAAAAATTGCTCAGCTTATTCAGTAATGCCCCAATATAATTCTACCAAATGTTTTGGTCAAGATTTTTAAACATAGAAATCTAAATCAAATATTTTCATAACAGAGATTGTGAGTGAAGGTTATCTCACTGGAAACTAGGTCCATAATGGTTAGTAGATTTTTGCTACAAATTCAGCAATGAAAAAAACTCCCATTCCAAGAACCGGAAAAATGTTTGAAAGAGATGGACTAATTAAGTGCTGCTAATACTTAAGCAGTTTAGAGTTGAAAGACTTTGGGGTTAAAAAATTTCAAGAAGGGAATAATGGATATTATGATTGAACTTCAGAACTGTTTAACTTGAAGGAAAATGGTACAGATTAGAGGACACATGTGTCTTAGAACAGAAACATAATCACTGTTCCTATAATAAATATTTCTACAAGTTCATTACATCAAAGTGGTGAATTGTGTTTCATTGGAGTAAAAGAATAGTATATTAAAATAGTAACAATACAAAACATCCCACCTACTGAGGAAAAGATTTCTTACAAACTACAAGCTACAAGACAACTTGTCTTAATGTCTCTGCATTTAGACAGATTGACTCAAGACAATAATTTTAAATAAACTCTACAGAATAAAGGACTTTCTGCATGAATTAATATAACTCACATAGATAACTCACTGCCAAAACTGGAATGCTTGATTGCTTTTTGCATTTTATGAAGTTATCCACTAATCAAACACATTTAAATATTGCTTTCTTGTGTGGCAATATCGTGCTGGAATAAGATTGTCTCTAAGAGCAATAGCAGTCATCAATTATAGCATGTGAATTTGTAATTGAAAGACTATAAAACTCTCATAGAAAACTGATTTAAGACATTCCTCAACCCTTGAAAGAGCTGACAAACAACATCACAGTGAGTTTTACGGCTCAAAAAGAAAAGCAAGTTTGAAGGAAAGGTTGAACTTTTCATCTCTGTTTTGAGCAGGTCATAAGTTTTAACCCATCATTAAGACTTGTAGTTAATAAAATTGCTGAGGGGCATATCTCAGATGGCAGTAAGATGCCATATGAATGTTGCTATTGTAAAGCAGTAACTGTTCCTAGATACTGATATTGATTATTAGATGCTTTGTTGTTCATTATCAGTAGTTTACAATTATGCTTGTAGAGATGATAATATGTGATGCTTCTCTATTATATGTCTGTAATTACCAATTTATGTATTTTTTACAAAAATAAGCACTGATATTCAATATTAGTTCAATACTATTTTACATATTTTCGTTACATTGTAAAATATATTTACATTTTTTACACATTATTTAAATATATTTTATATGCTTGAAGTTATCAATATAGCATAACACTGATAAAGCTCTGTATAGATCTAGATTTACTTGGAAATTCAGTACTTCCATTCCTTTGGAATGCCTCAGGAGGAGGCTTCAAGGAGACAAATACTGACATCAGAGATAGATGTCCACAGCAACATCAAGGATCTTGCTGTTCCTAGCAGCACTGGAGACTGGCCTTCCCATCCTGCCAGGCCACCATCAGAGGTACTATAAAGAGTAATGAGCACATTTATGGATGCTTACTACTCTGAGTTACCTGTCTTGTGCATGACTCTTGTCCTATCTTTTGTTATATGGGTGAACAGACCTACAACTTCCTTTCACATAGGTGTAGAAAGTGACAAAGTCTCCCTTCAGCCTTCTCTTTTTTCAGGCTAAACAACTCCTGTTACTTCATCTGCTCCTCATAAGGCTTATTCTCTAGACCCGTCACCAGCTTCATTGCCCTTCTTTGGACATGCTCAAGCACTTCAACTCCTAAAAGATTTATTGAGCTCTCTGTATATTCCTTCTCCATTGTTTTAATCACAGCCTGAGTTTACGTAAGTAAACAGTATCTCCAATCCACTCTGTGAAATTTCCCAGTTTCTTTTAGCACCTTCAGACACTTGTTTGATTTAGATTTTTCTTCATGAAAGGCTGTAGATCTGTCATTTATTTCAACCAGGGATTTTATTTATTTTTGGATTATGATGATCATTACTATATAAATTGTGGGACAGTTTAACTACACTTCATATCCATTTTGTTAATTTTTGTGAAAGAATAAAAAAGAATGGTTGTGATACCTTTGTAGCAGAGGCTAAATAACCTGGAAGAGATTCTATGATCAAATCATGACAGTTTAAGGTGTTGGTGTGCATCATCTGTACAATGGCAACGGCCCACGTTAGATTTAGTTACAGAAAAAGAAAGGTGAATTAGGAACAAATGGGAGCTAATAACATTAGCTCATCGTTGTCAGCCCACTATATGTCTTTGTTACAAGTATGTGCACAAACATTTACTGTCAATCAGCTGCCTGCAGGAACTCATTAAACTATGATAACAAGATGTCTTGGTCTTAAATTACAAATAAACAAGACTATGTATTTGCTAATCAATCCAACATAAGTGGATCCTAGAGACAGCTATGACCTAAATGATAATAGACAAGTCACCCAGCCTCCTTATATAGGACTGAGAAGGAAAACTCTGGGGCAAAACCGGGAAGAGGCAATGTAGGGCAAACTGAACTTGATATGTGAGACACAAGTAAGGTAGTCTTCAATTTTGTTATGGCCTGAAAAGAGAAAAGCAGGGCTTCTGCAGGAAGTGACAAGTTGGAGAGTGAGGAGATTACCTTTCTGCCAGAGCTTTGTTTAGACTTGGAGGTGGTCCTAATTCCGCTTTTGAAGCCATTTTGGTCTGCAAAGAAGTTTGTTTTACCCAAGCCTCCCTGTTTCCCTGGACTGCCTTTTAGAAGACAATGCAGAACAAAAACAAACAGCAATTAAGTTCAGGTGACACTGAAAACACAAACATAAGGGATCTTTCAATTTGAAGCCGGAAACTTCATACCTAAATCAGTTGTCCCAGTATTGCTGCAAATGCCAAACTGAGATCATCTAACAGACTGAGACCACAGGTAATAGTGTAAAGAAAACAAGGCACCCTAAGGATGAAGTTAGGGCTTTAACTCCGTACATTCTGGCTTCTGCTGGCTTAAAACAATACAGTACTTCATATGCTTATTTCACAGTCCTGGAATGATAGACAGTAACACAGATTTTCCCTAGTTCAACAGACAAACTCTAATACCCAGCTTTAATAACTGAAAACCCTCCATCTTTCAGGTGTTAATAGTTCAAACAAAGGTCAGGTCTTAAAAGGTGAGCTTATATTGATCTATTTGCTGTAATTTGCATAGATACAATGCAGGGGGGACTTTTCTTTATGCCACAGGAAACAAGGATTTTACATCAAAGAGAACTGAAAGGTGTTCTGTAAGTTCACAGAGCAAGAAACCCCTTTGGTCTAGATATCTGGATGGAAATCTCATGAAAACAGGCTCTTCCATAACATTTCCAGTCATTTCTAATCCTAGCTGGCTCAGAAACATCAGAGTTATAACATTTCTCAAGTTATTTCAGTAGCCCTGGTTTTGGTCAAACCCAGGAAGCATGTAAACTTTACAAACAAACAGAAGTCTGACAGACAGAGGAAGCCTCAGAAGAAAGGCTTACTTCAGATTTAGTACATCTATGGGTAATGTTTTTTGTGATATAAGTTCCTTTGTACTTTCACCCCAGAATCATGTCCCCCAAGGCCTAGTCTGCACTTCAATTTTTAAACTATGCAATTCTGTAAGCCCAGAGTTCCTCACTGTCATGGTTAAATGTACTTTGTAAGCTGCAATATCTATGAGAGAAATTTTGTGATATTGTAGGTTTTCTAGTTTCACTGAACCAAAATAAAGCTCTATTTGGTGTATGCTGCTGTGGCTAGGGGACATAAATATTTCAATGTATACATGACTCCCCCTCCAGAAGGAAAATTATGAGAAAAGTGTGTGGTCTCGTACCACACTGATGCTTTTTTTTTTATGGTGATCCTTTCTCAAATGGCAGGGGTGAAGGATGCGATGCTTTGCGTGTCCTTCTTTTCTCTTTACACATGTGCTATCTATAACAGACCCCAGAGAGTATATCTTTGCTTACTGTTTGATTTTATCCTTTATTCATGCTTAAATTGGGAGTTTTGAATGCAGTTCTCTCTTTGTTATTTCATAACTTACTTCTACTCATTTCAGGCTTTTCTGAACCTTTGAAATCAATCCACTTGCTTCACAATGAAGTCTGTGAAGCCCTAAGCCCTGAGACACTGGCATTGAATTAGATGATCAATGATCTGTCTTTTTCTTACTTTATCAGAGAGCGTAGGTCAGTGTGGTAGATGCTGTGACATTTGGTAGCAGCCACATTGAAATATTAATGACACTTTTTCTGTGCTTTTGCCTACCAGCTTGTTACTTCGTTTAGAAATTACATGGCTACAGTGGAAATGAGTGTGCCCAAACCACATCAGTCCAGTCAAGATAGAAGATAATTGCTTACACCACTCATCTTGACAGCTTGTTCTTCACAGCAGTTTTCCATGTACTTTAAAACATAGCAAATTGCTGTCCGCAGCGTAGCATTGAATTTGCCAATAACTTTACCAGTCCCAGTTTGCCATTAATTAGCCTTATTGTTCATATGGCTCCTTAGAATAATCCAGTCTTGAGTACAAGTGACAAAACATTTCCAGGAGGAAGAATATCACACAGGTCACCAAGAAACAAATGTTACAAACCCACAAAGGCTTGCTTGAAATGACTTCCTGAAAGTACAGAGGTAAGGCAGTATTACAAAGCAGGAACACTCCTGGACTGTGAGCAGAGCAGGAGACTGGGCGTATGGCTGTGGAAACACTTTCCTTGCAAAACCCCTTAAATTCCCCTTGGCTTCAACAGAAATGGATGGATCTGACCTCTCAGCAGGGTACTGCCTTCTAGCCCATCACGTCACTTCTCCATATTTCATCCTTCAAGTCTGTCAGATGTGTGTTTCAAAGACAGAAGTCTGTTGTGAAACAGATGTGCTTAATATTACTAATCAGTTTGTGATCTTCAGATGAAAAGTGCAAAATGTTATTGCTAATGACATGAATCTCCAGGTGTTTAAAAAATCTCCAGCAAATCTTATGAACTGCTAGTGGCAGAACCTCTCCTCTTTTCAAGTCGTGCTATATAATATTCTTCAAAAAGTCCCACAACACACCCATTAGAACTGAGTAGCAGACTGAATAAAACTGGCAAAAAAGTCATAACACAATATGTAATTGATGGGATGGAAGGGGAAGTTTTAATTAGAGTATCTCTAAATGCAGCTTAATAAAGTAGAGATATGCCTGGATATATATGTATTCAATTCAGTTTACAAGTAATATGCTGGTACAAGGATATTTCCATTCTTATGAGTGAAAGCATTTTCTTGAGTTTGGGTCTATTGCCCATGTAAGATGACATCAGAGTCATCTGACGCTTGCATGGCCAAGGGTTCCTCAGAACAAAGAAATAGAGACAGAGTTTGGGAGCCACTGGCTAAAGACAAACCATGTACAAATAAAGAGATCCAAACCTAATGATGGTAAGTAAATTGAAAGCAAAATTTTCACTGGTAGTTTTAAAGTATACACCATGAGGCTAGTAGTGCTTTTTATTTTTCTTTTTCAAATGACATAAAATGTAAGTTGTAACTAAATTCTATAGCATGTGCTTGAGCTCCAGGCACATCTTTACAATCTAGAAAATTCAAGCAAGAGAAGAAAACATGATCCCATTCCCCCCTGAGGTACCTGTTCACTCCAGAGTAGCTAAGAGAGACCTCTGAAAGATTAGTGCTTCCGTGCCAGTCATGGACAGGACGTTCTCTTCTTTTTGCAGCCCACTCATGAGTTTTGATCCAAACTCACACAGATCTCAGTAGCAGAATGGTTATTCTGCAGCAGAGTCATCCCTGAGCTGTACCTGTCTCCTGAGGCAGTTGGCTGGCCTCTATGACTGCCCTGGTTCTTACTAGCAATAGATGCTCCTGCTCGCAGTGCTTTACAGCCAGACACAGTCCCATCTGCAAACGGTCCTTCCTTTTCTGCTTCTCTTCATGGGTGCTTTTTACTGGCAATGTTTGTATCTTGCTCTTCCCGCTGACCACGGTTGCTGTTAGCTGCCCCGATAATTGCTCCTAGCTAGTTGTTCCAATAAGGTTTATTCCTAAGTAATCTTTGCTACCACCTATTTGCTGCTTTGCCTGTTAATTTGCTGGCTACTGCTCTCATTTGCAGGGGAGGCTCTCACAAGAACCCCTGTGGTGATCCAATTCTTCCATTAGGGTTGGTGGCATGCAAAATCCACAGACTCCTCACTCCAGAGGACACACTTTGTGCAACCATTGTCATCCTCTCAAACACAGAAGCTGCCCAGCACCTTCTTTCCCCAGTGTGAAGAATGACACCATGCTTTCTCCCCCTTTAAAATCTCACAGGTCATAAAAGAAAGGTCCCAAATACTGGGAAAAAAAATGCACAAAAATATATACTCACTTTATCCTATTCTGTTAGCCTCTTCCAGAGTCTTTCCTTTAACTTCTGAACAGACACCAGATGACAGTATCTTCCTCTCAAGGGTACTTAGGGTGTCTCAGCCTTCAAATCAGCATACCTGTAATCTAAGTGTCATTGCTAGCACTAGTTTTGATCACTTTGCTTTGATTATTATTATTATATTGTTAAGCTATTATCCTAATGATTTACTATTTTTTTCACTTCTGCAACATCCTTGAATGAAAAACATTGCACGTGTGCAAAACATTAACAGAATTACGCATCTCTCATTCAGATTATAGCTAGAGATTCTTCTAAGTGGGAGCTAAACTTCTTTTGCAGATTCAAAAAGAGAGTCTTCCAACATGTAACTAAGCCATTTGTGGATGAAAGATATAAAACTTTCTTCCTTTCCACAGAACAACTCTTAGAGAGTAGACTCTCCAGTTGCTTGAACACCAGAATGTGTAGTATCTTCTCTTATTTCTGAGATAAAGAGGAAAATAGACAGCATTCAATGTGGACCTTCACAATAGACGTTAAAAAGTTAAACTTTATGTCCAGACCACAAATGGCAACAGAATGAATTACAGAAAACTCTCTGACAAGAGGCTAGCAGTGTGCAGAACGCATACATCACTAACCTGTCAGACATCTCAAGAAAAATCAAAACTTGTTGCCAAATGTTCATATAAAGACTTGATAAAAATATTGAACAGCATTAGACATGGAACAGCCCACTGGGGAATTCCCATAAGAAACACAATCATTTGGTAACAAATCCCCATCAACAAATACTTGAAATCTGCCAGCTGGACAGATCTTAATCCATTTTATGTGTGTTATATTGACATTTTAACTGCTATGGTGTTGAATGAAATGACTTTGCAAGACTAAATCTATGCTAAATCTAAACTATTATATTTGTTAACCAACACAAGATCTAATAAAGAGCCAAAACAGCAGAAAATCTATTTTCCACAAACTCATGTTGATTTGCATTAATGTGTTCCATAATTCTTTATCAGTTGATCTTATCTTTGCTTTATTTTTACTTTGCCTGGTAGTGAAAGCTACCTAGGTTAAACTAAAAGCCGAAACACCAGGAAAATATAAAAACTCTTTTAAAAATGACAGAGAAGAAAAAAAGCATTGCCAGAATCTGTAAATTAATCATTACAGACCATGCTCAACACCAACACCACTCTTCATCTGGATGATTTAAGGGTAAGAAAATGAGTAATACTGAAGTTAAGGGGAAAAGTTTTTCCCACAAAGGGCAGGAGGGTCATATGATATTGGAGAAGTATGTTACATTACAGTTTATCTGGAGATAGTTTTTATGAATAATTTTCTTTCCCTTGTTCACTATCTGTTCTATTTTTGGTGTAAATGAAAACATTGATTTTAATATGGTTTAGACTTGTTACATCAATGTGTATATGGTTTTTAAGCCACCCACAAAAAGTGATTTTTTTTCCATAGTTCTGCTTGGGTGTTAATTGCAAGACTCCAATGGGCATGTAAAGAGTTTATGATTATTTAGAGGTAAATTCTTCATGTTGACCTCGTGGGCAGTGGTAGTATTCCCCTGGGGAAGTTTGTAAAGAGGTTGATGTAATATAAATCCAGAAAGATGAAAATATTGATGTAGAGTTTTTCCTGAGCAGCATTCATTATTTAAAATTATTTAGTTTAAATACTTGGTTTAAATATTAAAAATATGAATAATTTAAATAGTTACACAATGGAGATGATACTGATGCTGCTATTGTGAACAATGAACATGGGATTTTTATAAAAATGAGGCAGTGAATGGGAAACTGAAAAGCCTTTACAGTATATTTGATCTCATGTCAGAGAAGTGAACACATATTTTATAGTGCCTGAGTATTATCAAGGAAAACAGTCTGACTTGCTAACACCTGATCATTGGATTGATAAAATAAAAAGGGGATCTTGTTAAAGCACTGGAAGTTGATAGAGTGTTTTGTTACTGACAGTCTCATTCTCAACAAAACTAGCAGTATTTGTACAATCTAATTAGAGAGGAAATTGGAAAGAAAGTGTTATCATGTCTTTAAATGGCAGTCTCAGGATGAATTAGTGGAAGTCTTAGCAGGCTGGGTAGGAAACTGTTGATTAGAGGCACTCGTGAGACTTGGAAGGTTTGAACTCTTACATTTAGGAAAAGAGAAACTTTAAAAATCATTTAACAAAAGGTGTATGGCTCCCTGGAGCTGTTATTGTCCCCTTTTCTCTAGAAAATACTTAGAGGAGCATTGAGCAAGCATGGGCAGAGGAAACAGTGTGAGCAGACCCATGGAGCAGCCTAAAGCATTTCCAGTTTGGGCTTCTCATCCAGATCTTGGAGGAGACACACTGCTGCTTACCTCACCCCCTGGAGCCTCACAGGGACCCCAGGCACCGTCCTGGACATCAGATCTGGAAAGCTGAGTGGTGACTATGGTCACACCCATAGCAAATGCCCATCTTAAGGCACAGAACCTTTAGAAACACATACAATTTGTGATACTTCATCTACCTGGGCTGTTCAAGGAGACATGCTTTAGGTGATATTTTATTCAAGGGGAGGGAAAACCAGACACATGGCTACCAGCTCAGACTCCTGCTTGGTACAGCCTTATTTACAGAACTGTGGCTTCCCCGTTGCTCTGGGACCTTCTGCATCCCATCCAGATGGTTGGGTCCACTGGAGATACACTGAGCAGGCATGCATGTTGTTCAGGTGATGGAGCCGGGAGGAGGAAGTGTCATCCCAAAGGCAACCCTTCTTAGAGGTATTGCTGCTGCATGCTGCCCAGCCCTGACCTTATCACAGGCTATAGAGGTCCCATGGCCAAGTTGAGGAGACCTTGTGATCCGGAAGACCAGAAATTTGAGATGTGCAAGGAAGAACTGGAGATCCTGTGTTGGGCTTTTGGAAGTCACTCTAGGGGGTCCATCTCCTCCTGGAAAATATTCCCTCTTCGCTAGAGGGACAGGGCTTTCTCCTCTGGTCTCTGGTGGTATGGTGTGGTTCATGGACAACACAGAGCTGGACCCATCACATGAGCACTCACAAAGCAACATACAGCCAGAGTGAAACCTTTCAATACCCCAGTGCAGGCAGACCTCTGGGTCTGGGAAATCTGGAAGATCCAAAGAAATGGGTCTCTGGCATCTTTCACTAGGCAAACCCTTATCTACTTGTGTTTAATCAGCCTCTCAGTCATCCCACAGCAATGGTGATAATGTTATTGTTGACTGACCCCAGGAACTGTAATTGCTGTGTCAATCTAACACTTTTTAGATCAGGTCAAGATATTACAGTGATAAAATCACTTGAGATTGTAGAAGTATAACCATATATATGGTTATATATGTTGATTTCAAAGCTCTTCTAAGTCAATGGAGAGTTTCATATTTATCACTATTAGCTTTGGCTTAAACCCTGTGGGACTGACATTTAAGGGAGCTAGCAACTGGGCAGGGACTCTGGAGACCAGCTTATGCAACTTTTTTTTTCCATTTGTCTCTTGATGACCTAAATCACCTCTCCCTATGACTCAGTTTCCCCATATGCAAAGGGGGTTGTAAGTCTGACCCTCCTTGAAAAAATATTTCTTTCCTAGGATGAAAATCTACAGTCAAAAAAGGTGAGACAAGCCAGGTATTCTTATTTTGCAGCTATAAATGAGGCAAGAAGTTAAAAATATGTGAAATAAGAGAGGATGAGAAACTTAGTCTGTTTGAATAAATGTTTTTTATTTCTGGTGCGGAAGCAGAGCTTCCAGAAGAATTTGTTATTGGCAGACAATTTTCTCATCAGCAGCTGCAAAGATTAGTAATCTACAGCTACGCAGAACTAAAATCTATACTGTCTGCATTCAGAGTGTGTCATTATCAAATACCAGAAGTGTATTAATCGTTTGTTAGTGCAACAGTGGTAGCTAAAACTGATTCCCAGCCTCAGACCCTACCCTCAGTGAACATAAAATGCAAAACTCTCCTTGTTCTACCTTCAGGAAGCAGCTTGAGACTGTGTTCAGAAAGAAATCAAGCTGGAAAAAGAAGTCTGGGCCCTAATCTAATCAAGGGAAACCCTCCTCACCTCTACAAAGCCAGGGTTTAGCCCTGTATCCAAAAATAAATACCAAGGATTTTCCAGCATGTATCTGTGACTTTTAAGAATGAGCCTCCCTAGGCTTTCTCTATGCAGCAGCAGCCAGCGGTGCTCTCGATAGCAGTGCCTACAAGTGCCTCCTTCATCAGAATGGCGTGTAAAGTCCTCTTACCAACACTTGCAGCTATCGCACTCGGTCAATTGTATCACAGAACCTCTGACCTCAGCAGTGTATTTAAGAACATTTTTTAGCTCTGGCCAAGTTAAGGGTTGCTTGTCTGGAGGGTGTTTTGGAAGACAGCACAGCCGCATACTTTGAGTAAGTGAATCAAGTGAATCTCACACGGTCAATAAAATTCTCATTGGTTTCTACAGCTACTGGGACAGTGCAGAGGAGGTTTTGAGGTCCAGTCTCATAGCTGGAAATACTGGGGAAGGCGCAGGATTCAGTAATATCTCAGCTCCCCGTGATCCAGTAACAGGAGTTCTTTGGCACATGAGTCTTCCATTAACCACATTTTTGGAACCAGGCTGATGGTCAGGGAAGACTTTGTGTTTTCCTGATAGATTTACGATAGGATTTCACTGGCATTCTTCTTTGTGTTTATCTGGCTTTCATTTCCAGTGAAACATTCCAAGCAATACTCTTGGGTTATGACTGCATGAGAACCAAAACTGCTGAACTGAATAAAATTTGCACATCACAGAATCACAGAATGTTAGGGGTTGGAAGGGACCTCTGAAAATCATCAAGTCCTACCCTCCTGCCAGAGCAGGACAAAACTAGAGCAGATCATGGAGAAATGCATCCGGACAGGTCTTGAAGATCTCCAGAGAAAGAGACTCCACAACCTCTCTGGGGAGTCTATTCCAATGTTCTACAACTCTTAAAGAAGTTCTTCCTCATGTTGAGTTGAAACTTCCTGTACTCGAGCTTGAATCCATTGTCCCTCATACTATCACAATGCACAAGTGAAAAGACTTGCCAAGGAGTCCCTGAATCCTTGGAGATAAATAAGTAGGTCTTCCCACTGAGCTAGTTTGGACACTCAGACTGGCCAAAGCATCAAAGTGAGTCTCCATGTGCTGCTGCTAAATGCTGGAATTTGGGATAAGTTTTCTGTCACAAACAGAACTGCAAACTATAGCAGTTAGTGTAAATCAGGGTGCAACCCTAAAATACCCAGAGCCCTCTGTTACCAGCACAGGCAAGGTTCAGTGAAGTCAGTGTGTATTAGTAAAGTTCAGTGAGCAGAAAAATGCAAATGTAAATCAAAAGCGTTAGAAGGAAAATGATGGTAGGGTTCAAGGACTGTGAAGGAAAGGGTGGGCATCAGAGGTGCAAGTCACCAAGGTTGACCTCAGACCATGAAAGGAAATGTGGATCCACATCATGGATGCCAGTAATGAAAGCAGATGGGGATGTGGTGTAACATTGGCTTCCCAATACCTCATTGACTAATAAAATGACCAATGCCATAATGATGCTTTTCACCACAAAAATTTACAAGTGTCTAAAACTTGAAAGATGGCAAATTCATTTTGTAGATGACAAATATTGGTGAATAACTCAATTTAAGAGTCCCATAACCCATCATTCAAATTTATAGCTGCTTGCCCCAAGCCACACAATGAATTCCTGGGGTATAATGTGAAGCTTACTCCTTATTTTATAATCAGAGGATATTTTCTTTTCTACTTACTGTAGGAATAATAATGGTTTTGTCATCTGTATGATGTGAGTCATGAATGAAGGAGTACAAAGGAAACATACCCAATATATCCCCACAAAAATAAAAGTTACATTTAGCCATTTTGTAAGTACTTATTCTTAAAAGAAACAAAATTAGAAAGATAAGGGGGGTGCTTTTAGAGGGCTTTTTTTTGTTTGTTTTTGTATAAGGCTTTACACTGCTTTTTCTCTTAAAAAAGAAAAGCAGTGCTTGGGAAAAAAAAAAAAAAAAAAAAAAAAAAGAAGTTTTCCCTGCCTTCTAACCATAAATGTAATCCACATTAAAAATTATAAAATTTCATAAAGTTGATGCAAATGCTGATCATAGTTTTGTTTGTCATTTTAAGGAACCAGGCCCACAACTTTGATTTGGAGTCACTGAAGCAGACAAACCCAAACACAGATTCAGCCTTGGCCTCTTTATGCTGGAAATGTCGCTCAGGAAGCCACCTCAAATTTATTCTTTTGGCTTTTGTGAATGTAGCCAGAGATCTGGGGTACTGGGTATAGAGCATTGTTTTGGTTGTGGTTTGTTTTTCTGATTTTGAACAGAATACTGTTTTTTCTACTGTGGATATTTATGTGTTTTTATATAGCCTGATGTCATTACGATTAGGTCAGGGCATCCTGAATTCATCTGTAAACTGACATAAAATTACAGACCACACTTTGGTACCTTTCTATTTATTTTGTATAAATAATTATCACCTAAAAGAAGGACAAACAGCTTCTGCAGAATAACAATATCTAAGATTTTACTAGAAATGGAAGGAGTGTTTCTAACAGCCTGGCTTAGTTTTACAGAAAATTGTGAATTTATATGTTATTGTTGAGTTATTTATTTCCCTGTTGACAGGCATTTTATTTTTTACTGGTAGCATCTACAACTGAACCCACATCTGTTTATCAAAAGAAAATTACTTTCTTTCAAGTAGTTCATGAGAGATTCATCCCATTTTGCAAGTTACAATGTATTTCACATAAAAAGTCAAAGTCTATCTGTTTGCAGGAGAAAAGATCTATTCAGCTATATGGAGGGGCTTATCTAAAAATTACAAATATTACACCACCCCCCAAACAGACTGATGAAAAATGAATTTTCCTTCACATCATCTCCTTGTGTATTTGAATACAGATTTTTGACAGAGAGAAGCAACTTTCAGCTGATCTTCTCTTCCCTACCCATTGCTCTAACTCAAAACCAGTCAGTGTACAGCCTGGTCATTTTCACAAGGGAAGCAGGAAACAGGTTATAATCTGGAAAATCATTTTATCCTTTGTAACTGTCCTCCATTGGCATTTCTGAATATCAGCGATTTTATATAATATTTTTGCAAAATTTTAACTATATTGGTCACTCTTAATGAAGCAGATTTTGACTACTGTGAAAGATGAAGATTTAGGGTATGAAAGACAGGTTTTTCTTATTTTGCTCAGCTGCCCAAGAATTAGGCACTTTCCTTAAATGATCACCCAAGTTTTCTCATGAAGCACTCATCCAAACAGCCTTAGGACAGGATGAACAGTTATCATCAGTGTCTGTTTTTCTGTTGAAACAGCAGAGACAGTCTCAGACTCAACTATGTCTAATACTTAGATATAAAGAGTTAAGAGAGCTGAAGTATATGCCAAATTACTTAGCAGCATTTGAAAATATAATTATACAAGTAGCACAAAGAAGATTCACTTGAGTATACCTCAAAATTGCTATCACTTTGCTGTAAATTGGTACCTACAAATGTTAGAACCGAAAATCCAAGACAAGATGTTAAAAATAGGTGTGTTTGGTGTATACTTATATATATAAAGAAGTGGTAAGAATTGTTTTTAAGTGTGCATAATGAATACAGCCATATGGGCTGGAAAGGACCTACTAGAGCTTCATACTTTTGAAATGAAGCTATGTGTTGAAAGCTTTAAATTGATGAATAAATCTATTTTATGCCATTACTATTGTTATTATTGATTTTAGATTAATATTTTTTTATCCTCACATAGGTCTACAACAGAAGATCAAAATTTGTTTCCTTGCTTTATATTAAATCAAAGGACAAGATTCAGATATCCTGAAATTTTGCCTCAGGTGGGACAAAAGTCAAGCATCTCAGCCTAGGCACGCATGTTTACATTTGGACCTGCAATTCTCCAGCACCATTACACTGCCAAGGAGATAGATTTTACCATGCAACTCACTTTCACTTGATCAGAAACACTCCAGCCTGCAATGACCATACCTTAATTTTGGCTTTATTCATCTGCATACTCTAAACTCTGCAAGAATATGCAGGGGCACGTTGTAAAAATCTGCTCAGAACAGACCTAGTAAATACTAACAGCAAGGGAGGGTGTTGGCTGGAGGGGAGCTGGTGGAGGTGGAAATAGGACCTATTTCACCCATGCCTTTGAGTAAAACTAGAGCTTTCACTTGAACATGTCAGAAGCCATAATGGATGCTTTTTATCTGCTTCCACCCAATGATGGAGAATGGCTTTCACAAGGAAAAACATGAAACAGGTTAAACATGTCTACGAAAGACAGCTTTTATAGTCTGTGTGAAGCTGGGCTGACATTTAGAGGTGTTTTCCTGGGCTTCCTCATAGGAAACAAGTTGAGAAAAGGATGAAGATAGACATTCATCGCTCATTACCTGTCAGGTGATTCAAGTGGTGGATCTAGCCAGGTAGATGTTAGATGTCTGTTCCAGGAAGCATCATTTATATCAAAACTGCTTCTTAAAACATGAAAATGGAAATTCAGATTCATGCAGAAGGAGGCTCCTGGAGAATCTTTTGGTCTTATCGTGTATGTAGAGTTACAGAGAAATGACTATATATACAGAGAGAAATACTTTTCTGTTCCTGATATTACCAAAGGCTTGGATCTATTAAATGGTGGCAAGTGACAGGCACCACGGTTACTTGGTTGTTAAAACCCTGTAATACAAGAAAAACGTCAAAACAATAAGCAACACATTCTTAGGATCAAAAAATATAAATAAAAATAAAATATAAAAGGGTATATGGGGAGAGATATTTACCACCTCCTCCTAAGGAGATTTTTAAATCAAAGGGGGACACTGTGATTAGATTAAGGCCCCAGAATGACAACAACTCAGCTTTCTCTTTGAACTCTGAGCAGCTCCCAGGATGAAGTGGTGTTCAAAGACAATTCCTTTGCATGAATAATATGGGGGAGGGTTTAATTACCACCTCCTCCTCTTATTCTTCTTCTCTGGCCAGAAAGCTCAGGTTTCAGCAGTTTTGTTTCTCATTGACACTGTGGAGGGGGGAAGGGAGAGAAGGGAGGAAATACTACTGGGCTGGGAAAAAAGGGCAGCAGCCAGTGAGCTGTAGCAAAAAGAACAGAAAATAAAAGGGCACTGCCTTCTTCTTAGATAAAACAGTTTATTGGGGAAAAAAAAAAAAAAAAGCTATATGGGAACTATGGTGTACACTGAACAGAGCTGCTCTGAAACTGTTTTCACTCTGTCTATATCACCTTAAGTAGAGCTACAACAGATCCAGACCAAGAATGAATAAATCCTATTATTACCTTGTGTGAATAAAGACCAAATTAATGTTGCCTTTATATTTATGTTGTCACTTATCCCCTTTTGAATGGACATGATATCATAGTTTGCTAATGTTATTGGTCAGTAACACCAAACAGAGAAGTATGAGTCTGTTTTTACCAGATATTGGACCTTTTCAAATACAGCTGACATATATTATTCACAGCTTAGAGCAGAGGTAAGAAATGCTCTTCGTAAATATTATTAGTAGTTTACAATCAGGCACGCTATAACTTCTCTCTGCAAATCTCTTAAAATATCTGCAATAAGGGTGCCCTCTCTGGACAAAAATATTCATTGGAGAGAGAGGGATCTGGTTATATTTCCTTACTCTAACCTGCTCAAAGTTCTCTCTGTAACACTTGCTGGCAAATCACCTCCTGCTGCTCTCTTCCCAGCTCATTTACCAGCTGAGGATATCTGAAAGGCAGTGTCCCTGGTCATAAGAACCTCACACCCTTTCTGACGTGAACTTTCCTTTGCCAGAGCTCTGCCTTGAGTCATTTGGAACCAATTACTGCGTTGTGCAAAGCTAACATTACGCAATAGCAGCTGTGTGATGAAGCAGATTCCTCCCAGGTTTCTCCATTTCCAGTGGTTTCTGACTAACCTCCCCAGTCTGTGACAGGCATTGACGGGACACCCCACAGGAAGGGAATGGCTTCATTTGATCTCCTCCAGCATCTGTCTTGGTTGGAGGTGAAAGGGAGCAAAGCAGGCAGATAGAGTGCACTTGGTTGGTTCCAACCAACCCAAGGGCACCACCCTAGGACACCTGAGATCAGAATAAAGGATTGTTGAATGCCTCATGTCTGAATTACCAAGTAGAAGCAGCCTAGAGTGTCAAGAACATTCTCAGGATCCCTCAGTCTGAGCTCAAATTTCCACATCCCACCTGCTTCTTGTGCTAAACATCAGTGGGCCCTCCTTAAAAGGCCCTTATGCAGCTCTGCCCCCTGGGCAGAAGTCATATGAATACTCAGCACAGGGACATTGAAGCTTCTGGCCAGGCTCAAAACCCTAGACCCCAGAGATGGGGGTTCCCAGTAGCAGACACAAGATAAGGATTCAGGATACTCTGTAGACCTACCCTCCCCACTGCAGCCAGTTCGATCAGTCCACTTAATCACTGAACTGCTCTGGGGAAGACTGGCTCCTGGAAGAGAGAAGAAGATAAAGAGAGAGACATGTACAGATTATCCAAGATGAATGATGAAAAAAAAAAAAAAAAGAAAGGACTTGTAAGAGGAAATTTTTACTATGCCAGAATCATTATTAATCCCCTGTATCTCCCTATGACTAAGAGCTGTTAAGCTTCATTGTGACATAAAAATGTAGATATTCCATTGCACAGGCAAAAAGCAGCTAAGATATTGAGATATGCAAAGGAAATTTAGTCTAATGGGTGTTTTACATTCATGTGTTAGAGTATTTTTTCAAAAGTGTTTATTACCTTGTCTCTTTAACTTCTGGCAAGTTCTTTTTACTTCCTTTATTAGCAACTTTAAAAATTTTTTACAATTATTTTTTAGTTCGTCAGTGTTTTTTAACTCCCGTGCCAGTTTCTATGAAACTAATCAGAGAGACAGAAGTTTTGAAAATATGAAGGTGTTCCAAGAACTGGGTAAACGTGTCCAAAAAAAACCCCAAATCAATTCCCTCACAGATAAACATGGGCATAACCTTTAGTAGACATCACAGAGGTAAAACTTGACAGGAACCAAGCCCTGGTGGTGCAGTGTCATTTGCTTTGATACAAAATGATACTGATAAAATTTTAATGTTAACCTTTTTGCCACCTTTTCCCTTCAGGGTCCCCTTCACAGTTAAATGTAATGTAGCCTTTCATTGCTTTGCGCAGCATGTCATTATTTGAGCAACATGAGACTTTGAGTTATCTGTGCAAATTAAGACTGGCATTCAGGTTTCCGATATGTTCAGCTGTAAATGGAGACCACAGGGACAAGGATCAAATCTTTCATCTAGCAGGGATGATATGACAGTAGGCACTACCAGGATGTTTATGCACCGCATATTCCACAGTCAGGTATTCGCAGCAGCTCTCAGCTAGACAACTACACTACCTTTGAATGCAGAGATGGCACTGTGACTGTACAGGGCTGCCAAAACACCAGTGTGTGGCAAACCCATTGCAACATGGGGTTGGTGGTGGGCAAGAAGCTAAAAAGCCCCAGGAGAAGCAGAAGGATGACAGGTCCTTCTGAGGCCACAGATACTCGTGCATGACTTAACATCACACTGAGCCTCCTCAGCTCTTGTGTGCACCTGCAAACTCCCTATGAAGGTGGAGGAGTTCTGATTTCTTTGCTACTTCCTATAGTGAAGATGTGATGCTGCCTCCTCTTCAAGCTTACATGAAGTTTACAATGTTTGTCTGAAATAGAGTAAATCCACCTCTTGGAAGGCAAATCCTGACAGTTCATTGAAACACAAGGCCCTTTAATTCCTCCATAAGAGCGGGTCAAGAGCAGCTAAGCCAACTCAAAGGAAGAATACAAGATAAAGGCAGTTCTGAGAAGAAGGATTTGAGGGTTTGTTTTTTCCATTGCGCCATTGTAGAAATAACAATCAAACATCAGGAAGGTGTGAGGTAGTACCCCATTGTTACAGACTGTGAGTGTTGGTTCGCAGATGCTGTGGAGATATCCCTAGCTAAGGCCTTGACCTGAGCTTGAGCATGGATAGTCCCTCAGAAATGGCTCTGTACTTTCTGAGAAAGCAGTAAAAATGTTACTGGTCTCCGCAACAACTGGTTGTTTGCCTGCTTTAAACAAATCACTTCTTTACATTCACATTCATGCCTCCATTTCTTGAATGTAAGAAACAATTCATATCTCTCTTTTTCCCTTTGTTATGAGGAATTGTAACAGAAGGATGGAGACAAATTCCTTCTATCCCAGGTCCCAGGAGAGAGAAAGCCTTGGTACTTCTAGGAGCTGGGGATACCGGAGGGTGAATCAGGGGAAAAGCTACTAGCTGTTACTTCAGAGGATTGAGAGGAGGTAAGATACAGGTTCGAATGACCCTGCAGATATGTCTGGAAGGGAAGTGGGGAAAGAAATGTCTGTTAGTTGCAACTTCTCTTGGACCAGGATACAAATGTTATCAGCAAAGTTTTCTCTTATTCTGTCAAGAAGAGAGATTTATTAAAAGTTGTAGTCTCTATTTTATTTCTGATTTTCCTATGATTTCTCTGCCTCCACTCAGGGTGGGTCTCCTTCCAGTGAGTACAACTTGCACAGATGAAGAAAACTCCCAATCTTCAAAGGACCACAGCACGTTGCTGTAATGTCGTCATGGCACAGTTTAGCCCCATCTATATAGCAAAGATCAAACAGTATCCTGCAGAGCCAGGATGCTATTGCATTACAACATGATTCTTCCCCATGACAGACTTGGCCAAAAGCCATAAAACAAAATGGGTCTGCTCAGAGTGAAGGACTTGGAGTCATAGACAGTAGTTAGAGATTTATGCTGTTGCAGTTGCTTCTATCTCCAATGTATTCACATCAGAAATCAAATCAAGACGCTGTCCCCAGTATTTCAGGCTTACCCAACCATCTGCAAACCAATAGTATGAACTGTGTGCCTTCTATGTCATCACTGTAGCTACACATCTTGCATTTTTCTTTCAAAAATATGTTTATCAAGTAAATTAATCATTAATGTTAATGAATATCAGTTAATATTAATGTGTGTGCAGGAAATCCTTTGGGAATATCCCTATGTGAGCATATGAAGAAATCATACTATGATTTCTTTCATACATTTTCATACATTTCATACATTTCTTTTATACATTTTCTAATGTAACTGCCCATTCAGTTACAGCTTGATAGAAAGTGTAATTGATCTTTTTGGTGGCACTTTGCTGCAAAGATGTTTTTAATGGAATCAGGAGGAGGTAGCAATCTCAAGTACCAAGCAATGTTATGTAATCCAGAGATACTCTGAAGAGATTTTATCTGTCCTTCTTCATACATCTGAACACTTGATTTTGGCCTTGAGGTCATGAATGTATTTATTATCCATTGCAATATGCAGGATGAACCTGTCAGTACTGTGGATTGGAGAGTGAGAGGAATTAACTTGTTAGGGCTTGTTGAATCTAGCAGAACTAGCAGAGGTACTGAGGTCTTTAAGGCATCTATGTTAAAAGGCCTTGTGTCTGCTGCAATCTGGAATTTGCCAAATGTTTGCTGCATGCACGTAGGATTGAATATGATTGAGGCTGCAAACCCAACCACCACATCTGAGTTAAGTCACAGCATATGCTGAGTTCAAACCCATTTGAAAATTAAAAAAAAAAGTGCTAAGGAATTTAGACAGAAATATAGATTAGTATGGACTAAATTAATGCATTTGATTGGGTCAAGTGATGGGCTACAAAATCTTAAACTGCTGTAGTCTGTACTTCAAGTCCCAGGAATCATATGCCTAATATATTATGAAGTCTGTGTCTATCCCAGTAAATGCAATTAGTGTCTGTCCAGTGGTCTTGAAGGGTCATGTTATGGTTTGTGTTATCATGACTAGGCTGGAGCCTGCAGATGGTTCTGCCTGGTTTGGTACAGTAGACATAGCTTGACATGCTGTCAGATGAGTGTATTCAAAAGTAAAAAAAAAGTAAAAAAAATCTTTCTTGACTTCAGAAAGTTGAGACCTCTGCAGGTGCCATTAAATGTCATGGGACAACAGAACTCTCTCCAGTAAGTATTTGCAGTCCAGGGATTTGTTAAGTGTCATGTCCAGCAGGACCCTGAATTAGAGATGGGTGGCAGATGAAGGGTGCCCTTTTTACCACTGGTCACAGAACATGAGTGTTTGCAGAATCACTAATTAAATACCAGTATCAGAGCGTTATGCTAATTGTGTGTTTACCTGCACAGACCATTCTGAGAGATGCAGAGATTTACTCTAAAATGTTGATAAAATAAGTAATGTAAGGTATGTTTAGCCTCCAGAAACAGGCACAAGTCAGGAGCACTGACGATGTTTTACTAGTCAGACCACTGTTGTGTCCTCTAACCACAGTGGGGAAAAGCCACTCACTAAAACACAAGAAGATGCAGAGGGAGGGATGTCTCTCTAGACATGATGCTTCTTTAAAAGTCAGTCCACAACATAACACAACAGCTCTGAATTACCCTCTGTAGCAAGCTCTTTCCATAGTCAAATCTTAGAAAAACCATCTAGCCCTTCCAACACACTGACCTCCTGCCCTAACACACTGCTCTTAGTTCCAGGAGTCAGAGATGTAGTGTCTGCCTGTTGCCCACAGTGGAGACAGCAGGGTGGCAAGGCTCGCAGCTCTCCCTGACAGATGAACATGGGTGTTCATGCTGCTTCTTTTGGCATTGTTTCCATGCCTGTGTCTACTCAGAGGATTTAATCTTGCCATGACCAGTGACGGAAAGACATTCTCCCACCACAGGCCAGACAGTCAGTATCAATCCAGACTGCAGAAAGCAGCAGCAGGAAAAGCTGAACTCTGCATCAGGGCATGTTAATGCTGTCAAATCTATGTCAATTCACTGGTAGCTCTGATATGTCACCTACTACTGTGGCTGTGGTCTGAAAAAATACCCCCTCATCTTTAAGGTTTCAGTCTGGCAACAGGAATGAAAGAATAGTGTCTTTGGAATCTACCCTCATAATCAGAACAGAAAACAACATTTCCCGTAAAAGATTAGCAGAGTAAGTTGAATCAGCAGGCTCTGCAGTCTGTCATTACTGGCAGGTTTGCTTTGTTATCAGCACATACATTCAAACGCGTGTTTGCTAAAGGGCTCTGGCATGGTTGGTCTGTTCAGATCATGGAGAAAAGCAAGAAAATTATTTGTGTTTGCCTGTGATGAGGTCTTGCCTACTTTGTGTATAAGCTGCTGGGGATCATTAGTATTTTCTGATACTTGTTATTTGTAAGCAGGTTTGCTCTCTTCAGGTTCATTTCCTTCTCCTCAATGCAACACTACTGGACATTTTCACACACTCAGAATGCATTGTGTAACAAGGTAAAAATCTTCAGCAACTAAGTGACCGCCTGACCATACAATAACAGCTACTGTATGCCACAACTCAGCCTCCTACCTAGACTACATAGCAAGAAAATCCATGAAGGCCAAATTGCTCTGCAAACTGGGACCTGCACCTTTCTCACAGCTTAATAGTATATCCCAGGCAAGAAAAAATATGGGCACAACCAGGAACCCAGGCCAGCAATTGACTGTTAGTGTTGTCACATAAGATTCTGCCATAGACTAGTGTGTTGGGTCCCGTGATGTGATGCACACTTCCTTGGTAAGTTCTGCATGTCACAGACATACCACACAGCCGTGCTGGTCGACAGCCAGCTGGGAGGTGCACAGCACCCTACAAGTGTTAGGTTCACCGCTGATTGTTGTCTGCTTTTGATGGAAAATATGTCACTAACTCAGAACTACTGCTCTGATGTTGGACTTCCAGAGAAAGGAAGAAGACATACACATGCCCTTTGATTTCTGGCACATTTTCTTAAAACATGGGCAGAAAATAGGCCTCCAAGTTACATGAGTGCAGCTGCATCCTTTTGGGTCTCCTGGGGCAGCTGTACTTAGATGCCTGCAGGATGGTGAACCATCTCTCTGGTGATGATAGGGAGAGGCTGTCAATTTAATAGTATTCATTTTCCTACCAATGATCTGCAACATGAATCATGATCCTGGAAAGTGAGCAAGAGACCATGTAATTATTGAGGTAAAATGGCAAGTTTGGTTGAACTACTTGGTAACTACCAGCAACAAAAGAGCATCCTAAAAATTAATAAAAAGGGTATCCTGAGCTCCTGCCTGAATCTTATATAATCTAGGATAGGCTCACTCTTTCTTTTTTTTTTATGTTGCTTAATGAAAATTTCATTTTAATGAAAATTGGAATTTAATTTCAATTATTGTTGTTGTTATAATAATAATAATAATAAATAATCACCTTAGGGGGTCCAGATCCCTGTGTCTTTCACATGTGGCAGCTGAGGATGACTGCACTGCTTCAGCTGGGAGAAAAACTGGTAGGACTACTCCACACACGACGTTGGTAGAGGTGTGGACAATGCTGTAAGCAGGCTGTGACCACTGCACCACTTCAGTGTCCTCCCTGCTTAGGCAGCAGGGCCATTAACAAAGACAACCTCCAACTAGTCATGGAGGCTTCTAAAAACTACTATGCTGCTGGGTGTAAAAAACTCGATTCTGTTCAGTTTCTCCATCTGAAGGCAGCTGGGAATGTACAGGAGTACATCCACATCTTGTGAGCAGCCCACTGGAGTTGAGAGCCCTGACATCCTCCCAGGTGGGAAACCAGTCCTCTTCAGGGATGGTCAGTCTCTCCACACTGGTCAGGATCAGCCCTGCCAAGAGCTTGGCAGTGCTGAAATACATGGGTGAACATGTGCCAACCTTCAGCTGCCTGGTGTTGGTCAGTTCAGTTTATTAGCACAGTCATGATTTGTAGATCTATCTTTTGATTGTATGTGCTCTTTGATTTATGTGGTGTTATCTATGGATCCTACACAGAATATAATGTCGCTAGTTAAAAATAACATTTAGTTGTTCTAAACTGGGATCTCAGTACTGTCACATTAGACTATAGGTATGTGATTAAGTAATTTATCTTAAATTATACTTCACAAAAGAAACCTCTAATTGACCCACTTTTGCTTCTGCTCCATGCTGCTTACACATAAAAACTCATTACTTCAAAACATCCCGAAGGGCATTATTTCTGACAATCATAGTGCATTCTAGCTAAGAGTTTTGGACACATAAAAATGTGCATGTCTTGTTTCTACTTTGAACCTGTCTGCTATTAACTTCTAATTGTTGTTATGGCTATCTCTGCTATATTGAAAGAGAAATTGTTGGAAAGTTTAAATTTTGCAAGAGTGATATTATTTTAAAGACCAGTGGTTTTCTCCAGATCCTATAAAGCTTCTTTCTCCAGATCCTATAAAGCTTCACTTATAAAGAAGCTTGAATCCATAGAACACTGTCAGCCTCTAAAAATGGTTCTGTATATAGTGAAAATAACCACAGTTTTAGGTCTGCTTGTATCCAGGCTTCATGAGCCTCAAACTACCTATGATATTTATATTAAAATATCCAAGTGGATTCTCAGTTTCCATAAAATCATAATTTAGAGCATGATTCTACTTATATCCATTTCTGTAACTCTCCCACTTATCTGCTACATGTGGAAAGAGGTGTGGAACATACCTGACATGTCAGCCTCGTTGTTGGTAGTTTCATGGAGTTTAGGAATGGAAGGAACCGCTCGATTGCTTTGTCTGACATCCTCATTATGGAAATCCATTCAGTTATTCTTGCACTGGGTCCACTAAATTGTACTGAACTAAACTGTAGCTCCCAAAAAAGCATCCAGAGTATTTCAAAACATAGGAATCTACCACTCCCCTTCGTCATTCAGATAACTGTTAAAGAAAGCTCACTGTTAAATGTGCCTCCTGTCTAGCTTGAACATGTCTACTTTCCACTTCTGGCTTTTCACTGTTATATGAGAAATAGCCTTATTATCTCTCATTTTCTTACTGGGAAGACAACTGCACTGCAAACAGTTTGCTTCTTGCTTTCCTTTTTAATATGCTCTGCAGAGTAGATGATCTGTAATAAAAGAATATGTGTAAATCCTTAGCTTAGAGAAGACGAGACAGGAGCCCTTCAGTGTGGATGGGCTCAACCACCTCAGTTTCACTGAGACACCAGCTCTGTTGATATTTTCCTAGCAGCAATGTTATCGAGGATGATGCTTATGGCAGTCCTGCTGCCAGCTACCTTCAACTGCTCAGTTCCACTTGAGAACAGCCCTGTTCCCCTCACTCTGGACAGCCATCTCATACACGCATATGACTTCCATGCTTTGCAGCTGTTTTCAACATGGATCAGTTCACTGAAGCAATCAGTTAAGCACTGCAAGCTCTGCTGATCCAAGAGAGGGAGTAGGTCAATGTGTGTGCGTGTGTGTGGTAGAAGCAAGGCGTCGGGGGGAGGACTGAAAAATGCACATGGAGCCATACCCTCAGGATATAAGCAAGTACTCGATGGTTGTCAGAGAGTGGCTAACATTCATTCCCTATTTGCTTTGTGGTAACCAATTTATTTAACCATAGACTATGTCAGACTCCCCCGAAAATACATTTTGTCTGATCTCTGTCAGACAAACCCATTGCCTCATTAAAAATCGAAGTCAGATCAGTTCATTAAGGATATTCCCCTACTGCTGGTGATCATCTGTGTCTGTGGACAGTGACAGCCAAGGAGTCCCCTTTCCCCATTACTTTTAATTATAAAACCAAGTTAGAAAATAGGAGTGTTTGATAATGGTAACCATGTAGACATAACATAACATATAAATGTAGAGGTGATATACTTCCAATGCAACACATCCACATCTGTTTTCTATAGCACTGCATGGATTGGCATTAATCATATCCTCCTACTTTTAATTCCTTCCTGGTAGGCAAACCTAACTTCAACAACCTACATTATCCTGCTTGTCCTGACAGCGCAATCACACAACATGAGCTATGGCTGAGAAGGAAGTAGCTGTGGACATGAGAGACTCACCACTCCCATTATGTCATTTTCTAAAATAAAGCCTCACTGTGATTTAAGTACTGCTATTGCTGCCCCTGTAATGCAAGTAGGACTGAAAAGATTTGTGTCTCACCAGATTCTGTCTCTTGATCCCTGTTCAAACCTAAAAAGCATGGGATTAGGCAATGGGACACTGTGTATTTTGAGAATAATATACAGTCATCAGTAGAGGAGAGGTGCATCCTCCAAATGTAAACTATTAAAACCTGGAATACAAAAAAAAAAAATTAAAAAAAAAGTTAATTTATAACAAAAGCTCATTTGGAAAAGTTCATTTGTAACATTGAGTCACAAAAAGAAGAAAAACAAAGAAAGAAAGAAACAAACAAACCCACCCTCTCCCAAACCTCATTTCAGAAATTATCCTAGATGTGAAGTCCTCTGTGCAGGACATATGTGTCCCTGAATCAAGACAAGGCAAACAAGGGATCAGGGAGCATGTGGGAGGCCGGCAGCAACAGCTCCCCAAGGCATGGCTTTTTGGGTAGCCATGTTCAGGGATGGACTTGGGACATGTGTGTTACATTTTAATCCTCTTTTGCCTCTGGCAACACCAGAGAAAGTCTGATATCAGGAAATAATGCTTTAGGACTCACACAGACATCGAGGACGTGGTTACATATATCGTAGTAGCAGAGCCTGGTGATAGGTTCTTGCCTGGCTAAATGACAATTGTTCATTATGTTATTCGCTTACAAGGCTTACATTAGATATTTGGGTGGCAGTAAGGCTGATGTGTACAGGGGGTTCAGCAGCCCTCTTGACACCCTTCTGCCCTTTGACACTGCTTGGAGCAGACACTGACTGCAGTTTGCTCCTTCCATGATGAAAGTGCTGGGCCCTGTAACACAGACCATTTGGGTGTAGTTAGAGCATGGGAACAGCGCTGCATAGGGAGGAATGCCTGAAATCCCTGATAGACTTCATGCTTGCTAAGCCATGCTGCCTTTTCAAGGACACTCTAAAATATCATAAACCAAACTGCTGCCCAAAGCAGTTGTCCTGTCTTCTCCCTGCCCCAGTTACTTGTTCTTACTTTTTTGATGCTCACTCTCCCCAGAGAGCTATTTTCTAACCTTGGTCAGTTCTCCTGACATAGGGAAAGGGACAGTGAGGAGACAGGAATGAGGAGCCCAAAGCAGGAAGAGGATGAGACAGCTGCTTTTCCTGGCACTGCCAGGTTAAAACAGATGCAGAACTCTGTCTTAAACTAGAGGCAGACTTGGTATTTATTTGAGGCAGATCAATTGCTCAAGGAGCTTGGCTTCGTTGCACATCCTAGCCACTCTTTCCCTTGGTGGTGACACCCAAAAATCTGATCACTTTCCCGAGGTACCCAAAAAAACTCCAGTCTAAGTAAGGATCGACTTTAAGCCATTTATTTATTGCATGAGTCCGACGTCAGAAGGTAACTACGGGCGATAACTCGGCAAGGAGTCACTGCCGGTGTTTCCCAAGGGTGTCTGGATATGGTCCCCTTTGTGGACTCGACGCCTCCAAGCAGAGACCTTTATGATCCTTGAGAAAACAGGACGGGCGAATGAGAAGGGGATCCCCCCGCCTCCGTGCTCCCCGGAGGGTCCCTGTCAGGGCACGACGAGCCACACCAGCATCCAGCCCGGCTCCGCGCTCCCGCCCGCCCCGGCCTCGCTCCGTCAGCGCATCCCAGCTCTGGGCGTTACCAGGCTCCTCGCTGCTCCTCTCACTTCAACAGTGCCACCTAGTGCCTTTTAAAACACATTTCAAGTGGAAACGTGGGCTCCAAACTGGGGAAATCCGCCTTTGAGGCAGAGAGGAGTTACAAAGGGAAGGAGCCCGTAAGAGCTGTTGGCAGGCGGCAGACGGCGGGGTGTGCTGTTAACTGCTGATGGCCCAGGCTAACTGTAAAACAGCAATAGAGCAGCGAGCGAACATTTCTGGTTAAAACAAATAAATAAATAAATAAAACCACCAGTTTTTCAGTTCTTAAATTGTCTAACGTGTTTCCTGGCTTGTTTTAACGCAAGTGGCATGGGTTTAATGGCAGCGGGAGCTTCCTTCGGTATTTACTACAGTGAATGTTTCCGAGAGTGAAGGGGTAAAGCAGGATTGGAAACTGCAAAGTTCATCCATTCATAGAGGCAATTCCCTTATTAATAAAAACCAGCAGCAGCAAAAACTGTCCTGGCTGAATAGTGTCTGTGGGAGGAACGAGTCTCACACCCCAAGACTTGGGATTTAGAGAATGGGGAAAGCAGGGGCTCCCCCTGACTGTGGGGCATGAATTGGAAATCAGGTGGTGGTAACACATGTGTATTGCGTTTCTCTGCAAAACTGGCAACTTAGCTAATTGAATTCCTGACGCTGAACTGGTCCTTGGCTGAGATCATTTCAATGGGCAGGGTTGGTCTTTTTTTTTTTTTTTTCCTTCTTACAGGAGTTCCCTCCCCTCCTTCTCCCATCCTCCGCCTATTAAAACAACTCAAGTCTCACTTGTTAAAAGACCCCATAACGTGGAGGAGGCAGAAAAGCAGCAGCAGGAGGAAAGAAAAAGACGTCTGGAAAATATTACCCGTTTGCTGCTGCTGAGAAACTTCATTGAAACAGTTACTCGGTCAGCAAGGCATCACCAAAGAGACTTTATCTGATGCAGTACATCTCAAACTTTCAGACGCTGCCTTGCAACTTCTCTAGGCTCCTGGCTAGCCGGGCTTGAAATAAGATCTTCAGCTTCGACCACGAGATACTAACTCCTAATTTATTGCTTTCAACTTTTTTATCATTATTATTATTATTTGAAAAAAAAATAAATCCCACAACTTTGAGCTAGAAACTGAAGCAGAGAAAGACAAATACATAGTAATTGTGAAAACACGTGGGAGAAAATGACTAGAACTGAATAACCTTAAACGATTTTTGATTTTCATTTTTAATTATTTTTTATTTCTGAGCTTCTCAATAAGTCCCTGAAAAGTGCTATTTGATCTTTTACCTCAAACTTGGAAACTGTTCAGCGGGAGCAACGGTACGTGAGACCACACAGCTGGCTTGAGCCCCTCTATGACCAAAGGACAGAAGGACAAACAAGGTAGGTGATTTATGATTATGCTTTGGTCATCTCAAAAGCAGAAGACCCTCTCCTCCCATCCCCACCGTTCAAGGGAGGAAGGCTGTAACAGATCTCCAAGATACAAGTGGGGCTGGGGGAGGATCTTACCGGCTCCACACTACACCTATCTCAGCAATGAATGCGACCGCAGTGAGGATGAATGAGGTTTTCAGTTTCAGCTCCTCCTCCATGTAATCCATTTAAGATATTGCTGAGCTTTAAGATTAAAAAAAAACCCAAACAAATCAAAACCAAACCCACACACACAAAAAGCAACGACCAAACAATTAAAACAAAACCCTCGAATCGAACTAAAATCGAGCAACAGGTTAGGCAGCCGCTCCGCCGAGCCAGGCGCGGGAGACGAGACCTGCTCACAGCCCAGGCTGGTTTCTCCCCGGCCGTCCCCTGCTTCTGCATCCCNGTTGGAAGCGATCTCTAAAGGTCCTCTCGTCCCACCGGCCCGCAATAAGCCCGGACATCTTGCAACTGGATCGGGTTGCTTAGAACCCCATCCAGGAATCTTTCCAGCGATGGGGCATCTACCANCCGCCCCCATTGGCTGCGGCGCCGGGCCGGGGTTCCCTCGGAGGAGCTGCCCCGCGGCAGCGGCCGCGGCATTGCCCGCGTTGCCTCCTCGGCGTTCGCTCCGCGGGGGTACTTGGGGCCTCCTTCCTGTCTGGAAGCCCCGCCGGTGGCCTTCCGCAAACCTCTGTCCCCAGTGGCCTTTCCCTGCACCTGTTCGAGAATTCAGTCAGTGTCTGTCGGGCACAACTGGGACATAGACTGTTTCGG
>VWZY01003161.1:316306-380504 GCA_013399075.1 Chloroceryle aenea
CAACAGGTTAGGCAGCCGCTCCGCCGAGCCAGGCGCGGGAGACGAGACCTGCTCACAGCCCAGGCTGGTTTCTCCCCGGCCGTCCCCTGCTTCTGCATCCCGGGCCGGGAGGGGGGACGTGACAGGAGCGGAGGGAGGGATGGGACGGCAGGAAGGAAGGCGGGGAGACGGCTGGCGGGAGGAGGGCAGAAGTCCAGCCTCGGAGGGGAGAAACCAACGCTACCGAGCTGCCCTGGCGCCGCTCTGAGCTGAGAGGGCGGTTTCCCGAGGGAGGGACGCGAGTGAAGGGNACCACACTTTTGATTGTAGCGCTCACAAAGAGGGATGAAAGGGGTCTTAGAAGAGAATTTACCCCATTTCCATGCCCTGAGTGAAGACTCCCAATATACTAGAGCGCTCCTAGAGAGTACTGTCTAACCCCTTCTTCAGGGCCTGCAAAGACTCTGCATTGCCCAAGACATATCTGCTCCCTTACTTAGCAATCTGCTTCGTTGCCTCCTTCCTTATATGGATCATTTTTCCACATGTGCTTTTTCTCCAACATGCATGGCATGTAACAAGGGTGTCTTGGGGCTTCTTTCAGGGGCTGGATAGGTCACTTCATTTGGGGGTGATGGAATTGAACTGTATTCTCTTTCCCTGAAAAACCACTCAAAACCCAGCACCTGCCAAGGGTACACAAGTTTTTTTCACTGGTGTCAATAAAGTCAGGATTTTATTTCATACTACTAAATCTTTCTTATCCTACATGCAAGTGCAGAAAAACCTGGGAAAAGATTTTACAAGTGGGAAGAGCAGCTCTACTGGATTCAGTAGAGTTTCCTATGCCACTTACTAGCAACAAACTCCTTGTTTATATTTATGGTGTGGAAGCAAATTTTCTTTTTCTTAGTACTATTCAAGATTAGTGTATAAAGCAGCAAATTACTCCATTTAGTGTAGTGGAACTTGACTAAATCAAATAGAACATGACCCGTGCTTTATAAACAAATTGCAAGATAGTAAGCTAAGAACATCAAATAAATATTTAGTTGCTGGAGTAAGGCATGGAGTAGTCAGTTTTGTGCCAAAAGCATCCATGGACTTCATAACCAGCAACCAGAAAACATTTCTAAACTAGATTTTTCTTTAACCACAATCCAAAATATCAGAGTACAAATTTATTCTATTATTTTATGTCTTAGAGCATTTGTCTGTGTTTGTTGGTTTGCTTGTTGTTGGGGTTTTTTTGCTTTTTATTTTTTTTCTCTTTATTTTGTTTAATTTAACAACTAGTGTATCACTGTCTACATTAGGGACAAATGCAACCAGCAGCTGTACAATTCATCCCACATTGGTTAGTCAAGTCTGTAAGAGACTAAATTTGGGCAGTTTAGTGGGAAACATACATTGAACAGGCAGGAGATTCTTGATTTGATGATCAAAGCCTGTGCATACAGGTACAGTTTGCGATCATTACTAATCCTGTTCTTTACTTTAAACCTAACCCCAGAGTTAATTTTAGTCTTATGTGAGCCCTTTCCAGAAGATCAATGGCATGACAAAATCTGGAAGTGATAAATAACTAAAAGCACCAGATATGGTGACTGCTGTTGTAAAGATGTACAGATGTAACATAACTTTTCAGTTTCCTCTCTGCAGGCTGTAAAATAGAAGAGGGAGTCTGGACAGCTATTTTGTGCTTGTAATTAATGTGTACCTGGAATCATGTGTACTTCAAAGTTAAATTATTTACTTTGCCACCAGAATGAAGTTAATAATAAACCTAAATATTTGCTGGAGAATTGTAGCCCTCAGATACTGTTTGTGTATACACAGAGGCTATATGCGCATAAGACCTCGTACGGTATGTGTCAGCCCTGTGTATTCACACACACGCTCACACATGCACTCGAGCACACTCCTGTCATTGAAGCAGCTGCTTTTCTGAAGCCAGTGCTTTTATTCTCACAAGTAAGGAGGGTTTTTTAAGGCTTATAAAAGATGATACTCTTCCTTTGGTTATATGCAAAACAGCCCTCAGTAGCCGTATGCACTTACATTGAACGTGTGTCAGCTTTTAAGCTGCCAGCCTCACTGATCTCAGGCATCCTGCTGAATAAGAGTTGCATTTCTATAACAGACAACCCCCTGCAGATTATACCTTCAGGNGAACCCCATCCAGGAATCTTGCCAGCGATGGGGCATCTACCACCTCTCCAGGCAACCTGGGCCAGTGCTTCACCACCCTCATTGTAAAAGGTGTCTTCCTCATGTCTAGCCTAAATCTACCCCCTTTTTAGTTTAGAAACATTGCCTTTGTTCTGTTGAAGCAAACTCCGCTAAAAAAAATCGTCCTCATCTTTCTTAAAGGCCCCCTTTACACACTGAAAGGCTGCAACAAGGTCTCTTACCACACTTTTGATTGTAGCGCTCACAAAGAGGGATGAAAGGGGTCTTAGAAGAGAATTTACCCCATTTCCATGCCCTGAGTGAAGACTCCCAATATACTAGAGCGCTCCTAGAGAGTACTGTCTAACCCCTTCTTCAGGGCCTGCAAAGACTCTGCATTGCCCAAGACATATCTGCTCCCTTACTTAGCAATCTGCTTCGTTGCCTCCTTCCTTATATGGATCATTTTTCCACATGTGCTTTTTCTCCAACATGCATGGCATGTAACAAGGGTGTCTTGGGGCTTCTTTCAGGGGCTGGATAGGTCACTTCATTTGGGGGTGATGGAATTGAACTGTATTCTCTTTCCCTGAAAAACCACTCAAAACCCAGCACCTGCCAAGGGTACACAAGTTTTTTTCACTGGTGTCAATAAAGTCAGGATTTTATTTCATACTACTAAATCTTTCTTATCCTACATGCAAGTGCAGAAAAACCTGGGAAAAGATTTTACAAGTGGGAAGAGCAGCTCTACTGGATTCAGTAGAGTTTCCTATGCCACTTACTAGCAACAAACTCCTTGTTTATATTTATGGTGTGGAAGCAAATTTTCTTTTTCTTAGTACTATTCAAGATTAGTGTATAAAGCAGCAAATTACTCCATTTAGTGTAGTGGAACTTGACTAAATCAAATAGAACATGACCCGTGCTTTATAAACAAATTGCAAGATAGTAAGCTAAGAACATCAAATAAATATTTAGTTGCTGGAGTAAGGCATGGAGTAGTCAGTTTTGTGCCAAAAGCATCCATGGACTTCATAACCAGCAACCAGAAAACATTTCTAAACTAGATTTTTCTTTAACCACAATCCAAAATATCAGAGTACAAATTTATTCTATTATTTTATGTCTTAGAGCATTTGTCTGTGTTTGTTGGTTTGCTTGTTGTTGGGGTTTTTTTGCTTTTTATTTTTTTTCTCTTTATTTTGTTTAATTTAACAACTAGTGTATCACTGTCTACATTAGGGACAAATGCAACCAGCAGCTGTACAATTCATCCCACATTGGTTAGTCAAGTCTGTAAGAGACTAAATTTGGGCAGTTTAGTGGGAAACATACATTGAACAGGCAGGAGATTCTTGATTTGATGATCAAAGCCTGTGCATACAGGTACAGTTTGCGATCATTACTAATCCTGTTCTTTACTTTAAACCTAACCCCAGAGTTAATTTTAGTCTTATGTGAGCCCTTTCCAGAAGATCAATGGCATGACAAAATCTGGAAGTGATAAATAACTAAAAGCACCAGATATGGTGACTGCTGTTGTAAAGATGTACAGATGTAACATAACTTTTCAGTTTCCTCTCTGCAGGCTGTAAAATAGAAGAGGGAGTCTGGACAGCTATTTTGTGCTTGTAATTAATGTGTACCTGGAATCATGTGTACTTCAAAGTTAAATTATTTACTTTGCCACCAGAATGAAGTTAATAACAAACCTAAATATTTGCTGGAGAACTGTAGCCCTCAGATACTGTTTGTGTATACACAGAGGCTATATGCGCATAAGACCTCGTACAGTATGTGTCAGCCCTGTGTATTCACACACACGCTCACACATGCACTCGAGCACACTCCTGTCATTGAAGCAGCTGCTTTTCTGAAGCCAGTGCTTTTATTCTCACAAGTAAGGAGGGTTTTTTAAGGCTTATAAAAGATGATACTCTTCCTTTGGTTATATGCAAAACAGCCCTCAGTAGCCGTATGCACTTACATTGAACGTGTGTCAGCTTTTAAGCTGCCAGCCTCACTGATCTCAGGCATCCTGCTGAATAAGAGTTGCATTTCTATAACAGACAACCCCCTGCAGATTATACCTTCAGGTGAATATGTGCACAGAAAATAGAAGGTGGTGTGTTGTTTGTTTTTCTTGTGTGTGTGGTGGTTTGGTGTTATTTTTGGTTGGTTGATTTGGTTTGTTTTTTGTTGGTTTGGTTTGGGTTTTTTTTTTGCGGAAAACAGTTACATGGAACTAGAGAACTGGTGGGTCCCCTATCACACCAGAAAGACTAACTTTACAGATATCATAACCTAAGACTTATGAGGGGTTTTGTAGACATCCATGAACCTTGTGTGATCATGATTCCCATTTTACAGGTGAGGAGGCTGGGATAGAGGGAGGTTAATTCACTTACCTAAGGTCATTCAGCAGGTGAATGGCAACACCAGGAACAAGTTCCAAATTATGTGGGTCCCAGCCCACTTTTATGTTCTCTAGTGTAAGAAACACAGTGGTTAAGCAATGAGGCATTTGAAAACTTTCATAAGGAAGATTAATCTCTATAATAAATTTGTCAAATGTGTGCATACACTTTTATCATGACTATCAGAGAAATAGAAGCTTCACAGAGATTTTTTTCTATGCCTGTCCTACAGAACTGTAAGATAAATTGTCTACTGATTTCCCTCTTCAGCAAAATACTTAAGTGCACACTTATCTTTAATGACATACTTACATGCTTTGCTGAATCCAAAGCCTCAGCATTAAGGTTCAGAGGACAATGACTAGTAGACATTCAAAGATTCAGCTTCTATACAAGCATGTAAAACTAAGATGTTTTCAAAGGTTTTCAGTGCTAAGCATTTCTGGTTGCAAGAAAGATTTGTAGACAAGTCTGATGTGCATATCTCTTACGTGAGGTTGGTTTGTATTATGTATTTTGAATTAGGAGTGTGCTATTGAAACCAATGCTACAAGTGCCCCATCCAACCAAATTGCTTGGGTTTGTGTTGCAAAAGCAATCACTGGGCACACAAACTGTTTTCCTCTTGAATGAAACTAATTGCAAGATATAACCCTGGAGCATACTTCTCAGATCTAATGGTTTTTCAACCCATGGTGTCTGAATAAACTTAGTTAAGAGCAAAATATGAAAATGCATGGAGGGTTAAGTTAGGTCCTCAGCACCAGGTGTTCCTGTTTGCAGATCTGTTCCTGTGGTATTAGACTATTTACTGATGTGGCCATAGCCCTAGATGTCTAGAGGGAGGCACAGCTCTTTTGAACTTTTAGAGGTGAAGGGGACAAAATAAGTGCACTTGTGACTGAATCTTTACTTTGTCTCCTGGACAAATATTGACTTGTGCAGTGCAAGGGTTTTTTTTTAAATGCCTTCAGATGTTTGGAATTAGTAAGTGCTAATTCTTCACCTAACCTTCCAAACCATTATGTTTTATGTATAAACTTCCTGTGTATCCCCCTCTTGCTTTTTAATCTTCTGGGAAAAAGCACTACATGGCAATACATTTGAGTGTTGCACGTGAGAGATGATTTCTGAAACACTTGCTGTTTCCCATGTGTTGCAAGCACACCTAACTTAAGTTTGATCTCCAGTCAGTTTTACATCCTGCATCAGAAGATACCAGGGATCACATGATTGCTTCCTTGGTCCTCACAGAACCTACACAACAGCTGGTGCAGAATAAGTGGACAGCATTCAGACGTCAACATACATAGGTTTTCTGGATATGTATTTGCCCCTATTCTGTTATTTTTCTTTTGATATTTTATTAACTACTTAAGGTTTGTGGTTTTATTTTCCCTTTGCTTCCTGATTTTGCAAAGGAATGATCTATCTGCAGGTCTTGTTACTCTCAGAGCTAAAATCTGATTAGTAACCATAGGGATGGATTCTGCAATATGATTTTGAAGGGGGAAAGGCTGTGCTGCCATTTAAAGAGACCTAGACAGGCTGGAGGGTTAGGTGGGGAGAAATCTAGTGAAGTAGCAAGGGCAAGTGTAGAGTCTTGCATCTGGGGAAGAATAACACCATGTACCAGTACAGGCTGGGGGCTGACCTGTTAGAGTGTAGCACAGGGGAAAGGGACCTGGGGGTCCTTGTGGACAGCAGGATGACCATGAGCCAGCAATGTGCCCTTGTGGCCAAGAAGGCAAATGGCATCCTGGGGTGTGTTAGATGAGGTGTGGTTAGTAGATCTAGAGAGGTTCTCCTCCCCCTCTACTCCACCTTGGTGAGACTGTATCTGGAATATTGTGTCCAGTTCTGGGCCCCTCAGTTCAAGAAGGACAGGGAACTGCTCAAAAGAGTCCAGCGCAGGGCCACAAAGATGATCAAGGGTGTGGAGCATCTCTCTCATGATGAAAGGCTGAGGGAGCTGGGTGTCTTTAGCTTGGACAAATGGAGATTGAGGGGTGACCCCATTAATGTTTATAAACATGAAAAGGTGTCAGGAGGATGGAGCCAGGTTCTTCTCAGCAATGTCCAATGATAGGACAAGAGGCAATGGGTGCAAACTGAAGCATAGGAGATTCTAAAGAAATGTAAAGAAAAACCTTTTCATGGTGAGGGTCACAGAGCAGTGAAACAGGCTGCCCGGAGGGGTTGTGGAGTCTCCTCTGGAGACATTTAAAACCTGCCTGGATGTGTTCCTGTGTGACCTGCTCTAGGTGGTCCTACACTGGTGAGGGGTTGGACTAGATGATCTTTTGAGATCCCTTCCAACCCCTAACATTCTGTGATTCTGTGAAAAGTGGCACTTTACCACAGAAGTCAACAACTCTTCGATGAGTAAAGACCCAGGTCAAAGCAGGACATATGAACCTGATTAATTTCAGTCAATTATGCAGATCTTATTAAAGGTAGATGTATGTACCATAACTCAAGTTAAATGCTAGCCTAAATATTTTTCAGAACAGAAAGAAAACAAGCATATTTTGCTGTTTTTCTAATTTGAGATCCAAGAGATTATTCCATTTGAGAAACGTGTGATCTCATGTGTTAGAGTTAATAGCCCAGTTATTATATGTATAGTGTAGTTATCAGTCAACACTTTGTTAACCTGAATTGTTTTATGAAACTAATGTTAGAAGACTATAACTTTTTGTTATGCCAGTTGTTACCAGTAATGTAGAGTAAGTTCTCATTCATCACACATGACCAAAAAATATACTCTTTGTGTGGCTTTATCAGGATCCCAAAAGTGATGCTGTATCAAACAGTTCACTAGGTGGACCCTGATGTCATGTATGTGCAAGGGTTCATTACTTGGCCATGCTTTTCCATAACAACCTCCAGAGAAAGGCGCACATTGCCTCCTCCTGTACAGTTTTTATAAGGCACATATATACTTGGGACCGCTTGGTGAGTCAAAATGTGTCACTGAATCAGCAACAGCCTACATAGCATTAGGATTTAACACATGGCTTTCATATTCCATTTCTATTAGGTGGGCTGGTTAACACTTACCAGCACCATCCATGGAAATAAACAGCTGCAAGATCATGAGAACAAATTGCTCAGATTTTGAAGCCTGTCTACATACATTCATCTTGTGCATGCAAACCTTGAGACTGTTTGCTGGAGGCTGTGTAAATCTTTACTGTGTTCATCACTACACAGTTAGGTGAAGGTGCCCATAAATAATTTAAGTGCCCAATCTACATAGTAGAATTAACAGTCCTGTTTCAGGATTCCTGTGCAGTACATCAATACCTCCTATGACACAGCCATTGCAAATTTATTGCCCCCTGGAAAGGTCCTTCAGGGCTGATGTAAAGTAATGGACCCTCTGACTTCTTTTAGCACTAAACAGCTTTCACTCTTAAAAATAACAATAAAGAACATTGCAGGTACTATCTTCCTTCTCCTACTTTACAGACCCAGCTAAAAACCTGTCCAGAAAGTGCAAGACCAGGTTAGTCTCCTGAGACACTGAGGTTACCCACCAACTCACCTTCTCACCAGTAGAGGAGCTCTGTCCCTCACTTCACTCCAACACCTGTTCCCATGTAGCAGCACTTCCATGTGTATACAAAAATGACCTGCAATTATATTTCTTGATCTAAGAATATTGATTGATTGAATGCATGTCTTCCATGTGTTGAATGCCTCATCCCTAGCCTAGGCAGTGCTTTTTTTCCCCTTTTTTTTTAAGTGCTGCAGTGCCTGTTTCCCAGGACAATGGGTTAAATCCCTCAAGGAAGTGAAGATCGATTTGGCTGAGACATAACCAACACCACTAAGCTTTGATGATCATAGGAGATGTGTAGAGTACCCTCCACCAGTTAGTCAGCTGTTGAATAGGGCTGTACTGATGGCAACCTTGAATATAAGCAATTACATTTTTTTCTGAAAGAATATTGCTAGCACTTAGAGTGATTATCAATGAAATGACTGAAAAACAATTGCAGCTTTGGAAGTTAACATGATGTCCTTCACCAAGCATTTAACACTTAAATCTTTTCTCAGCATGGCATTATTCTAGGCTTGCACCATTAAAACACAATACTGTACATTGGTTCTCTGATAATGCTCGATTCTTCCTGTGACAAATTCAGGAAACTTCAGGAATGCATTTCAACAAATAACTTACTACGGATGTCCTTTTACATTTCACTGTGTTAGGCCAGGATAGATATCCCAAATGAACTATCTGACCTTAAAATCTCTGATGCAGCTATTTCCTACCCTTGGTGCTAATATTTGACTCAGCAGTTCATTTTTGGTCCCAGACTTCAAGCGTCATTTCCTTTTAACTTCTTGGCTCAAATATTAGAGAAGGGTGGAGAATTTTTGGCTTCTTTGCTGTTGTTTGGGCATGTTCAAGTTGATAATGATCAGTTCTGCTGGGCAAGCTATCAATAGCTCACATGCTAAAGTTTGAGAATATTGAGCAACTTTTTCCAGACTTTCCCTGAGATTCAGTCAGTTAAAAGACTATACATAAAAACCTCAATTGCACATACAAAGGGGAAAGTTTCTTTGATGAAAGCCAGGAATTTAGATCAAAACACAGTTTATTTTCCCAAGGTTGACATTGAAAGGATAGGGAAAAAAATGCTGGTTTATTAAGACCAGAAATCCATTTCTTGATCTTAAAAGGCTGGGTTTTTGCGAGGGAGGGAGGCTGTGCTGTAATGACAAGATCAGAGAACTCATTTCTGGGTTTGGCTTTTTTTTTTTTTTCTTTTATGCAGAAACTCTTCATAGGAAGAGAAAAGCAATAGTAAATTAATATAACAGAAGCCTGGTGCAGTATATAGTCAGTCAAATGTAAATGCTCCAGATCTTCATCTAAATTCTGTGAGTTGTACCCGTACAAGTGGTCCATTTATTTCAGCCATATAATTCTTAATGTAAGCAGACTTTAAGCCATATTCACTAGTAGGAATTTTCTGTTTCTGGCAAGAAAAGAGAAGTAGTGGACTCCAAATAGGAAAGCAGAGTACAACTGCACTGTTAATGATTGTGACTTTCGGTGTACTTGAGGGATTAGTAAACACACTGGCTATTTGACTTCAAGGTAATCTAGAGGGGATCCACTACTTAATCTGTTTCCTAAAATGAGTCTATTTTGGGGACTGAGATTTAATTCACCTATAGTGGTAGTAAGCATAAGCTATTTTTTATTAGGCTTTATGACCCCTGTTGTGAAGGACATTCAGACAAGACAGAGCAGGGATGTTCCCTTTGGCTGGTGGGTGATTACAGCACCTGTCGAAGCCCAGCCATAAGTATTCAAGGAAGTCCTAGATATAGGGTCCGATTTCTTTAACAGTGTCTCCAAATATGCATTTAAGAGGCTTCCTCCTGTCTTGAAATTTAAGACCCTAAATAGCCAGTGGAAAAAAAGCATAGTCTTTGTAACCTTAGACTTTATGCTTGCCTGGTATATTTTTATTTTGTAAGTAATTCTGTGCTGACTTTTTTTCCAAGCCTGTACCTTTTCAGACAGAAATATTAATTGATGACAGCTATTCTGCTACAGCTTGGTAGTATTTTTTCAAGAAAGAGTTAAAGACATGATGTAAGGAAGTGCTGTTCCAGCTTCAGCTTTGGCCCACAGATGGTGAAACAAACATGATCAGCAGACGAACAAGATGATAGCAGCAAGGAAAATATGAATAATAGTAAGAAAACACAAATATTAAGTCCTTTACTCTGAGAGGCCCTAATTCAGCAAACTATTCAAGCATGAGGTTCAGATTCATTGACTTGCAATGTACTTGCTGGGTTAGCCTTAAATATTATCTGGTTTATGTCCTTAACATCAAACACAGCAACTGACATAAAAATGTGTCATTAACTTTCCTCTAATTCTAAGAAAGCTGTTGCATAAAATGCTTAATGTGTTTGTCCACAGCAGGTAACAATATATTCCATCTGTCTGCCTGCCCATAGAATTTGTCTCAAGAATATCAGAGCACCCTCCACACCAGCCAGCTCCTTAATAGTCTAGAGCTTAGGTTAGAAGACTCTGCAGGCAGGTAACCTAAATATGTAGAAGTGGTCAGAATTAACTGATGATCTAGTGAATTTCTGATGGGTGGTGTCTTGTTTCTGTTAAATAAATGTGTACTTTTACCACTGTCTTAGATTAAGTCAAGCTTTAGCCCTATGCACACATGCTCACACAAGCATATATCTATATACACAAAACAAATGTATGAATAATACATTTT
This sequence comes from Chloroceryle aenea, assembly GCA_013399075.1. NCBI lineage: Eukaryota > Metazoa > Chordata > Aves > Coraciiformes > Cerylidae > Chloroceryle > Chloroceryle aenea. The sequence continues at coordinate 327,156 of VWZY01003161.1, forward strand.
TGCAATGGTATTGAGAAGACCTTTTAAAGCAGATGTCTGATTATAAATTGTAAATATAGTCAGACATCTGTTTTAAAAATTATAAATACCTTCAGACATCTGTTTTAGGAATGTCTTTCCAATATTTTTGCAAATATAACTAAGCAACAGAAGCAATTCAGGGTGGGATGCAGTCATGACATGGATGGGGGAATGAGGAGGGGCTGCTCAGACATTCAGCTGTTCTGCTCACCCATGACCATATGAAGTGAGTGGTGGCCCGAAGGCCCTTTCACCAGCCCCCCAAGGGTAATATGACAAAGCATCTCATTCAGCAAGCCCAGGCTGCCAAAATAAGACCCTGACACAGACAGCACCTTCTGCGAGGACATTACATATAGTAGGAAACATCCCTGGTACATTAAGTGTATTTAAATATTACTTTCTGTGGAGGATATACTGCAAAGAGATGTTAAGTTGAGCAAGATGATGAAGTAAGTCCTTAACACAGACAGAAGCACAGACTGTATTTGTTGATGCTGAGCTCCGTGTTGTAGCCCTATGCACCCATTACAAGGTCTCATATCAGCAAGTGGTGGCTCTGTTAACGATTTCCGTGCTTTTTTGCAGATGTATTGTGAGAGGTTTATATGTATCCTGAGAATACTTGGAACCACACTCTTCGGGGTGTCCCTCCTTCTGGGAATCACCGCTGCTTACATTGTGGGATACCAGTTCATCCAAACAGACAACTACTACTTCTCCTTTGGACTCTATGGTGCTATCCTGGCATCACATCTCATCATCCAAAGCCTGTTTGCCTTCCTAGAGCACAGGAAAATGAAGCGGTCACTAGAAACTCCAATCAAGCTGAACAAAACAGTTGCCCTTTGTATTGCTGCCTATCAAGAGGATCCTGACTACTTAAGAAAATGTTTACTTTCTGTGAAAAGGTTGACCTACCCTGGAATTAAAGTTGTTATGGTCATTGATGGGAACTCGGAAGATGACGTTTACATGATGGACATTTTTACTGAAATCATGGGTAGGGACAAATCTGCCACTTATATCTGGAGTAATAACTTCCATGACAAAGGTCCGGGTGAGACAGAGGAATCTCACAGAGAGAGCATGCAACACGTATCTCAACTGGTCCTGTCCAACAAAAGTGTTTGCATCATGCAGAAATGGGGTGGAAAAAGAGAAGTAATGTACACAGCATTCAAAGCACTGGGGAGAAGTGTGGATTATGTACAGGTAGGTATTAGAGCACCAGGTCAGTGCCAATTCAAACACACTTTGAAAGAAAGCAGCTTTTGTATATTTTGTGCAGCATATTAGAGGCTATCCTAGTCCCTGATGAACACAGTGCTCCTTTCAGTCTGTTTGGAAACAGCCTGACCGTTAAAAGCATATTTTGCTGCCTTTTAAAATGGTCAGTCTATCTGTGAATATGTAAAATCCGTACACCAGCTACTGGAGAAATCTGAAATCCTTCCCCCTTCCTTCAGTACTGTCCCTCATCCAAATGGGTTTGGTTCAGACAAAGCCAATGCCCTCCTGAAGACCCCATCTCTGCTCCTGTAGGTCAAGTTCTTGTGGGGTTGTTATCAGCCCCATATTCAACAAGATACAGGTATTTGGTGGCACTAGGGACTATCTTGGAGCAATGGTGGAATCTATAAAAAACATGGGGATATGCCAAAGGCAGAATATTCATGCAGAATATTGATAGGCAGAATATTCATGCAGAATATTCAATAAAAGGGTCAAGGTGCAGCCTTGAATGAAAGATTTTTTCAGCTAAAGCCTGAAGGAGTTTTTGCTTCATCGCTTACAGCTGCATTACCTCACCAGGACTTGGCCTTTAAAGCCCTTATGACACTATTCACTTAAAATGAATTAGGCTGGGTCCTCTCTCCCTGTTTCCAAAGCAGCAGAGACACACTTCTTTCCAGCTGACTGGGATCCTCTGAAAGATTTTCTATGTTTTTGCCTTGCACATGGAAACACTCCTTCTCCTACAAACAGCCCTGCTGACTGTGAGAAGGGAAGGAGGCCATATGTGGCGAAGGGTCAGTGGTATCGCAGTCTCTGGATGGACACTGAGGATTCTTCCTTATCAGTCAAGGCCAGCAATGGTCATTTGACTAATTCTACTGAATATGAAATTATCTTCTTAATTAACCACCCTCAGCCCTTCCCACCTTTTCCTGACCTCAGAGCATCCACTGGTCTCCTCCGGTGAAGCAGCAGCTCCCTCTGAGATGCTCTCTGTTGGCTTAGGGCAGCTGCATGTCTGAGCCATATGTGTTTCTGGGGTCCATGCCCAGCCTTGTGCGGGTGCGTGTGTACACGCTCCGAACAGCACAGTGTCCACAGGCACAGTGTCCAAGGGATGAGGAGATGCTGCTGGTAGCTGGGCTGAGGGCAGCAAGTCCTCCACACACAAGAGTGCCAGGAACTGCTCTATTATTGGAGCTGGGACAGTAAGATTTAAAACCCATCCCCTGCCACTTCCAAAACCGAAACTGATTTATTCTTTGAAAACAATGGGCTTAAGCTCTCTATTGTCTGCACTTTGGTTCTGCACTGTGACGGACTATGATGGGATAAAAATGCTGGTTTTCTTTATTAGCATGGTTTTATAATCACTTCACATAGAAGTATCAGGTTGCAGAGAGAGAAGGCAAAGGAAACAGATTCGCTGCAAGTTTCCTCCCTCAGTCCAGCTCTTGCATTTGTTCAGGGAACTTGGAAAAATGTTTCCATTTCAACAGTCATAGCATAAACTGAGAAAATGAAAGAGCTATTTCTTAGTCTTTCAGTCAATTAACACTTCTGACCCCTCTTGTGACCTGCCTCAAGTCCTAATGAATGTGTCAGGGACTATAATGCTGCTGTAAGCAGCCACCAAAGGCTGCAGTAATAACTGATGTCACAGTCAACATCTGCAGTCACGTCCATATCACAAATGCAGCACCTTGATGGCCTTGGCTACTACACAGTCACGGTACAATGCGGCTAAAATGTGGCTCTGTTTTATAAATGAATGAATAAAAGCTGAGATATTTCAAATGGTCCTTTGGGACTACCCAGGGCAAAATATTTTAAAGAGGCCTGACATTTTAAGGGCTGAGCAGCTACTGCCCACCCCTGAACCCATGGGTCTTACGGTTCTTAAAAGACGCTTTGGTTCATGGACAGGCAGTCATAAGCCATCAAACCATAGCAGATAATGAGCTGTTGCTCATTAATGATGTCTCATTAAATACCTGAAACTGCTGTGAAGTTTTATATCCATCCTGGAGGAGATTAGGAGAGTGCAAGCAACCACATAGAGGAGTTAAACTGACAGATATTGTCCATGCAGAGCTGACTGGGGCAGAAAGGGTGCAATTCATCTTGGCTTGATGGAGGTGCCTGCATGGACAGTTCAGTGCAGCCTGAGATTCTCAGAGCAGCTTGGATAAACCACCACTGGTTGTAACAGTGAACAGCTTAACAGCTTGCTTAAGGTCGAGTGTCCCTTTCATGCAACTCTGTGACCCAAGGCAGTAATTTCTAGGTCACTCAGCCCTTATGCGGAAAGATTGCAAACTGCCTCTTGGGCTGTGCTGGGCCACCCCTGTCTGGGCAGAACTTGGTCTGTTTTATTTGGGTTCCTAAGTGTCTGTCTTCCTCTGGGCATGTCTTCTCTTCACCTGCAAAAACCTCATCCATGTGGAAAATAATGGCTTGTCACATTTGTCCCAGAAGCCCAGCCATGGCCACTATGCTGGCATGCTGGTAATCTGTAAATAAATCCAGTGTTTCCAGGATTCCTTATCTCATTTTAGTGATGTTGCTCACAGGGAGGTCTATAAATAAATGCATATGACAGGATGATGGATGTTCAGTCATATCAAGTGACAGGCACTGGAGGGAAAGCAGAGGGAATGGAGAGAGAGCAGGCCACAACCCACCACTCATGGTCACAAGAAATGAGATGAGTATCACTGCCCGAGTCCTGGGTACTCTGCAAACTACAGATTCCCTGTGCAGAACACTCAGCACCGTGTCTGTGCAGGAAGGCCCAGATGAAAATAGAGGTATCCTTTATCCTGTTCAGCAGAATTGTTTTGCTTCCTTTCTATCACCGAGTGGTATCACTGATGACAGCTTTCCACCAAAGCTAGAGGCACACCTTGGAAAATGTGCTACTCAGGATGAATCCTTTGAGCTGGATGCTTCAAGTTAGCAGGAGCTGGAGATGTTTGTTGCTTTTTTCCTGACAGAAATATGAGAGCTTTTATCACCTTTCTCCTCTTGTCTCCCACCAAGTGAGCATAGAGGGGAGCATGCTGTCAGAGACTCAGTTGCATCCCAAGCTATGCAGATCAGCTATCCCAGGTAACCTCCTTGCTCAAGTCTGGTCTGTAGCAGCAGACCAAAAGACTTTCCTCCCTCTTCAGAGACCAAATATGAAGGTTTCCTCTCTTCTTGAGCAAGAGGGCTTAGGCTGAATTGAAAGGTTGGATGAAAGGCCACCAAAATTAGGTTGCACAATACGAAGCCTCACCAGAATGCGACTTAATACATTGTTCATCCAAAGCTGCTGACTTTTGCCCCTCTCTTCCCATCTGAAATCACAGGAATGTAACATGATAAACTGGAAGAAGTATGAAAATTTGTAGGGCAGGATTCAGCCAGCCAGAGGGGTTTTTCTAGGACAGCCTCCTCTGCTCCAGTTTCTGGGTGTTTGAAATGAGTTTACACACGATGGGGGCACCACTTTCAGCAGCAGCAGCTAGAACAAGTAGACACCCTGTTGTTTTAAGCAGGCTGCAGCCTGTGTCATTCTCCTCTGAGCAAACAAAAGCAATGCCAGCTGCCTTGCAGACCGGCCAGCCTGTCTGAGCGAGCCCTCCTCCTACTCTCTAGGGGAAAGCCAATTCCTAATGTACACAGTGTTTAGTTGACTAGGAGTGTTTGTGTGGCTGAAACGCCTCGTGTGTGTCATCTATTTCTGCCCTGGTCTCATAGAGTACTGCACTTTGGGACTCTCCTTCTGATCTTATATGGGTTTTTTTATTAGAATTCCAGAGGAAAATAGCAAATAATTTCTATATATCAAATGTCAAATCCCTGCACTACTTATAAAACAACATGCATCTAAAATTAAAATAAGTCTGCTCTGGAATCCAAAATACATATCTTACATGAATTGCTAAAGCCTTCTGAGAGTGAGAGAACTATTAGGTTTCTTCTCAGACTACTAGATGACTTCTTCTTTTTTTATAACAAGTGTCTGGAATTTAACTCCTTACTCCTTCCATCATATGGCAGTGGGTAACATTTGACTAGGATGCTCCAACCATGCAGCCAGTGCATGGATACCCTATGTCAGGGCTCAGCAGGAATCTGACACATGCCCACAAACATTGTCTTGCTCTGCAGTGCCCCATCTCTGAGAGCATATCTTATTCAAAGAAGCCAGCCCAGTGTGCCAGTAAAATAGAGCTGATACAGAAGAGAGAATTGTTTGCATGCAAAGCCCTAACAAGCATTCTGGTTTGTTCAGCACCACTCATTTGCTGCCTGATAGAAACGGCCTTTAACAGAAGTATCAGTGCAGACTCCGAAGTCAGATTTAATTGCATTCAGGAGAATATGCAGTTAGAGTCACTACAATCACTCACATGATTTTTATTTTCCACTCTAGTGTTCTCCTAAACCCATTTTTGTTCTGGTTTTGTCTTACTTGTAGGTCTGTGATTCAGATACAATGCTTGATCCAGCTTCATCAGTGGAGATGGTAAAGGTTTTAGAAGAAGATCCAATGGTTGGAGGAGTAGGAGGTGATGTGCAGGTGAGTATGATAATTTTCAGATTAACAGAGGGGTTTCAGCAACTATTTGCACTGCAACAGATTTCCCTGCCTGGAATGGTGTTGAATATACTGTGACAGCATTATACAGGTTCTTACAGTACATTAACCTTTCTGCCTGTTCAATGGAAACTTATTCTTGTATGTGAGCACTATATGGTTTTAACACGCATAGAAAGCAACTAAATATTATTCTGCCCCATATACATGAAAAGTGGGACACTGGCATTGTCAGAACTGTTGTGGCATCTTTGAATCTTGGGGTTATAACTACTTGCTGAGGGTACCAAATAAAAGATATAGGGGAGCAGGTAATTTAGCACAGGTCTTTCAAAGCCAAGTCCAGCAACTCAAGCACCTCAGTTATCTTTTTACTGGCAGCCAAGACTGTTAGGAATAAAAGCCTTTTTGAAATGTAGTGCATTATGCACTCTGTGTTTCCTTGGGTTTCCTCTAGATCTCTGTCAGGCAGGACAATAGAAAGCCCCCAAGTCAGCCCAGCTCCACTTCTATTAGGATTTCCATCATTACTGAGTTTGGCTGACAAATACAGCAAAAGACTGTTCATTCTTTTTGATACAATTGCTTTTGCTGCAATTTATAAAGAAAAATGCATATGAATATTTCAGTTGGCTTTATTCATGCCAGGCACATGTGAGTACAACTGGAGGGAGACAGTACGAGTTCAGCCATGACAGTGAAGGTTCATAAGCATCTTCAGAAAGGGCTGGGAAGGACATACGTCCCCTGAGAAGAGAAGTGGCAGAATCTGGGCTTCTTTTTTTTTTTTCAGAATTCATTTTCCAGCATACACCAAATTTGACCAGACTTGAGCCTATCCCTGAGTCCTGCTGCTTCTGAAATGTTCTGGACTTAAATTAAAACCGAGTCATGACTGGCCCTTGGCCTTCAAACCTGACAGAAACTAGGGCCATTGGAGCAAAAGACTTTCTTTCTAGTTACAAGGAAATACTTTCTACTTGTAGAAGGCTACAGATTTCCCTGAGAATCCCCATGCTAAGATATCAGTGAAGAGCTGGCACAGCCACCCTGCTACACAATTCCTTGACACATCCGCCCAGCACAAAGTGTGTGCTGAGATCCTGGATGTGAAGACATGGACCTGGGCATCTACATGCAATCATACCTCCATTGTGTGTTCAGACTCCTAGACTTTGTCTCTGCTGTACTTTAAGTGTAGGCCTGAGCTTCAGGTGAGCTTTGAGGCATACAGAAGAGAAGGACTGAGACCTTTATGGTCAAAGAAAGACCCTGCTGGAGTATCATAGTACGTCCTGGGGCAACATAACAGGGCTGGTACTGCAGAAACAAATGAGAACAATTTTTAAATCGGATTGCTTAATGTCAGATATCGGGACATGGTCCAGGGTCAAGCCTCCAGGGACAGCCTTATGATACCAAAGACTATGTGTTCAGCATTTCTAAAGCTCTGGCATAGCTCTAGAAGGGCTGGAAGTAGTCCTGAAAGTTCCAAAGTTGGGGGGGCAGGCAGGAAACAGAGAAGCAGGAGACTATGTCCGGAACTCCACCCTCTCCTTTCAGGAGAGGCTGAGTCCAGCAAGTCCTTAACTAGACGTGAAGGAAAAGGAAGAATTAGCCATAAAATAAGTTTCTTTGTGGAGAATAGGAAAGGTTGTGAGGAAAAAGAGAACATCTTGGTGGAATGCACCTTTCAAAGCCTCATCTTGCCCTTCTTGTGAATGCCCTAGACTGTACAGGTAACTCCTAGATTTGCCATGCATTGAACATAGGAGTGAGATTCCTCTTGTATGTTGCCTAATGGTGCTCTAGTCTCTGCAAAATCCCTACTGATCCACTTTGTGCATGTTTTCTGTCTCAAGAGCTCATCTAAGATGAATTTATTTTTTTTTATTTTGCAGATTTTGAACAAATATGATTCCTGGATCTCCTTTCTGAGCAGCGTGAGATACTGGATGGCATTTAACATAGAAAGAGCCTGTCAGTCCTATTTTGGCTGTGTACAGTGCATCAGCGGACCTCTGGGAATGTACAGAAACTCTTTACTTCATGAATTCGTGGAAGACTGGTACAATCAAGAATTTATGGGCTCTCAGTGCAGCTTCGGAGATGACAGGCACCTAACTAACAGAGTGCTAAGTCTGGGCTATGCAACAAAATACACAGCTAGATCCAAGTGCCTTACAGAAACACCAACAGAATATCTCAGGTGGCTGAATCAGCAGACCCGCTGGAGTAAATCATACTTTAGAGAGTGGCTTTATAATGCGATGTGGTTCCACAAGCACCATTTGTGGATGACCTATGAAGCTGTAATCACTGGATTCTTTCCATTCTTCCTTATCGCCACAGTCATTCAGCTCTTCTACAGGGGAAAAATCTGGAACATCCTTCTCTTCTTGTTGACAGTTCAGTTAGTGGGCCTGATAAAGTCTTCCTTTGCCAGCTTCCTTAGGGGCAACATTGTCATGATTTTCATGTCACTCTACTCAGTGTTGTACATGTCAAGTTTACTGCCAGCAAAGATGTTTGCAATTGCCACAATAAACAAAGCAGGTTGGGGCACGTCAGGAAGAAAAACCATTGTAGTTAATTTTATAGGACTCATTCCAGTCTCCATTTGGTTTACAATCCTCCTAGGTGGCGTAATTTTTACTATCTACAAGGAATCAAAAAAGCCATTTTCTGAGTCAAAACAGACAGTTCTCATCATTGGCACAATACTCTATGCATGTTACTGGGTTATGCTTTTGACTTTGTACTTGGTTCTTATCACCAAATGTGGCAGGCGGAAGAAAGAGCAACACTATGACATGGTGCTAGACGTATGATGTTTCCATGGGAAGTTACCCAGAGAGTTGTAAAACAACCCAACAACCTTCTAGTATCTGTGGCATCAGATGAATGTTGCCAAGGGAAATGGATCATTGCTGCTGGGAATAGGACATTTATATTCCTCTGGGTTCATTTTCATCCTGCCAAAGTAAGACAAAAAAAAAACAAAAACAAAACAAACAAAAACAATCCCAAAAATTATTTTATTTTTTTTTTCCAAGGGGGGGAAGATGCAAGCCACACAGTTTCAACCTGTTTGCAAGAAAATAGGAGAACGTCTATGTTTATGCACATTTTTATTGTGCATACGCCTGACAGTGTTATGTTCTATATACCTCACTCGTCATGCTCATGTGTGTGGACAGGAAGGATGGGAGTTTGGAGAATGGAGAAAAGGACCTTACAACCCCTTGCAACCTAATTTATGAACTCTTTCTTTTTTATAGTTCTGTTTATAGGAAGGGTCTTTTGTGTTAGGCTGCCAAATGTAATGCCAAAGGTAAATTGGCTGAGCTGTATTTTTATATTATTGTATTATTTGCGTGTGTATTTTTAAACCAACTTTTTTTTTTTTTTAAATCACATATTTTATATTTTACTAACTGCCAAAAAAAAGCTGCCTTCCCAACATTTTGTTCTTTAGCCTTTTTAAATACATTTGGGAAAAAAAAAATCCTACCTTCTCTCCCAAAATTTGTGCTGAAATTATGTTGTTCACAAGAGAAAGAATAAAAAGTCTATCTGAAATTTTACAACAGATGAATGGTTATTTCTGTGAAAAAGCATTTAAATATGCTCTTTGAAGACTTCTATTAGGAAAGGCCCAACAGTTGCAGTTTTTGAATATAAGCATATCTGTGCATACAAAAGGCCAAAGGGTTAGATATGTGCAATTTGGGGTTTGTTTTGGATAACATTGTAAAAGGGAAATTTGCTTCTTTGCTGAGAGCATAATATCCCTGTCATGCGCAATAGCCATAAGGCAAGGCAGCCCTCCATGCCACTGGAAAAAATATTGCCATAGGAAAGCTCCCACTGATTTTATATTGGACTTCTGATCTGGAATTAGATACCCAAAGCTAATACTGCCTTCACTGGTTGTCATTGTCATTCATAATCTGCTAGTACCAAGCAGATCAGATTTTTGAGTTAAAAAAGAAATACACATAAGAAGAACTTATCAACTTATCAACACTTTCAATACGTGGGCGTCTCACTATAAAACTTCTGCAGTGCTCTTCATACATTTTACAGAAAATACAAACATCAGCTTCTCTGATATCCAGTGTAATACAGACCCCAGTACTGAGTCCAATATTTTGTGTTTGACTAGAGCATATCTACCACAAAAGAAGCCAATTTCTTATTAGAAAACATCAAGCCTTTAGCAAATCCATCACTTCCTTGGTGCCTAATAATCAGTCTTGGATGTTTATTTTGGACCTAGGTTTTGAGAAATAATATTCAGGACTAAATTCTGCAGTCTTTCACCAGCCAAAGGAATGTGGCACTGAGCCCTAATATACTTTAAAAAGAGCAACAGAAAACCAGCTATGTACAGATACATGCCCATAGATTCTGGTATTAAAGCACTGTGGTAAAGCAGAAATCAGCATATGATGCTTAAAGAACTTAGAAGCATTTTCAGCTTCTCTTTTTTTTATGCAGACATGAATAGATTCTGCTGCAAAATGAACTGCACACACACTACCTTATTTGTCTGATTATCTTGAGGTACATGATTGCTTGAAAGTCATACTAATATGTTAATGATCGGAGGGTTGATTCATTTTGATTAAAAAATAGAACAGTATTAAAAAAAAAGCAAAAGAAACAGTAAAAATAATTAAAAAAAAACTTGACTATACCTTTTAACTATTTATGATGTAAGTTAAAGCTTGGGTTAACATTCAAATGTCAAATAAATCCTCTCATTCTATAAGAAGATTGAATGAATTGCCTGTATTTATTCTAGCAATTATTCAATGTACTTCCAGTATAGGTTGTATAGTATAATTGTTACTTTCATAAATAAAATATTTTTGATAAGATTATGACTAATTAATGGTATTTCTGGTCAACACTTCTGCTTTGAAGCCACAAACCTGCAATTTGGAGGCTGTTGTTATTGTGTCACCAGGCCGATCTCCAAGCAGGACTTTGCCATCACATAACAGAGCACCAGGGGAGTGCTTGCCTGGAGGAGGCAGGGACTGGTCCCTGCTCTGAGAGGCAGCACACTGCATGGGTAGCTCTTGGAGTCTTTGTCTGCTTCTTCCAGTAGCTGCTAGATGAATTTGGTCAAAATACCTCCTCCCCTTTTTCCTCAGCTTCCTGATTTGTAAAACAGGAATAACAATCCAACCTCCCTTTGGGAAGCACTTTGAAATTAATGGCCAAAGTACTTTACATGAGAATTGATATTTTCCAGCCCTCCCATCCACCCTCCATAGCTGGGAAAGCAGAGGGGAAAATGTATGTGGCTTTCTACTGCTCATTGTCACTGCTATTTTTCAACCCCACTTTTCCCTGGCACAGCTGAAGTGCATCTTATGTTTTTGCTGTAGCTGAGGGTTATGGGCCCAGACACTGGCAGAGGGAAGGGGGAAAAGTGACATCTCCCATACCTCTCCAAATCATGACATGCTTATCAAAGGTCAGTTATTTAGAAGACAGCTTCTAAGCACTCCGTGCTTGTTACCCTATGTCTGGATACTGTGCCCAGTTTAGAGTTCCCCAGTACAAGCAAATCACTGAAAAACTAGGGGAAGTGTTGCTACAGGACCAGCATGATGTTTTGGACTGGACTGGAGGGGCTGAGAGAGCTGGACTGGTTAGGTTGGAGAAGGTATGGCTTTGGTAGGCAGACACTTAAGGTCATCTCCCATACCTATGGGGAGGTCATGAAGAAGGTGGAGCCAGGCCTCCCTCAGTGCTGCTTGGTGGGAAGATGAAAGACTCCAAGTTTAAGTTTAAAGTGGAGAGGTTTGGCCTGGGTGTAAATAGGGACAACTTCTCCATGAAGGCAGTCAGGCATTGGAGAAGGTTGCAGCTTCCATCCTGGGAGGGTTTCAAGACCAGACTGGCTAAAGTCCTAACATGCCTAGTCTGACCTCAGAGCTGCCCCTGTTTTAAGCAGGAGGTTGGACTAGAGACCTCTGAGGTCCCTTTCAATACAAATTCTTCTGTCATCCTTTCTGAAGCAGGTGCTGACAGTCTGCTTCCTAATGACAGCTCCCACCCACACGGAAGCACATTCCCATCTCTGTTCCCCACACATCCATCCTGACCTCAGGCACAAATAGCTCATCAGCAGCTGGTGTTCAGTACCCAAAAATCAGAGCCCTTCCTGCGACTCTGTGTCACTCTCCTCAATATGTTTAGAGCTGTGTAAAAAAAGGTTTTCAGCAGAAAATAAGACTATAAACCAGTTCTTAATGAAAATGCTCTTAGACAAATTAAATTCTGCAATAATGTTTCTTGTTTTTCATTAATAGAAAATCTAATGGTAAGATCTCTGTAAAAAGAAGAAAACATACTAAAAGAAAAAATCATGCTTTGTTTTGAATTTTTAAAAAACACATATTTTACAGCCACCTCTGATACACACATGGTGCTGAACACTGTAAGAAACTTCAACAAAATATAAATTTCATATAAAAGTGAAAAAAATGCAGTGAACTGGTAATATCTCAGGTTAGAATGCATTTCCAGAGTCGAGTAATTTGAGTTTGAGAGCATGCATTTGAAGAGACCAGGTGTGAAGCAAAACCTGAAGGAATCAGTGATATAGCAGGGAGGAAGAAGCCCTCCTGTTCTGTCTGATAACAAGCTTCAGTTTGGCCAAGAATCAGGTTTCTTTCAATGGGAAATGCATGAATATTTAGCAGAACTTTTCTAGGACGCAGAAAAAATTCTGTCAGACACATAATGCCAAACACGTCCTGATGCACAAGCTGTTGTGAAGCTGTCAAATATTTGCTCTGAGTTTCATTCTTAACAAGAAATAGAATGGTTAAGAGAAGAAGTATATTGAAAGCTGTTGATGAGGTTTGGTATTAATGAGGCTTTGCTGGAAATGTCACTTTTCTCCAGAGTTAACACAATTAACTTAAGTATAGTGCAATTTTTTTTTCACAGCTTTCCCTTGTCCTATGTTTGCCACTTCGGTTTCATATCAGATGGATGGATGGATGAGCGCCCCAGACTGTTGCTGCTTCCAGCTATAATAGCTTATATATTAAAGTACTTGTGTCTTCCAAAGAAATCCAGCTTGAATTTTCTCCTAGAATAACCCTAAAATTCCAATAATTTACCATGACTGCACAGAGGGAAATGGCCTTTGTTGCTACATTTGCACTTAAGAATTGACAGGCTCACAATAACACTGTATCAATCAATTGATACACAATAATATTCTGTACTGTTCAAGTGTAATCATGGTCCATGGCATGTTTTTGCCATAGGCCAGATAGTGCTGCCCCAGACCGTGTTGGACAGAGGTAGGACAGATGTGTGGAGTGGGAACCAGACCGGTTTGGGAGATCATAGAGCTTAGGAGTGATGTCTGTCATCAGCTGGTCTGAGAACACTCCCTTGTTTTGTTTTATTTTATTAAATTATATGTAAGCTATCAATATTCCACTGAGGAGGACAATGCAGGTCAGATCACTCTTTCCTAAACATCATGAATGTGGGATCTTACTCTCAAGAGATCAATAGATATCATTAGTTCTGCAGATCTTGAAAACAATTTTTTTTATTTGGTTGGTTTGGTTTGGGTTTTTTTTGTCCTTTCAATTAAGACATTCCATGTTTTCTCATTCCTTTGGTCATGTCCAGGGAACAAGAACCAACCCTGCCCAGAAATCAAAAACTACTGTAGTCACAATGCTCAGGGTATAGGACCCATTGCATTTACAGCAGGTCTGCTGGGCTGCCTTCTTCCTGGTAGCAATCTACTTTAATTTGGTCCAGGTTTGACACACCTGGTAGAAATGAAATGTTTATAACAGAATGTTTTCTTGGCTGCTTCTCACAAGGTTCACTGAGAACAGAAAGCATGAAGAGATTGCCCATGATCAATTCTGTTCTATACTACCTAAGAGACTAATGTCTGAAATTTAACATTATCAGTCACATTTTTAGAGATTAGAGAATCCACACAAAGAGCTTGCACAAGAGTAACAGCTATTGGGTCAGTCACAGGAAATCAGATTTTCTAAGTTCCCTCGTCCATATAATTATTTATTTTACAGTTTTTAGGACAGAAATGATAGTAATCACTTTGTAACTATGCCTTGACCATACAGCACTTTGGGAATGTATAAAACACTGTGGGTGAGAAAGACTATAGGAGAGAGCTCCTCCAAGAAACATGAACTGCTTGACAACAGAGATAAAAAATCAACATGTCACAGTACACAAAATGGCTATTTCATCCTTATACCACAGAGCGACAGATTTCCTTTCCTGCAAGTACCTGCTTGTCTTTGCTGACTATGGACAAAGACTCAGTGATCAGCTCAGATTGTCAGCGCACAGTGTAATTCAGGTTGGAGGGACCTCAGGAGATAATCTAGTGCAACTTCCTGCTCAAAACAGGGACATATGTGAAGTAAAAGCAACGTGAGAGAAGATACAATAACAGCACAAGCACAGCCTTTCCTAAATGCTCACTTTTATAGATGCTCACACTGAGACAAGTCCTGTCTGAGCTGACTCCAGACAGGGAACACCAGTTTACTCCAGAGGGTGAGCCCACCATCCCACGCATACACCCAGCAGTTTGGCAATTCAAAAAATTCAACATCTTTCACATAGTACTTCTTTCCTCAGTCCCTCACCATACATGGGTTCACATCTCTTTCTCTCTCTCTTTATATGTATCTCTCTATCTACATCTATATCTATATCATCTATATCTATTCCTTCCTAGGACTGTAATAGTCCATTTTTCATAGCAAGACAAAACCCTGTCAGAGGACAAATTCAAATGTGATGAACTCATATGCTACAGCAATGTTGCAGACAGATTCCTTTTTCCTTGTTATTTTTATAAAAATCTCTATGTATATTTGATCTTCTCTTTTTTTAAAATGACCACCAAGGAGACTTGCTGGCAACTTTTTCTGGAGATAGAGGGAGGAGGGGAAGTGGATGGTTAATGCTCTGACCTGCCATCTGGTTGAGCATATCATGTAAGGAGATATAAATTTTTGGGTGCAAAATTTGTGGTGCTCAGTTCCAGCCAAGAGACAGTTCAAATAAAATGACCTAAAAGGGGTATCCATGTAGGTCTTATCATGGATATGTCCCAGAAGTTTAGTGTAAACCAGGTATGAGACTGGAATTGAATTACAGTTGTTTTTTAAATATGATCCATCTGACTCACCGTGGAGATCTCTTTGGACTCTTTTATCCATTAAAATCTCTCTCAAAGATAGAAGCTAAACAGATACAAGTTAGGTTTACATTTGTGTAAAAGCATATGCACTGTGAAAGCCTTGTCTACAGAAGAAAATTTATCTGATGTAACCAAAATCTTTGTGATTTTACTTACTGTAGTGTTATTGTATTTGGTTTGGTTTGATTTATGCTTCTTAGGAATTTGTGCCCATAACTGTAAAATTGGAACTCCCATTTGCTAGCTAGAACAAAGAAAGCTGCTCTTAACTTGTGATAATAAATTGGTTTAATCAAGCTGGCAGAGAAACATGACACTTTTATGTCGATCTATGCCAGATACATTTTAGTTCAGTCTTGCATGATTTACCTTAAGATAAGCCACGATGTGAATTTACAGTACTTCAGACAGTCCATAAGGGCTGCTCTGGGCAAATCTTTTCTATGTGTGAGGTAGCTTAGCCTGCAGCATCGGAACCATTAGTCACATTGCCTTTGCCACAGGGTAACAGAGAAGATGTGGACAAATAATGTAAGATGACTAAGGCAGTGTAAACTCATGCTCTAAGCTGCTCAAAGAAGCTTTTAAATGCATATGTAACTTAAAATGATCTGGACTGCCTTCTAGGTACAGAGACCTAGGAGAGTTGAATTACCAAGATTTAAAGCTGGTTATTTAAACTGTGGGAAGCCTCCATTGAGAATGCATTTTCAGAGTAAAAACAACTCTGTTTTGATTTAGTAACCCCTCCTGTTTTTTTAGGTAGGACTTTAATACAGTTTACCTCTTGCACACTAGAGGTCTGACCAAGATATGCTCACAGGATTGCAAGCATACTCTAAGAAACTGACCTCCTGCAGGCTTTGGAAGAAGATACAGAGCACATACTCCCTACTGCAAAGCAAACTAAATGTGAATAGTTGTAGGTATGCCTCTGGACATGCACCATCTCTGCCTTGCACAGGACTTTGCACAGGCAAGAGCCAAAATACCTGCCTCATGAAGCCAGAACCCATTTTCCTCAGGCTGTTGTCAGCTAACAAGGTGCAGGCTCTTGGCTGAACAACTACATGTGCCCCTGTGAAACAGCTCCAGTGCCTGACATGCATAGGTGCGTGCAGACCCATATTTTCCAGGATAGACAGGAAGGAGACTGGTGTGCAGGCAATACATCTGGTCCTGGCAGCAGTGGAAGAAGAAGAGGTTTCATCACTAGAAGGAGCATAAGTAAGCTGTAAATATGCTGTGTCACTGCATGGCACATCCCTTTGTGGTCAGATGTGCATTTCTGTGGCTGGTTTGCCTGGAGGCATTGGCACATCATCTTGTTACCTCAGGGAAAAAGGGCATGAATCTACAGTGCATTATGTTGGGTGCAATTGCCACAGGGTATGTTCTTGCCTCTTGGCCCATTGGAAGCAGTTTACTCCTCTTTTGCTGACAGACAAGCTGCTTTACACATACTGCAACATGAAAGTATGCTCAAAAGGCAGATGCCAGATTAATTAATTATATTTTTAATAATTATTAATTTTTAATTCTAGTAATTAATTCATGGTTATTTGGCTTAACTGAGTTCCAGGACTAAAACACACAATGTAATCAGTTGGATAGCAGTGTTTCTTGCAAGTGTGATTAAAATACTTCTATGGAAACTGAATCACCTGCATGGCACAGGCAGAGTGTGCTCTCTAGGCAGCATGAAAGATCTCACACATGTGGGTATACCTGTTGGGTAGACCATGTTGCCCACAGCTGCCAGTTTGGCTGTTCACTTTGTCGCTGATCAGATTGCTCCTTGTGTTCACCATTACATTAAAGGAGTGTGAGGTTCTGGCCAAGTTACTCATGGCTGCGAATCAACATTCATATTTCTTTTGCAGCTTTGAAGTCTGTCTAATCTATCCTGTTATCACTATAATATCTGAGATGTGATGAGAGCTTTGTAAGTGCACAGATTAGACAGATTGCAAAGTTAATGGGGACATATGGGTGTTGTTTCTCAGCTATTATTCTTTCTGTAATTGTGGTGGAAAGAATCTGTCAGCAGAAATGCACTCTTCAATAATAAATTGCTGCTGCACGTTGGTAAATGTTGGGGAGAGTGCTGGTCTGTGAGACCATGTTCTACACGCATGACTGATCTCTCCATACCTTTTGTTTGTTTTTTTAAACACCTAACTAGTGGCAGAGTCATTTGGAAATATACCTGGCATTGACTTCATCTTCCCAAGCACTGTATGCAGTCTTCTGATCAACCCAGTGTTGGAACAAAACTGAAAGCTTATTATCTTTGTGGTTTTCTGCTTGTGATTTTTGGATGATACATTATGTGCTAATAAGCAAAGCCCCATGAAGCTCAGCATCATTGCACAGGACACCTGCATCCTTTTGTTTTCCAGCTACTTCCTCAAATAGAATTTGTTACTTCTCTGTTTAAATCAGCACAGACAAGCAGGTATAAACCTAAAGTCTTAACCACCCATTTCAACGACACATTACGTTTCATAAGATTAGCAGGAAGTACTGCATAAATTCCAGTAGTTAACACTTGTTTTAATTGAATTGTCCCCAAAGTTTGAATGGAGTCCATGTTTCTCTGCTCTGAATGGCTGTTTCCCAAAACCTGTCTGTGTAACAACAAACAGATGTTTTCCAAGGCAGACCAGGCCACACTTCTAGTGATGGTAGTGATGCCTCTGTTTTGTACATTTGTCAAGTACTTCCACACCTGAAATAATTGGAAAAAACTTCCTTTTGTCTCAGATACATTGAATCCATTAACATATGCAGAAGTTTGAAAAGATCTAGCAATTATCTGAAATGGAATGCATATTAAATCATTTGATCTTGATTTTTCCTCTTGTTCACAGGCAGGACAAGTCATCTGGATGTAGGCACACATGTTCATCTAAGCAAAGCACAAAACCAGAAAATGAATCACTCCTTATATCCATTTAGGCTGAAAAACACACTGTGTTATAGGACTGTATCATAGCAGAGCTGTGTTTATAGTTTATAGGAGGAAAACTACTAAATTTACTTGCCTAGGACAATATAGTGTTCTAGAAGACTAGCATCTAGACTGTATTTATATGCCAGATACTTCAGATTGATTTAGAAATAGCTGGGGCATGCAAGATGCTCCCTCTCTGACACCTGTAGCCACAAGAGATTTTATGCTTTGCATCCTCACTTGCTTCAGCACCAGATCAACCAGGTTAAAGTAAAACATGTTTATAAATAGTAACTTCAGATAAAATATTTGATTAGAGATATTCAGGTGAAGAGCACTCTCAGTCCTTTATATGACCTTAGTTGTGGAGGCAACAACAACAGCCAACAGTGAGGGAGAATTCCAGCTTCAAGAGTTACAGCTGCATCAGGAAGACACTGTCTGTCTTTGCCCTGATACATGTAGATTGTAATCCAGCTGGCATCATCCTTTACTGCTGCTGCCAAGCCTCTGAAAGGGAGGGGTTGCATATTTTAAAACCTTGTCTGCACATGTCTGCATGTCATTTTATTTAGAATATGCTAAGTCGTTTATTTTAATCAATTAGTTCAATGAAACTCCTGGGACTTTACTCAGGCACACCTGTTTTGTTTTTTTCTTCTAAGCCAATGTTATTTGGAATTGAAGCCAAAAAAGCCATTCTTACACCACAGTAAGTCTATCCAAGAGTAGAAGAAGCCTCCCCCATGGACTGTCTTATATTATTACATTTGTACAAACAGTAAAATTCAGACATGCCCCAGCTCATTACAAACAGGAATATACAGATACTAAGATACTGAAAGGAGCAGTCTTACATTACTTCCATAGGAGCAGAATACTCTTTTCTAATACTACTTTTCTAAAGTAGTTTCCAACCCGTGACTCTGAAAGCCCTCAAAAACTGGTTGTTGTCAGAAGTCAGTCAAAGACCAGACCAGCAGACAAAGCTGAATTGGTAACTTTTGCAGTTTGATTTTAATTTTCACCCATGAGTTAACTACAGATTGAAAAGCACTTAAGAGGTTTTTTCCATCTCTAATGGCTATAATTTCACTGTTGAATTTCCTCTTAAATTCACCCCTAATTATACTGGAGTATTTAACAGAAACTCTCAATTTAAGAAACTCCAAAGCCCTGTGAAATGTGTTCCTATTTAACACACTTCTCGTAAGAATAGGACTCCTCAGAAGTTGTTTTCCCCTTTAATATCTGAAGATGTTTGGCAACTCCATAATACATATACTGTGAATATAGAAGCTCAGTGAAATCAGATTCCCTCCAAAGGAATTCTAACATTTTTGGAACAGTTTATGAAACTGAGTTAAATGTTTCAAAGATAAGTTGACAACCATCACCCGTGATAAATTATGGCCAAAGTGGATTCAAATTCTATGGCACCAGTGCTGTATCCTAGAGTTTGAATTAAATCACATCTACTGTTTGACTGATTCCCAAATGCCACAAATATAAAATGGATTCCAGACCTTGATTGTGTCCTTGCTGAGACACCTACTTTGAAAGGCAATGTGGTTTGTTTTTTTTTTAAAACAGGCTGTCATATAATTGTTTATATATTTTCACCAACCATGTACTTTAGAATTGCTCACCTGTCCCCTTCCTTTGGATCATAGGTCCTTAGCTTGTTCAAATGTGAAATGTCTTGAAAGTCTCATCAAAATTAGAATAGCATGTCTACAGATTCCTCCTCTTCTGCTCTCACATTAAAGTAAGCTGTTTAATAGTTTGACAGAATTTGTTCTCAGTAAAGACACAGTAGCTAATTTTATCACTCAGTATTTTCTGTCCTCCTTGCTTTTCTCCTGACTTCCTTTTTATGCTGTGTTGGGGTTTTTTTTTTGGTTGGTTTTTTTGTTTGTTTGGTTGGTTGGTTTTGTGTTTTTTGGGTTTTTTTTGCCAGTCTCCAATCCCCTGCAGCTTCTCATACCCCACAGTGTCCCTGCCAGTCCACAGAAAGTTTTGAGTTAGCTCAGTGAATGCTCAAGGCCATGCTAACCTGCATAAATAGCTTTTTCAGTACGGCTTTTTCCTTGTGGGCCAGACTTTACACATTGTGTAGGAGGCAAAAGAAGGCACATGAGCTGAGGTACCTCCATTCCTATCACTCATGCCCTGTGCTCTTTCCCTGAGCTTTAACTAGTTGTGAACAATAGTCCAGAGCCACCCTCCAAATTCTGTCAAATGCAAGCACCTCAACCATGTCCAAAAATAGGGAGGTGAATAATGATTCTGAGACTTTCTCCATCTGTTCTAACACGCCCCAGACAATCTTAACCTTTCCCTCTATATTTACGGTGGTCATTTGATCTTTAATTTCACCTGATAAGACTATTTTATTTCAGCTGTTTGAGCTACCAGAGCTGAAAGCAGGTAGTTGCTGTGGCATGATTTGGAGTGATTCAGAACAATTTGCATCCTCTGTCTGAACGTATTGTGCTGCAATGAGAAACTGTCTGTGTTGTTGCTAAGCCTTGAAGATGTTCTATCTGTAAACTAGAACAGAAGGCTATTCCCTTAATTTTCTTTCCTAGTCCAACATGGGACACAATGAGTTCAAGATGTGTATACTCCAAGTCAGCAGGGACACTAGGATAATGGGAATTACCTAATTGACACATACCACCACCCACACACTTCATAAAACCCTGTCTCAAATTTACTAGCACTACATTCAGAAGTAGGCTCTTCACAGTGTAACTACATTTAAAACTGCTACAAGTTTCTGGTCCAGTGTTACATAGATATGGGTCTAAATCTTGTGAATTCTTAAGCCCTTACACCTACTAGAAGAGGAGACACTGAACTCTTTTACAGGTCTAAATTCAATGCATATTTTGCCTGAGGAAAGAACACTTTTTTTTTTTTTTTTTGTTACTTGTTTTAGTAAAAATTCTTTGAAGTACTAATTATTCTGCTGCTGCAGTTTTTCTTGTTGCTATATGCAGAATGTACTGCTTGGTGATATTTCTACCTTATTTACTATTTTCTAGTGAGTGCTTTACTATGAGCAATTCATTCCTTTGTTTGCTCTTTTACCTTCCTGTACCAACATTTGAGCTCAGAGTGGAAACTTCCACTGCTGGAGGAAATCAGACAGTTGACAGAATTTTTGCCAAGGTATGCAGAATTTCTACAGGGAGTTTTTCTGCCTGCTTGCTTATAAGAGGATACCTATTTGGTTCTCTTATACTTTCTGTCAAGAAGCAGTTGGTACTTACAGAAAGGGTGCACTTTTTTAGACTTGGTGTTGAGACTAGCTTTCACAAGACCCTACAAATTCTGTTAGCTGATCTGCACACTAGACTGCAACATATTTCAGCAACTGTCTTTTATACACTTCATTAAGTGTAAAAGTAACAAGTATCTCAGTGTTCTCCATAATGAAAGGATTCTTTCAGAGTTAAATACTCATGTAGTTGTTTTTAATCAAGCTTAATACATGTGAAATTTGTGGCAACAACAGTCCCATAGACTAACAGTAACAACAGGTACAGCCAGAAATGCTGACTTGCATAACATATCCGTAACTTCCCATCCGTTTTCTTTGCTTTTGGCCTACTCAGAAGACCTTGTTGATCAGTTTTGCTCTCATGGTCATTCAGTTGGAGTCCTCCCTGCTGCCTTTCAGCAAGGATATCCACAGGTGATTTTTGACATAGGAACTTAGGGAGAAGGTGTAACATACCACCTGGTTTCCTTATGCAATATAACTCACTGTCATATCCTGTCTATTCGTTCACAGCTGGGGAAATGGACGAGACCATTCCACAGTCGGACAGTGCTATGTTAGCCACCTGCAATTATTTGGAGGGGCTAACTTTTCAGTTAGATAATCAGATATCAATAAAAACCTTGCAGATATGGATATCTTGAAGCAAAGACACAGAGCAAGCAGGACAGGTTTCAACTTCACTTAAAACAATAGGCTTGAGGTGTTATTTGTCTTGTTCATTTCAAAGGGTTGTTAACTAGATGCCCAGTGCTGATAAATGTCATCACGCTACGTCCTTTTTACAGTACGTTCCAGATCAAAACGCTGGAGTGCTGCACATATACCCTTCTTGTGCCACCTGCCTACAGAGCAATTACGTCCTGGACACATTTTAGCCATGACAGAGCCAGGCAAACTCATCTTAAGCTGCCTGTCCCAGCTGAACTTGCTTCAATCTTGACTTGGGAGCACTCAAAACACATGACAGCAGTGAGCAAAGGAAGAGATGGGGAGTCCTAGTAAACTCCAGCAAAGAGGAATATGAACAGGAGTGTCCAGCAGCCTTTTCCAGTGGCTTGACCCAGGCAGAGTGTTCACCTCTCAATGGGCTGCACTCAGCTGTGCAACAGAATTAGCATTATACAGTAAAGCAAGTTATATTTACAGTCCATTCAGTGCCACACTGCTCTTGTAACTCTGGATGCAAGCATAATGGACTGATAAATGTATTCTAAAGACTGTACAGCAATGTAGATTGAAATGAATCATTATAGCCATGTAAAACAAATGTGAAATCCATTTTAATGCTCTGAACTGTACTTCCCCCTCCACCCCCCTTTATTTTTTTTAATCCTTTCCCATTCCATCTGTACTTTGGGCTGTCTTTCTTCCTTGCCAGAGCAGTCTCCCAAACACAGGGCTGTCTTTTGTTGTTTACTCACTCAGTAGCAGTGAAACATTTTCAGATAACACCTTCCTTGGTGATAGACAGTTTAAAATGAGAGAACTGGAAGGTGGAAA
This sequence comes from Chloroceryle aenea, assembly GCA_013399075.1. Taxonomy (NCBI): domain Eukaryota; kingdom Metazoa; phylum Chordata; class Aves; order Coraciiformes; family Cerylidae; genus Chloroceryle; species Chloroceryle aenea. The sequence goes on from VWZY01003161.1 coordinate 349,993, forward strand.
TTGTTGATCAGTTTAAAAATACATAAATACATATATGCACACGTTTGTACAGAATTGTATATGTATTTTAATGTAAGAGAAAGAATAGGTATCACTTTTCCAGCCATAAACCAGTAATGATCTGAACATCAACAGCTTTTAAAACCTAGAACAAATTAAACTCTGCAACTTTCAGTTTTTCTGGCCATGCCCTATCTCATCCATCACAGTCATCTCTGCTCTCTGCCATCACTGTGCTCTCTCCCCAGACCTGTCCACTCCCTCTCTCACCACAGAGATGCTTTAGTAAATCTCATTTCTTTTCACACACCTGGCAAACTTTTGTCTTAGATTTAAAAAATAAAATAAATTTTTAAAAAAAGTTCAGTAATCTGTTTTTACTCCTAAATTCCCTAAATGCAAGAAGTGAGAAAGACATATGTTCTTAGTAAAACCAGACAGTCCTGAGGGACAAGGCCTAGACCCTGGGAACAGCCTTTACCTCTCTACTAAAGTCCTTTTTATCTACTGCAATGTAAGAGAGAAGTTGAAGCGAATTGCAGTTTATCGGCACAAATGCAATGTGAAGCAACAATGCCCCACTGTATTTTTTCCTTCTGATTTCCGACCCGTTTCAGCAATATCTAGCCTTCAAGCCTCACTGAGTTGGAGTCGTTCTTTTTTGTTCCTCAAGTCCAGCTTGAATGATCCCAGATTTTTCCCAGATCTTCAAACACATCCCCTGCCACTCCCTACTCTGTGCAGAAAAAGGAAAGCTGGCAACTTCAAGAGCACTGGCCACTCCTCCCTGCTCAGAAGCTGCTGCACATCTCTGCTTTGATGTGAATGACCTCCTCTGAACTGGAGAAAACTGTTGCTTCTCAACTCAGATTTCCCCTTAAGGCAATAAATTATCTTGACAACTGACTACTGGCAATGACACCTCCCCAAAAGGCTTGGTCCTACTGTGGGAACCAACACTTCAATGGGAATTTTGGATGTATATCCTATGCTGGAAGTGGGACACTCACTGCTTAATGAATGTTTCTGTTTTGCTGAGAGACAACCACAGGCTGGAGAGTTTGAGCTGGAATCTCCAATGATCCAGGGATCATTGGTTTGGGCCTCCTTTTACTCCCTCTTTTGTGCCATCCTTCCCAGATCTCCACCTTCCAATTTCAGGAAGTAAGAGTTTATGAAATTGCTACTCTGCTTTACCAGGCTTGGTCAGCAAAAATTCTGCAAAAATGAGAAATTTGGAAAACAAAGATTTTAGATATATCTAAAGTAACTTTTTTTTTTTTTTTAAAATATTTTTGTCCTGGGGAATAAGAAGTCCAGCCGCTTAAGGAAAATCTGAAATGCTTACTTATTTCTGAAGTTTTACATGATAAATCCACTCACATTCTGTCCCAGATGCAAGCTTGCACATGCATAACACAATAACATGTTCGAAAGACTTGAAGATTCAAAATGTGTGATTTAAATCTGTCCATTCTGCGGACTAGGGGTTTAGGTTGAGTATTGTTTTTCTTCTGGTATATTTTACTAGAAAACATGTGACTGAAGAAACCCACCTGGATTATTAAGTTTGGCCCATAATCATAAATAAGTCTGCATAGTGCAGGTGGCTTGACAGATCAATCAATCCACCACAGCCATAAAATATTTCCCCTGGAAAGAAAAAGTGAATCAAAAGGTATCACTAGGGCCCTGGGTAAAAAGTACAAAAGGTTCCTTAGACATTGAGCACCAATACATAAAACCAAAATGTCTCTCTATCTGCCATCGTGACCAAGGACATAGATCTTTCCAGCCCCACGTTTAGTGGTGAGCCTAACCCTGAGCATGTGAAGTAGATCAAAACATTTGAGAATACAATACAAATATTTTGGAGTGCCATTAAGAACAGCCTATCTATCAGGTGTACTAGGACTAATTCTCCACCTTTAGCTGTTTTGTCATCAGTGAATGCAAAAAAACCATTAAATAGGGCACAACAGAAACTAAATGTTCAGTTTGTATAAATCAGCTTTGTCCAGATTTTATGCTGATTTACATCAATTAAACACTTACTGAGTTTTGGTTTGCATTCTACACAATATTCACGCAAATTCAGAAAACGTGCTATATTTTTAATACATTTTTTTCCAGTAAACTAAAATGAGCTTGAGGTCTGTTTAAAAAAAAAACAAAAACCATTCTTCTCTGTATCTCAACTTTAAGAGTGTCCCCTTCATCAGTGTCAGTGATAGGCAGCAAGTGATTGCAGCTGATGGTATCTGCTAGCCAGAGGATATGAATGTGCTAATGTTACTTCCAATATAAATAACAGTTTGAGAAACTTTTGCAATGTAAATGGTTTGTTGGGTGCATTTTATGACACAGCTTGTGCCTTCACAAGCACTGGTCATTGTTTGCTTTTCTTTAAAATGAAGTCAAAGTATTTCACAGCCTCATTTGACACCAAAATAAATGAGGTCCCTTTGTGTATGGTCTAGGTGCAAATGTGCACGTAGGCATTTGTGCTCAGGTTTTAAAGGGGATACAGAAGATATCAGCTGCATGTAAAGACTTACAGGGTTTTCTTAACACTGAAAAGAATGTAAAAAAATTAATTACATAGGACTTTTTTTTTTCTCCAGTTTTTGAGACATGCATTGACATTGTATTTTCAGGCTCTTGATTGTGCCAAGCAAAAGTGGACAGTTAACCTGTTTGGTCATTGTTATCCCGAGAATTGGACTTTTTTGTGTTTAGATGAATTTGAGACTATCGAGCTGTCCAAGACAACCTCAGAATCTTCAAGTCAGGAAAATAGGATTTGACTCTTTTTGTTTGTTTGTTTATCCGTAGTAATTTTAAAAGGCATTAAAAAGCTGCCATTAACTGAAGTGAACTTCACATTTCCAGTCACTGAGCTCACTTGGAGATGAAAGGCTTCTGCTGGCCATTACTCAGCACTTTCCCTTCGCAGTGCCCTGTCCCACCACGGAGGTTATTAACTTTTTACAAGCGCTGCTCACATCCTCCCTTTGATAGATGGTGCTAAGCTTGTATTTAGATTACAGGATTTCCCAGCAAGGCTGTGTTGTTATTGAGGGGGAGGGAATTTTGACACAAGATGATTTTTCATATCAACCACTAGATTTTTCCCATAGACATTTGCATGGGGAATCTGCTTAAAGGATTTTTGCACCATACCACCCCGAGGCTTTAATGCAAGGTCGTGGTCGCCCCAGTGCAGCGTGGAGCGGTAGGTTTCAGACTAATTCTTCCCTGCTTATTATGCCTGACTGCGAGGTGCAAGGGGGGTTTTACCTGCGGCTTTCAATGCTGTACTCTTGCAGCTCCTGCTGGGACACCAGGAAACCTGGGGTGTCCCACAGGAAGACTAAGGGAGAACAGGTTGGAAAGAGGCAGAGAGGAAAGCAAGCACCCTTTTGCCTCCCTGAAACCCTCATCCTCTTTCAGAGTGGAAAGAAAAAAATAGAAAGAAGGTGGAGAGAGAGGCTGGAGGGGAAGAAATTTCCCTGCCACCTCATTAGTCTGCTCACTGTAAACTCCCAGTTGCGGCCAGCCTGGATCCCGCCCTTCTCTCCCCTCTGGCCTCTGCACCTATATTTCTCACAACCTTCTTCCCAGCTGGAAATGTAAATTAAGGCGCATTCAGGATTAAATAACCCCAAACTGAGTAAAAATGCCCCATTCTCCTTTATGGATTACATAGGAACAAACGTTGATCTCCAACATCTCTAACTTCTGTGATTTCTAGATGAATTTTCATGATTCATGAACTTATTTTGCTGGCTAGAGAATTTACTGGCTTAATTTTTTTTCCTCAATGAAAAAAAGCTGACCCCAGATGTTTCTTTAGACCCTTCCCTGTCCTGAATGAGTAAACACCAGAGACAAACAGGCTGTTCTGTCATCTTGCTCCTCTCCAGCATACCAACAGTTTTATCACTTACTTAAGAAAAAAAATGCATTTTAACTGCTACCGACTTCATTTCCAGCTAAAGATATGTAAGCCATCACTCTTAAAATTAAATAAAAGTGTTTATTCATGAATAATATGGCTGTTTATGAGCACTGTGGTGTGATACATGGATACAATAAAGCTCTTGTGCTGCCTGAGCTGTCAGCTCTGATGAGCATGTCTCCTGGCCCAGGAAAGTAATGGCCTTTTCTAACAGTCGCCTGTCAGTATTTTTAAACCTCCTCTCCTAAAATAACATGTCAATGTTTGCCTATCGGAACTTACAGGAAGGCTGAATGAAAATCTGCAGGCACACCACTGTAAATGGATTTTGTCATGGTTTTTATGATGTCACAAGGCTATTTATTGTGCCATGGTGAGAAAGTGAGTGAGAATTGCACTTCTTCCTGCAGTCCCCATGAGCTATGAAGGGATTTTTGAATTTTTTAACACCTCTTAAAGTGGGGAACTAAAATTGTGGATGTTAAACTATACCTCCTGAGATGAAGGTGGATCCTTTCTGCCAGTCTGCGTTCAAGCTTGCCATGTTGCTTGCAAATATATTCCGAAGTGAACCATAAAAAACCCCACACTGACAATTTTAATTCCTTCCCTGAGAGTAATGCTGCTACATTTGTTTAGCAGCTGAGTGTGGAACTGTGGCACTAGCTGGTATTTTAACTTGTGATACTGGTAAAAATCTATTTATTTTGTATGAAGATGTTTGAGTGAGAAGGAAGAGTAAACTCTTTCAATAGTGCCAAGATCTTTAACTTCATCTTAAATTGGATTTCTCCTTTAGTGCCCAGCAGACTCAGGTGCAAGGTGTTTGTGTACTGAGGCCACTACATCTGCAAGTTACATTTCAAAGTATTTCAAACTTTTTTTCAATTAATTGCACATAGAATGTTAAATCACTTCATGATTAGTTACTATTGTGGTATCACCTTTCATGTAGAAAAATGTCAGTTCCTTCCACCTTGGTTTTTGTTTAACAAGTAACTCAGAGAACAAATCTTGAATGTAGGAATTTTCTCATCTTACCATATTTTTTTTTTAAATTAAGTTCACTCTATCCTCCTGTAGTCAAAGGACAGAGATATATACCCTCTGGGAGCTACTCGTCCATTCAGAAACAGATGCCTAATTTACACTGACACTGAGGCACAGGTAGATTCTTTTTCAGTAGGAACCTGAAGTGCCCGAGGGCAAGACCTAATCATGTAAGTGAATGTTTTTTATGATAGGCTATAAACCACATTTATGCATATGTGCTTTGCATCACAATTGCCAGAGCGGTGTCTTCATCGAACAACCCCAGGAATGTTGGTTGCAGCACTGGGGTGGGTAGCATGTATTTCTAGATTGTGGAGAGGGATTTCAGGGTGCAAAGCCCTCTGATATAGGTCTGGGGGACATATGGAAGGGAGAATCATGTTGTCTTATACTGTCAAAGGGAAGCAGCCTCTGGAGCAAACCCTCCTAGAACTGTAGGTGGGCTGTATCTCAAGGGAATGAAGCTGCTTCATGCTGGGTAGGATCCTGAGCAAGAATTAATGCACAAGCACTACAGGTGGTGGCAGGTGGGAAGCTGGGACAAGGGAGAGAACAGGGGAAAGAAAATAACTGGACAGCCTGTCTGGAAATTGCTGTTTCAGTAGTGTCAAGATCTTTAACTTAATTTTAAATCTGATTTCTTCTTTGGTCCACATCAGCCTGTGCAATGTGACCCATCCTGTGGAAATCAGGTACCTGAGTGTGCCTGCTAGCTAGTGTGTGCTTAAATAACTTGAAGAGCTAAGGGGCAGGGAGAAGGACACCTTCTTTGACAATGTTATTTGTGAAACCTTAAGATAGAACATGATAGCCTTCGGGGCTGCAGCTGGGCTGCAGCAGGGCTGGGGTTTTGTGGTGGGTGTTAAAATCTGTTCCTGGTATTGTTCTGGTTTCCTTCTGAGCCTGCAGAGTCGCTGACTTCCTTCAGTACTGCAAGTTATGCAGATGGATCAGGGTGATAAGTAGCAAGAAATTACTTTGCAATTCAACCACATATGGAAAACATACTTTGGAAAATATATCAATTTGTCTTCTTAAAGGTGAATGTAGAGGTTTTCTAGTCTGTGCCATATTTCTGAGCCTTTAGTTCAATTTTACAGTATAGATCTATGTCTTGATTCTATCAGAGTTAAACTTAAGAACACATTTTTTTTGAAGTCAGTGAAAAATATGCCTTATCCTTGCTTGTTTCACATTACTGCATCATCAATTCCCAGCAGATTTGGTCAGAAGGTGACTTTTTTGTCGTCCTCTTTCTGTCAGGACTTTATGACACTGTCAGACTGAAAACTGAAGACTAATTCCTGTCCCCTTATTCAGGATAAACCATATCTGTTTTCCAACATACACATCCAGATGAAATTACTGCAGCCAGCTGGCACTGTACCACCTATTGCTCTTTACTGCTGAAGGACCCAGGGTCTGACAGATGAAATCTCCACAGTCTGAAATGATCTTCTAACTTTTGAAGGATGACAGAATTTAAATGGATGATCTGAATGTAGACTTTGGCTCTGATTATAGTTAATCTCTACATATAGAACCATTAAACACTAGTTTACCTTTGGATAGAGATGGAAATTCTTTAGTTTCCTAAAATTAGTGTTCAGAAAGAGCATATTATTATAATTTGATATCACAAAAGTGCAGCCTAGTTCATAGGTAAAATGAAGAAGAGGATAGGCACAATGAATATGATGAGTGATTTTTGTCTTGCCAATGGAGTGACCAGTTGTAAAGCAGTTGTAAAGCATTTGTAAAGTACTAAGAATCAGATGCAAGCTACTCACTTTGTTTAGTATCCATTCTCACATGATATGAGTGATCTTCTGCTTCTTTATCAAATCATTGCATAATGCAAAAACTACGAATTTGGGGGAAAAATGTTGGTTTATTTTCTCACTGAAATTCTGGAGTGGGTTTCAGAGCACCAGAGAAACAATGCTGCTTTCTTGTTTGTGAGGCATTAGTGAGGGCAGAATTGTTGCCCTGGCATAATTGCACTGTAAATTCATGCTGTTGCTTCACTTCATGAGATGCTGGTTCTTATACAGTGGGGAGAGGTAATCTTCTTATTGAAGTCTGAATGGGCTTTTTGAGCACTCTTGGATAGCCACACTATCAGGCAGCACAGTGTTGAACACAAATAGAGCATACAGACAAAATATGACCACGGGCCTTACATAATGAAATTGTGGAAATACCCGTCCGTGGGCTGCAGGATCCTTATTTTATAGGTACAAACCTTCTGGTCTGAGGAAAGTTTGAAGCTTTTTGTGGTTCTTTTACACTGAAGCAAAGGATAGTTCACACATATCTAAGGAAACAAATACCCTAAAGAACATTCTGAATAAAATGACTTGTCTATAGCATAATCAGTCTCGATGTTGGTAATTTCTAGAACAGAATTAATTGAAATGCACAAAATAAGGGACTATAAATCAACTTTACAATATGTATATATTTTCCTTGTGAGGTTGATAATCTCTGCATGTTTCTTGCTTCATCCTGTCTTCTCTTGGTTACCCTTAATTTCCCAGGTGCACTTCACACCTTCGCTAATCAGAGTATTTCAGACTCCTTCCACAAAGACAAAATCTTACACAACTTCTAATTACATAGCTGACTGTACTTAACTAATTTCAAGATTTTAGGTTTGGGATGTTATTAGAAATACAGTCCACACATGCAACATTTTCCCTCGAGATGTCTGAGGTTACGTTAATTAATCAAGCATCCAGGATAGGAAGCATTAATCATTTTAATCTGTGTATTGCTGGGATTATTCCAAAACCTCCTTTCTTTTGTGTGTCAATATAAATAAAAGAGAGAAGAGGTAAGTTTAACATATGGTCAGAGACAGAGAGCATGTCCTTTTCTCTAGCAGCATACATCAAAGATTTGCAGAGATAGGACTGATTCATCAGCAATGGTCTTAGGCCAATATAGCATCAAGGATGTGAGTCAGTAACAAGCAATGTGACTTCAAACCTACATACAATAAATTTATAAATACAATAAATTTACTTCTCTCTTGCTCTGCTCCCCATTAAATATTTTGCTATAAAATATTCCCTTTGTAGCAATTCCTTTTGCCCTTATCGCCAAGACTCTAGGAGTAGTCATGGTTGTGAAAACCTGAAAATCTCTATTCTTGAGAACAGTCCAGCCATATGATGAATCAGGATGGAACAACGGATCTTGTCAAATCAGTCTCCTGAGAGAAGTTGTTGGTGATGTAAGGGAACTAATAACTTTTTGATGTTATTGAGGTGCATTGCCTGTTTATGTCAGAAACAGATTAAGTATTCCAGAAGAAACACAGCAAGGTAAGCATAATATTGGCAGTTCCAGGAAACATCATGCTTCTGCTCTGCTCTTGTGAGACCCCACCTGAGTACTGTGTTTGGCTCTGGGGCTCCCAGAGTATGAAAGACATGGACCTGCTCAAGCAGTTCCAGAGGAGGTCCATGAAGATGATCAGTGGGCTAGAGCACCTCTCCTGTGAGGACAGACTCAAACAGTTGTGGTTTTTCAGCTTGGAGAAGAGAAGGCTCCAGAGAGACCTTATTGCAGTCTTCCACTACCTGAAGGAGGCCTACAAGAAAGCTGGAGACAAACTTTTTACATGGGTATGTAGTGACAGGTAATGGCTTTTAACTGAAAGTGGGTAGATTTAGATTAGATATGAAAAATAATTTATTTATTGTAAGGGTAGTGAGGCACTGGAACAAGTTGTCCAGAGATGTGGATGCCCCATCTCTGGAACTGTTCAAGACCAAGCTGGATGAGGCTTTGAAAAACCTGATCTACTGGAAGGTGTCCCTGCCCAGGGCAGGGAGGTTGGAACTAGATGATCTTTAAGCTGCCTTCCAACACAAACCATTCTATGAATGCCGGTTGCATGGAGCATTTTTCATCTAAAACTAATAGTCATAATCGTTGTCAGCTAAATGAGAGAAGCTCAGGTTGCTCCAGCTAAATGAGTAGTTTAGCTAGAAAGATCAGTCAAGACCTCAGTGGAGATGTTCAATGCACATAAACGGTGATAAGTTAGTTCTATAGATTTCTTGCAGTAAGCAAAGTTTTATATCAACTTCTCTCCCAGGAATGCACAAAAAGGAGAATAACAGAAACTAGTTGGAGACAAAAGATTTTGTCCTGCTCTGTGGGATTATGAGGAATTAGAAGATTAAATATTAGATAATTAAAAGGAGCAACAGGCTTTGAAGGAACAGAGAGTCCTATGATCAAAAGGTTGCGTCATATCCAAAGCTAAAATTTTTATGTTTATACTTTTAAAGCCACTTGGATTTGCTTTTCCATGTGGGAAAAGACTAACTGCCTGAGATTTTTACCCTCTTACAGAATTGCTGGACTCTTGTGTAAGAAACTCAACCTTTCCTCATGCTTGTAGCATTATCACTGGGCCATCCTCTTGGTTTCAGCTGTTCTCCGAGGCATCCAGTCCGTATCTGCAGTCAGTTTACTTTTCAAATGAAAAAAGAGGGTGATTCCATTAGTTAAAACCCAAAATTCACACTGAAGTGATGGCATGCCAAATCACACAGGTGCTAGTGAACGTATGCATAGTTTCAATATTGCTTCAGAAAAATATCATGTAGTTCATTATCTTTTCCACAAGAGAATCTCCACTGAAAAATAGAAAACAAACACATGGCTTTAAATGTAATGGCTAATTTTTATGTTACTTATAAGTGAAAAACCAGATCATACTGGCAACAACATGGATTTGTCTTCATTTGATTCACAAACCTCCAGGAGAAGGGAAGTGTTTATCACTTCCCATAAGAAATTTTGAGCATTCAGCATAAAATAGAAATATCTGTTTATATCTTCTGTGCTTAGTGAATTCTTTTCAGCATGACACACAGCATGACAGATAGAGAAGAAATTCTAGTTAATATTGGTTTGGAACAAAAAAATTAGTCATTTTTTTAGTAAGCAATTTTGGAAAAAAAACAGGTTTGCATAAATCTCTATCCTACCTTATCCTGTTTTACAGAGCTCCCTTTCCATGCAGATCCTGGCAGAAGTCAGCTTGTTAATTCCCAATGACAAGAATTATACTGATAATGGTTTTTATGGAACCGATAAAGCATTTAGCTCCATTATTTGGACAATTATACGCTTTACACTTAACCAAATGTCTGGTTTAGAAAATTCCCAAGGAATAACCTATGTACTGAAACAACTTTTGCAAGAGATCCAGCCTCTCTTGCCTCAGTTTCAGGAAACTTCACCTAAAGACAGTGCCTACATGAGTGTGCCTGCATGCATGTTTAAGATCTAGGGGGCCACCAGCTCGAGGTGCTTTAAGGGAAAAAGAGGTAGAATTGAGGCACCCAAGTCTAAAACTATAATCCATAAAACTCTACCTAGCCCTGCAAGGGATAAAAAGTCCCACAACCACAGATCTTTTCCCCAGTAAATTTCACTAGGTGCTTCCAGTGCTTGACAGCCTGGGCTGATGCCATCTCTCCAAAGCTGAGTGTTTTGGTGCTTTTCTCATGCCTGAAGCCCTTTGGGACCTGCAAACTGGACACTCCTTCACCCAAGTCCCTAGTGTTACAGTCTGCTAGGTGTTATCTGGAAAAGCTGGATGTGTACTGGAAGCACTGAATTCTGCATGAAGCACAGCAGGCATCTGGAAGGGAAGCAAAACTGTTGTTTTTTATCTAACAATTTAGAGGTTTAAAACATGTATCCAGGAAGCTGAAGCTCAAGGCTTCAGCTCCTCAACCAAAGTCAGTTTCAGTTTGGATCTGCAATTTACCACAAGCTCATGGGGAAGAAACACTCTCCTCTCCTTCTGTTAAAACTGGTGTGTCTGAGAAAGCCAGGGTCTAAAGAGCAGGAAGAGGGTAAGCCACAAATGGGTGATGAAGTCCTTCAGCTTAGGAAGCATGGGCTTCAGGCTCCCCTCCTGTACTGCACACTAAAGGTCTCAAATAATTTTAATACTTTCAAATTAGAACCCCAGTGAGGAAAGTTACCTCTGGCAGCTAACTTTCTGCTGTGTCAACAACTCATCAGCACCAGCATTTTAGACAGAAGACTCAAAGTAAGCAATTCTCAGTTTACAGGACACTTGTTAAAATTTGAGTAAGCAAGTTAAAACAAAATTATTAGAAGTAGTTTATTTTCTCTAGGAAAAAAACAAAATAAAATAACAGAAGTGGGAAACCTTACATCTTGCCTTTAAACTCAGATACCTATCAATTATTTTCTTATTTATTCAAAATTTATTAAAATAAAGAGTGTACTGAAATATCTGAAAGAGTGAAGTAACTTAATTCCATCTTTCCATATGATGGATAGAAATGAATTATTTTATGTACAAAAGAAAGCAAAAATGTGCATGAACAAGTTGTTTTTTGTCATAAGCACTTGAGTTATGTCTTCTAAATGACTGATTGTACTTGCAAACTAATTTCCTCCCATTACAATGGAAAGAGATTAGTTATTAAAGTTTGGCTTGTATTAAAATAAAGTACCTCTGTGGTGTTTTCTAAAGTAAATTGAATTTACTTTTGATGTTGTATGTAGAGTTGAAAGACTGTTTCAGCCTGCCCATTTCTCTAATAGTCTGAGAAAGACATTAAAGCTGAAAGACCTGCACCTGTTTAACATGGAGAAGACTGAGAGGGGATCTTATTAATGCTTGCTAATATCTAAAGGGCAGGTGTCAAGAGGATGGGGCCAGACTCTTTTCAGTGATGCCCAGTGACAGGACAAGGCACAATAGTCACAAACTGGAACACAGGAAATTCTACCTAAACATAAGAAAAAGCTTCTTTATTTTAAGGATGATGAAGCACTTGGACAGGCTGCCCAGAGAGGTGGTGGAATCTCTAGAGGAGATGAGGAGTTTTCTTTGAAAACGTATCTGGACATGTTCCTGTGCAACCTGATCTAGTTGATCCTTATTTAGCAGGGGGTTGGACAGGATGTTCTCCAGAGATCCCTTCCAACTGCTACCATCCCGTGATTCTGTAGAACATTGGTATCAGTCATAAAAGTAAGGAAATAGTGATAGGTAGTAGTGAAGATTCTATATAAAAAAAATCAGTTTTCTTATCTACTCCTCTTTTTAATTAATGGGATAATTATGTAAAAGCCAAAACAAACTTTAAAAATGCGTTTGCATGAAGACTTTTCAAGAGCAGATAGCATTTTTGGAAGCTCAGCTCAGTCTGAAAATGAATTTCATAGAATCAGAGAATCAGAGAATTGTTTAGGTTCAAAAAGAATGTTAAAATCACGAAGACCAACTGTCAGCCTAATACTGCCATTTCCACCACTAAACCATGTCCCTCAGCACTACATCTTTGTGTCTTTTAAAGACTTCCAGGAATGGTGACCATAGAGTCATGAGAAGCAGCTGCAAGGGGTACCCTGGCCAAAAGGATAGGCGGAGCTCTACTTCTGCCTTCTCTGAAGTGCTATTCTGAGGATTTCTGAGCAAGAAATTACTAACACTTCTCAGTACCCCTGAGGGAAACAGGTTCTTGTGCCCACTCATAGGAAGTAAATTAGATGACAGCAAAGATGATGCCTTCTTCATGATACAAAAGCTTCCTCCTAAGGAGGAAATATACAAAATTAAATAAATAAATAAAATAAAATAAGTCCTGAAAATTAATCAGATGTTCATGACACAAAGGGAGGAAATGCTCTGAGGGGGTTTTAAGAGTTAATTTGTGAATGCTTTAAGATCTTGCTGTAATGCTTGGGGAAAGCACAGGACTTGCTCTCTGTGTATTTGCTACTCCCTAAATAAAGACCACAGTGCCAGGGCTTGAATTTCACGCATTAATCCACAGGGACCTTCAAGCCAGACACATGGCTCTGAAGCAGCAAGGAAAATATTTCTTTGCTGTTTTTCAAATCTATCTGATTAGGTGGATTTCTACCATATGAGCAACCTTACAGTGTAAGCAGCAACAAGCACAGATTAGAGAAACCCTTTAGAAAAATGGTCATATCTGTCTACAGTCACTGAGAGCAGACTAAATCTGTGCTGATTTGGGTTCTGTTTCCCACAGTTCAGGAGTGGGAAACTGATCTTCCCTTTCTCTTGGGATAGAAATGATATCACATGAATCAGCCTTTTACAAGAACTTTCTGGACAGAATGCAGGAAAATCTTCATATGATTTGATTTTTGTTAGCTCACAAATGTTTTTATTTTACACTGTTGGCCAACATAGTGTCATTAACAATAGGATCTGCCAAATGCTACTACTTTATGGGACTTATAACGAATCTATGTGTCGATAGATTGTAGCCTCATACCTGTTAGCAGGACTCATCCTGCTCAACAGCAGGGACTTTGCCCATGGGTGCAGAGTATGATCAACTTCCACATCAGCTGAAACAGATTAGGGCTCCCAACACTTTGTAAGAGTGACTCATATTTCTGTCCTTTCCAGCAATACCCTGAGTTATTGAAAAGAGATAATAAACAAAAAAAAACAATAAGAAAAAAGCCCAGTATTTGCTAAAAATGCTGAGCAACCTCTGCACTGATTCTGTTAATGTGCCCCTGATATTTCCTGCATGTCCTGCTGTGAAAATGCCAAAAGACAATGGCTTTATTTCTCTAAATATTAGAGAATATTTTCTTTGGCTTTGCTCCATACACATTATCATTCCTCACACACTACACTTCAGAGCAGGGTTTGAAAAGGATATGCCTGGGGAATATTTCATTTACCTACTCTGAGATTTGAGTTTGTACCACTTCCTAAGGATCAGGTGAATTTAGCAGGGCATCTCCATTTTCTGTGTGAACACTGTGTGTAACATTGCTCACCAATTGTTAGCTGTTTTGTCCTTATACTTTACCTACTGGGTCTGTACAAGAGGATCATGTGGAATTGTTTTTCCCAGGCTGAGGACAGGCTTTAGGGTTATAACACAGTGTCTTTAATTTCAACCTATGAATTGAAATCATAGGATCGGGCAAGGCTGAGAGTTGCTGGGCTCAGGAAGCTGTGACCAATCTCAACTGCAGGCCCTCTCCTCTGTCAAGGGATTGAACGTATAGACCCCATTTATAGGCAGTAAATGAAGTTGTTACAGCACTTAACTAGGAACCTCGCTGCTTGTGCCATGCAAACTGCTGCTGTCATAAGTCTTATTTTAAATTTGTCATTCTTGGCTATCAGCAAAAGAACAGGAGTGCAGCACACAGAGCAGTATAAACTCTGTGGCTGCAAGTTCTGGGCAAAGCTGCTCCAGTATGTATTAAAAAATGTAAGAAGTGCCATAGCCAGTCAATTCAAAGGCCTGTCTAGCCAAGTATCCTGTCTCTGACAGTGATTACTAGCAGACACTTGAACAAAAGTATGAGAATTAAGGCATATAGAGTCCTTTTACTGTCTTCCAGCCTCCAAAAATCAACAGCCTAGAGATTTCCTGAGACTGAAATTACATCCAGAGCACAGTATCAAATAGTCAAGAGAGAACTCATCCTCCACTAATGTGTCAATCCCTTTTGGAATTTATTTATTTAATTTATTTGGCCACACATAACAGTTTTCCTTTTCTGCCTGTTTTAAACTGTGCCTGACAATTTTATTGGTTGTCCCTTAAGGTTTTACGTTCTGAGAGACACTAAATGATTAGTCCCTGTTCATTTTCTCTGCACCACCCTGGTTTTGCAGAAATGTGCCATATGCTGCCTCCATTATAATTTTTTCCAAACTGAGAAACTCTATGATTTAATCAGCAGAACAGAGAGAAGCACTGAAAAAGGAAAAGATAATTTTGTTAGGACCAGTTGCAGAGGAGGAAGGAGGTTCTGGAAGCAGGTTTTGCTCTGAACACCTTGACATCCACCTGAAGTAGACCCATGAAGTTGAAGAACAGATACCGTGTCCTGGCAGCAAGTGAGCATAAGGCTCTCTTATGAGAAAGAAAAATAAAGGACCACTTTCTTTCTGAGAGTCTGATGTTCCTCCTCAGGGGCACCAAGTTATGGAAATGGATGTCAACTGTCACATAAATGTGGCAGGAGAATCTGTCTGCCATGTAGCTCTTAATTGCAGGCAGAAAAGAAAGGGAGAAGGCATCATCTTCTCGGATGCATACAACAGCCTGAATTGAGGGTCTGAAGGAAGTTAGGTGGTTGGGTGGCTGAGGACATGGGAGAATTTTCTGGGTGATTGCACTTGGAAGTCTTAAAAGCCACCGGACAAGGAAGATCAAGTTGTTAATGCTTTTTATGAGCAAAGACGAAAATCATCTTCAACACAGTGTCAATGCAGGGATTTGAACTGCTGGGCAGGAAAAGAAGTAGATCACAGGCTGTGCACAAATTCAGAGACAGGGTTGGGTAAACAGTTGTGATGCAAAAAGGGAAAGAAAATTAATGGGAGTAAAGGTTTACCTTGGTCTGATTGCAAGGCGTGGAGAGAGATGGAAGATGAATGAGGTGATTGAATTCTTGAGAGAGTTCCCTTTCTTTAAAACATTCAGAGGGAGAAAATCAGATAGAAGATACCAAGTTTCAAGAAGGAAGTCCAGTAAACTCTGTGAGTCTATGGCTGAAATTTCATGGGGCAGCAGCCAGAGCAAAAACATACAGGGAAAGGAGTAAGGCAGAAAGCTCCTGTGTCCAGGTTGGCAGTTGCTCCCAGGCACAATAGTAATAATACCAGTACAAATTGCCCCAATGGGCAGAGAATGCGTAGGAAAACAAGGAAGAGATCATCTTCACTGACATTTAACTTTACTGACCTTAATAGATTTAATTACTGCTATAGATAAAATTAACATTTATAAGAAACCATCTTTTCCCTGTTGCTCTCAGTTCAGATCTGGTTCTGAGTCATAAACTCATAAACTTGCAACCTCAGCTTCAGTCTGTTTCATGAAGAGCTGTGTGAAAATATAGGTCATTAAACCAAATGTGAAGGAGATTAAGCCAACCTGTGGAGGAGATAAAAAAATCAGCAAGCACATTCCCAGAGATGGAAGCCTGTGGAAGTTCATATAATGTCATTATGACTTTTCAGAAAAGGAAAGTTCAAAATGAACACATGTTCAAATGTAACTATTTAAAAACTTGTGTGCAAGATTGAGAGATGCCTCTTTTCCACCACACAGGTAGGCCAGGCCATGGGAAGACTGATGCCATGTTTACATGTGCACATAAAGAAGCCAAAGAAACTGGTGAGCTACAGTTGGAGGCAGCTGCCCTGGTGTGTCTTCCCTGTGTTTTCAGAGCTTCCTCCAGAACTGGGAACAGACTGTTCTGCAGTGTCACAGTAAAACCCTGCCTGCAAGACAATCTATCACTGATAATTTTGCAGACTGTTCATGGAAACGACTGCCTTGCTCACAGATTTCAAACTAATACCATCATCAGTGTGATCTGGTGGTCAAATCATGTTTTCATTAATTAGGATGTTAGTCATAGAACAACCAAGATCACTGCCAGACAAATAAACATACTCAGAACATCCAGGGCTAGTAAACAGTGCACTTTGTAGGACTACTTTTTCCATCATTCTTTGTCATATCTTATATTTCTAATGTGGCTTCAACAGCAAGCCCCTCCCTATGATAACTTGCATCATTGTTTGTAGAAGAAAATACCTAAATAGATGCATGCCTTAACTTAGGATACTTATTGCTTGTTAAGAATTCAGTGCTTAGTTTAACAAGCAAAAACAGATGATATCCTAGCTTGGAAAAAGCACTGCAAAAAGGAACTGCAGTCTTGTGCTCAGTAGGCCTAAATCTTGTAAATTTAGGTAAAATGTCTTGATGACAAAAGGGCAGTGAGGGCTGTTTTCTCACAAGTTCTCGTAATGCTTCCCTGCCCTGCTCTGTGAGCTCATCCCCATGAACAAAGTCCTTTCATTCAGTGTCACTCCTTGAGAGTGGAAATTGTTTAACATCTCCAATGAGATTGGAAATGGTTTAACTAAAAGTCCAACTGTGAGCATTCCTGTTATCAGTGCTATTGCAAGTTCCCTTGCCCACCTCTGCATGAGAAATTAAGAAGTGTAAAGAAATGCTAGAAGTTTTGAGATACGCTCTGTAAAAGAGTAAGGTTTGTAAAATATCAGTTCTCCTGGCACATGTAACTTGTGATCCCTATGCTTGATTTTCCAGAAAATGTTTTTTAGTATCTACTGTAAGGCTATGGTAACTGAGACCACTGGAAGCTGTGATGTAGTTAGTCACTATATTTGCAGAGGTTGCAGTCTCTTTAATTTAGCCTTTTCCTCTGCTAAAATATATCAAAATTATCTTCTACATAATTTCTGTATTAAAATATTTGACTTTACCTCACAGTAGCAAGGAGAAAGGGTAGAATGGAAACAATAATACTTACTTGATTTAAAAAACAGGAAAACAAAAACCCAAAACAAAACACAACAAACAAACAAACAAACCGCACCCACACAAACAACAACTCAATTTCATTTCATATTGGAAAGGAATTGAGATGAGCGTGAGAGCTCAGACAAGAACCTAGAACACCTATAAGCTCTATTGAAAGACTTTTCATCTGGATCTTGTCAGTTCAAGTAAGTGATCTAACTTCTTAAAGCAGTAGAGTTCTTGCCTGCTGTGAGTTTTTACAAAATGTGGAAAAAGTCTTCCTGTGGCTCTTCTTGCCATCCTGAAGCTTAGTCATGTTTTAAAGATATCTTCCCTGTGTCCCCTGGGCAGCTTGTGAGACGACTGCTTTTTCTCCTTTCTCTCACCCAATTTTTCTCACTGTCTTACCCACCAATGTCGGTGCTTCCTGCAGTTTCCAGAAGTTCTTATTTCTCAAGTAAGAAATATTCCACCAACCATTTCTGGTCAATACTACCCAGGACTAGGTTTTCATTTATGTGAACTGCTTCAGGGCTGTGTGGAGGAGTGCGATGTAAGTACCTGATTTACAGAAGAAATACACAAATTTGTTCAGTTTGCTCTACAGCATTGTGACTCCAAGGTTCTCCATGGATCTTCAAAATGAATATACTCTCTTAGGAAGTTGTCTAAGACAAATTTCACGCCTACTGGGCCCTAAAACAAGAATTTAGAGGAAGGAAACAGATGTGGAAGAACCAAAGTTAATGTCATAGCTTTGAAGAGCAGGAGGTCTGACTCGGTTTTGTGGGCAACATGTGTTTGCAGGACACACACAGTGATTCAGATGTGGATGCATCTGGTGTCCTCAGGCCACAGAGATGGGATGAACAGGGCAGGTTACTGATATTCACCAAGTAGGGGATTCAGAACCCATAGCAATGCTTTGCCTCCTGACATCATCCCCAGACCTAAGTGACAAGCAATTGGCCATGCCAGTGCAGCACCCATCAACCTTCAGAAGGCTTTGTTGACTCCCATACTTGGAAACAAGCTGCACATGAAGTTAAGAAAAAATCCTGATTTAAGATGTTGAGAATTAAGAAATGACAGAGTAGTTTTCTGGATTAACCACATTTGTCTGCTTTGGGGCTTTTTTCCTTACAGCAAAAAGAGAAGAACCACTAAGCACTTTTAATTTGACACATATTTCTATCTTTTCAGTTCACTATTAACTGTAGTGCAGCTATAAAATAAGAAATTAACTAAGTGGGAGATCATACTTTGCAGTCAGAAATGAGCTAAACAAATCAATTAAGAAAAGCAATATCCAGCAAAGCACTCACACTTTTTTCATCTGCCTAATTTCTCATGCCTCCTAGTTCACAGAGCTGTTTGCTGCTGACTGTAGGCAGTGTCTCTCACAAAAGGCAGAACCAAATAAGAAAAATAAACATCACCTCAAGCTGTTAACAGAACAATTTACAATTCACTTATGTTTCTTTCTCAGATATTCTCCTTGTTTATTACAGAGCTGTCTGGAGACAAGCATCTATAGAGACAAACATTTTTCAAAGGTTTGATTAAATGGTCAATAAATGAATAGGAGGGAAAGATAAGGTCTGTTCTCAGTTTCTGGGTGTAAAACCATTCTGAAGTATGCAATTAACTGTTAAAAACACGTTTAGCAAACTTCACCCTCCATCACTGCCCATACTCTACAGCTTCAAGATCCTAATTTAAGGCTATGTAAAAATCCCACTACAGAAGAGCCAAGACCTGTTGTCTCACTAAACCAGGGGGAGGTTGTGCTTTAAATTGTGGTTTCAGAGGAGGACATTCAGCATAAGACAGTCTCTGTAGTTTCCCTCCTGAACCCTGACAGGCCTGTCCTCTAAGTTCACTCACCTCATTTCTCTGCCAATATTTGATATGAACAATAAATAGTAAGGCTAAAAGAGGCACCTCAGGTTGCTGAATGTGCATTTTAACATTTAAATTAAAAGCTTAACTTGCAGTCACTAATGGCTTAAATATTTAGCCAAAGTAATACTTCAAAAATTACTTCTTCTTTAAACCTATGAGGTAATTCATAAGATATTGTCATTTGGGAACCAGAATAAATATTATGGAAGGCAAAAGATGTCAAATCTTGTAGGCAATGGAATAACCTAAAATTAATTCCAGTATTTAATTTTGATAGAATGATTTCTAATATGTCTCTTTGGAGAGATAAACAACCTAACTTCAAAAATGGCTCAAAAGCCAATATTCAATACATTTATGAGTAACTCCATGGTAAACTGACAGCCAATTTATTTCAGCCTCAGTGTAGCTGTTTGTGGTAAACTTTTCAGTTCTTTCTTAGCAGGATTGCTGGAAAATTGCCAGTTGCAGAAATCTCTGGCAGTTGTGAAGTGCAGCTGTGGTTATCTGCTTAAGTTTCTGTAAAATTAATTTGCATCAGGCAATCTCCAAGATATACTGAATAAAACACACTCAGGTACACATTTTAAAAGTTATGGGGTGATCTGATCCCAGAACTGCTTTCCTGTATCATATTCATAGTTTTAAAATTTTTATTGCCACACAAAATAATGCAGTCATTAATTGTGTTTTTTAACTATTTCAGAGTACTTGTGCTCTTCTTGACCATTTAACATAAAGGAGAAACAAAGAAAATTAGTCTGATGTAATTTTTGTGCAGAGTCAAAATGGGTAACAGATTTCTGTTGGATCTTTTAGTGATATCAATCCACCTTATACCAGCTCTTTCAATTATATGAATCCACTTGACTCAGTATGCACAAAGAAACCGTAAACATAAGATCATTTCTATTTTCAAAATTGATGGATGCAGTCAATTCTTTGGAACTTGCAAAAATTGCAAAGGCAAAAAGAAGAAGGGTAAAAAAAAGAAATCCCACTTTTTGTAAACTTCCAAGTCTTCTGCCAAACTTCAGCTCATAATACAAGCATGGAACATAGTACAGAAGACATTGGCCACTTTCACCTGTACATTTACTGTAACTAATTCAAGCATCATTTAAAATTTTTTTCTCATTACTTGACCAGGTCTATACTTCTACTAGCATAAAGATTTAGCTAAAATTTTCATTTTTTTCTGTGTCGTACCTATACCAGCAAAACCCTAATGCAAGCACAAACTACATCAACATTAAAATGTCTTTGCCAATATTGTCAGGTCCCTGTTATCAAGGTTAATGGCAGGCTGGAAATAGCTCCCCATATAAGGGAGCTGCACCCACTTCTGGCTGGACTAACATTGCACAGACCCATGGTAGTGCTACTGGCAAGTTTTAACTGGATACCAAGCTTCATGTGTGCACCCATCCTGCAACAAGGGCCAGCAGCTGCATGGCCACAGCACAGCCATGTCCATTTGATGTTGAAGCTGCACCAAGAGGTCTCACTGCACTCCAGCTGATCATGCACAAGACTGCTCACATGATTTTGCATCCATGACATGGATCAGACTGTTAAGTAAAAAGTCTGATTGTAAGAAGTCTGTTTATTGTGCTAGAGAGCTGTTATGACTTGCACCTACATGAGCAAGGTGTGCTGATGCAGTGAGAGCAATCTGATGACAGTAGTAAATCATCTGAAGAGCTCAATAAGGTATTTGTTTATTTTGCCTGGATATGTTTCATTGATCTGTTTCACCTGTGATTGTCTCATCCACCCTGTCTTCATCTGATATAACTTTGATCTAGCCTATACTGCCTATCTTGCCCCTACTCCATGCATACAGAACTCAAAAGACTTCACCATGAACACAGGGTTATGGTTGAGAAGGAAAGAAAAGGGAATGTTAAATGCTTGATAGTTCACTTTGGCTGACCTTTTTCTTGCTAGTCAGTTGGTCTTTCTATCCATCTCAGCTATCTCTAGCTACACATACAGAGCAGTTGCTTTTTTCTGTATGACTTTTTTCAGCCTTGGTAGATTACCTTAATTCACAACATCTGTTTTCCATCTGACAATGAAATCTTGCTCAAAGGAAGAGAAGGGAAACACACTGGTGCAGGATGGTTTGTTTCTGTCAAGATGTTCTTTACAAAAAAAAGATGAGCATTTTTTGTTCTAAGGAAATGTTTTAATGACCTATGGTATCACAGAGGGGGCTCAGGAAAACTATTAATACATATTTTTAAGACAGCAGCTTTCCAGGACCTGCATCTGTTCAAATGTACAATTTAGTGTGTAGAGATGGGCTAACAGAGACAACTGTGCACCAACACAGGCTGGAAGCACTTGGCGAGATATGTCTACTGTATTTGTTACCCAGTATCAGGGATAACACATGAGATATGATATTCAGAGGTGCAAAAGGTGGAATTACAAGGTTGTAAGGTAAGTAAACCTCCCTATTTCATACAAATTCAATTCTTACAATCAGGGAATTAATTCAGTTGCCAAAAGTGTAAGTGCCGTAAGATATTTTTATGGCCTTCAGCTACCTCTTCAGAAAAGCACAGGTCTTGTGTTGGATTTGCCATCTTTATAAATGGACATACGCTTGACTTCTCATATGGTACTAGAGATATAGGCTTATAAAGTAATCCTTAGATGATTCTATCGTGGTTCTGTAGAAAACCAGAAGTTCAGCATTGAAATTACAAGTTCCTGAGGGGAAAAAAAGAGATATAGGGATTGCAATATTGAGCATAGCAAGACTTTAAATTTAGGTAGCCCTTTGAAGATTTGATCCACACAACTTTGGGAATGTAATCTAAACATCTAGTTTTCAACGCTGTTTGCCCCAAAGTCTCTCTGTAATCAATGGAAAGAGGCAAGACACCTTCAGAGACTGACAAAGATCTTACATGTGCTGAAACCACCCATGTAGCCCCTCTGAACTGTACAGTCATTAGTTAAGGTAAATGCCACTGTAAATGGAATAAAATTACCCTGAGAATTTATCTAGTCCCAGGTCATGCATTATAAAAGTCTATAAAATGCAGTAAGCTGAGTGGGAACTGCTTTGAGCGAGCCAAGAGAAATTCAAGAAATGCAGAGCTGATTTGCATACTGTCATGAGAGCAGCATTCACAGATCCATACTCTTCTCTGGAGTTAGGTGTTTGCCTAAAATATAGGCTCAGCTCATCCCTTGGTATAAAGAGGTTTCAGTTGTGATTGACACCTCTCATCTGAAAGGTTCTAACCATCTGGTTATACACTGTAGTTTCTCATGGCCTTAAAGACGACATATTGACTAAGCTTGAAAAAGCAAATAGCTGAAAGATCTGATGAAAGTTAGCACCTGCAATCAAGTGGATTGAATAACTATGAGAAACATTGAGATATCTCTGAGGCCTTGATGGGAGATAATAATCATTATTGCTCTGGTTTGTTTTGTTAAGGCAGGAAAATTAGGCCAAGGAATATTGAGAGATGTAATCTATTAATTAATTCAGAGATATACAAAGGGATCACCCCTTTAAAAATAACATCTTCTACATTTCAAGTGCATGTCAATAACTTTTCCTTTTAGTGAAAAGCTCACAAGCATTGAACTTTCAATTAAGAAAAACAGACAGTGAGAAAACATACATTATCAGTGACACTTGCCACCAATGTGTCAATATATCAGTGGTGCCCCAAAAGTCCTTCCTTTAGCCCCTCTTGTAGGTACAGCTACTGGTAGGAGTGAAATGCAGCACGTTCCTGTTCTTAGACTGAGTTCTGTGCATTCAGCAGCTCTGACCGAGTTTAGGCACCATCTGTACCTCCTTTCTCAGAATTTGTGTGAAAATCAGAGACAAAACAGAATAAAATACAGTTTAATTTAGCCACAGAATTAAAATATGTAGAGAAAAAAAGCACATTAAAAAAAGCCTGCATCCCTTTATGGTTGTCTCAGCTCTCTCAGACACCCAGTTATATGACCAAAAGGAGCATTATTCCCACAAACAACTTTACAGCCTCTCTTGTAGTAGTTTCCTTTCTAGAGCTACTGCACCTCTTTTGATCTCCATTGGGCACAGACTTTCTCCTGTCTTGCAACTGTCTTTTAAAAAAGTTCTCAGACACTTTGAACAGAAGCAGTCTGGTTTCAGCTGTTCTGTTTTGCCCATTATATAGCTTTTGAACCCTTTATAGCTTCTATGAGACTGAGACAAAAGATAAATTCTGAAAGTCCAAGAGTAACTAGGTTGGTCTCGCGTATTCATATATCATCACAAAGGAACACCTCCCCTGCCTTTTTAGAGCTAATACATGAGACCTTTTCCCACAGACTGCATCAGTTTCAGATATCATATTATCTTTGTGGTTTTCTTATGCAAATATGATCAGATGAGACCATAACCTCATCCTTTATAGGACACCATCCAACTGGCTTCTGAGAGAAAAGGGCACCAACAGGAGACAAAGTTGAGTGCTATGTCAATGCACAGTAGACATAGTAGCACTGTAGATAATTACATTTCAGCAGATGATAAAGTGCTATGATGCAGACTTCTTAACTTAATTGAGTACTTCCTTTATATTCGAATTTGAGTCTGTGTGTTTTCTACTCAACAATGTCTAGGGCCCCCAAACCATTCCAGAGATAATTAAGATAAATATTTTTACACTTAATTAAATATAGCATTTAATTTAAACAGTCTTAAATCCAACTACCACATAAAACCTGCTAAAAGACCTATTGTAAAGATGATGACATTCAGAGATGAACTTTTTTATTTATGTCCTAGATATTAAATATTCAGATATTTCTTACTATTAAATGGAGGACTCCATTGTGACAGATCTTCCTAAAATTAATTCTAATTTATTTCACGAAATTGATGTGATCCTGTGAATCAGCAAATTTTAGGGGGGGGAAACAACTACATTAATATCAGCCACTGATAGGTAACAAATTGTTATTTAACCCTTATTCATTCATTTAAACATCTGTAGTGCTTGCTCCCTACTGAAGTATTCAAACTGTTTGTTTTTTTATTAACAACACCCCACATGATGTGTAAAAGATTAATATAATACACCTAATAACATATACCTATTAGAAATCAGTGACAGGTTAGTGTTATGACAACCAGCTACTAATCAAGTGGAATACACATATATGGTGATCTATGCACACAACACTGATGAATTTTGGTCAGGTTTTCCTCATGCAGTGTTAGTAATACTCTACTGCATTTCTGTCTCAGACAGAAATTCCTCCTTTAACATTTTAAACATTCTAACTCCTTTTAGGAATTTAAATTTAAAGAAGGTAGTTTTCAGTAGTATCTTCACCTCAGTTTTCATCTTGAAATTGGCAAATCCTTGTCGTGGTTGCTACTATCTTGACAGTATAGTAGACATGCTAATTAATTAGAGCTATTTTTAGCATAATTTCACAAAGAAACACAATTTGGATAATTATACAGTGTGTATGTGCCTTGGGAAGGAGTGATGATTACCTGTGTGATATTCCATATATGTGTTGCATTTCTGAGTCCTTATGAGTTTCGAAACACTGGTATTAGCACAGGGGAGAGGAACTATCAGTTCTGCAGTGGGAGCTCTCCTCCTGTTTGATAGCAGAGACTTACAAAGAAAAAAGTATGAATTAAAAAAGTATGAAAGCGCTTAAGACACGCCAAGCTTCATTAGTTTCACTAACTGCGGAACAAGTTCTTGCACTGCCAATAAAGCCCTCAGTTCAGGTCTGTGAGTTCATCATGCCAGGTCCTACTCTACAGGCTGGAATATCCTGATTTTAAGGAATTTTTCCATTTCTCTGATTTCTCTGATTTTTAAGCATCCCTGCCAATGCAATTACCCGTGAATTGGTCATAGTTACCGCTAGGAAAAAAAATCTCTGGTAGGCCAGTCTAATTGAATTTAAATTAATCTATCTAAATGAATGCCACTTTGGAGTGTTCCACTGTTCCAAGAAACCAGGCAGGGTAAAAACTGCAAACCATTCTTTATAGTAAGAAAATGTCAAAGAAAGATTTGTCCGCAAATGTCAGACTTTACAAAGTCTGTCTCTACACCTACAATAGTGAAGGTTTCCCATTTACAAACAAAACCTATTAGAGATCAATTCTAATCTACAGAAATCTGATTAAGCCTTCTCATTTTGCAATTTGCCCAGCCTAAATTGACATCCAAGGGGAATTTCACTTGAATGAGGACTTCAAGATTGAGCTGGATATTCAGATGCTTAATCTGACTGTATTTGACTTCATTCCAAGTGTTTCCCCGTTCCTGGCTCCTACACACAACTTTTATATTATGTCATAAATACTGTCATCAAATTAATCAAGCTATGCTGTATATAGGTCAGCTGGAAAAAGATTATCACTATATATGACATAATGTATGAAGAGGTGGAGCAAAGAAAACAACAGGAAATATGGCTGATCATCTACTTAGTTCAATATTTTTCATTTTTTATTCAGGCTCTCATCAGAGGCAACTTCAACCTCAAAGGAAAATAAAGGGATTTCAGCAGAATTTGGCAACAAATAATTTAGTATTGCTAAAGGCAGTCATTCTCTTTTGATAGCTGAGAAGGCATGACAAAGACAAATGAGCATTCCTTCTATGGACTTGCCTCTTTGTGTCTATGTATTTTCTCCAAGATAAACCCAATTAACTTGAGTCCAAATTCATTCCTTTTTTGATGAGTACCTGAGATTGGGCAAAGCTCTCAATAGGAGCAGTTCTGCTCAGCAAAACAAAGGTGTCTGAATTGCTGTAATCTGCCTTCCAGAGAGGACAATGGCCAGGAAAGCTCGGCACCCTCAATGTTATCATATGCTAATAGCGGGGTTCAAATGCTTTAGAACCATTGGCAATACACTTTGCTTAAACGCTTCTTCTAAAGCTTAAACGGTGTCATTTCTACTGCTATTGCAACCTTGGTTTACCAGTGCAGGGATGCCAGACCTTGATAAAATCATAGGATGGTTCTACTGTGCAGGCAAACCCTTTGTAATGAATCTCCTGAGAAGAGCTGGGGGTGATGCTTACCCCCAGAAGGAACGTGATTGCTCTATACCATTTGAGTTCCATCTAAGCCCTAAAAAGAACAGTCTCTTGTCCCAGAGGAAATTTCATACCCTGTGCTGTTGAACCTAGTTCTTCTTCCCATGGAGGGTTGTAAATGGGCCCTTTATTCCACCTACAAACCTTAGAAAAGTTTTTCATAAGGCTATCTCTGCCAAAGACACAGTGATCCCATTGTTATGACAAACACTGAACAGACCATTCTTGCAATGACACTTCCACTTCAGAGCCCTACACTACCCCAAGAACAGACTTTAGCAGAAATCTCTTCATTTTGTATACCTGTATTACGTTTAGTGGTTTTTTTTTTTGTTTGTTTTGCCAATAGACCTCAAAGATGCCTTCTCCTCTTATCTACAGAGGTTTGTCAGCAGTAGCTTGGTCTGCATGGATTTTACAATGACAGTCATTGTGTTCATATATTTCAAAGAGAAACTCTGGGACCAACACTGAGATGAGATTTGTGGAGTATGGGAAAAGCAATTCCGTGGGCTTGCAAGTTCTTCATGCAGTGCCAGGAAGCCTGGAAGCCATGATGTCAACAGGCTGTAGGCTGCGATGCCAGCTTACTAGCTCAACTAGCTCAACTCAGCATTTTGAGAAAGCCCAGTTGGTACATAATGCTGCACTGGAGTTGTGCACCTTGACAATGAGCCAAGTAAACCGTCAAGAGACCAAATAATTTTCTGATGGCAGCTGATTTCCTGGCAGGAAGGGTTTCCTCAGAACTCTGCATGAGTTTTGTCAGTTTGCCAAAACCCACCCATTTCACAAAACATTGTGATTTCAACAAATCGGTGGTTTCCAAAAAGACAGGAAAAAAAATAAAAAAAAATAGCCATTTAAATACAAAGTTCCCAACCAATTCAAGTGATTTCACTCAGTTTTCCCAAAGCTATAAATCAGCGCAATTGCTCTGTTTCAAAACAGGAACCCCCCGTTGTGTTTGCCAGTTTGGAACAGTCTTACATACCAAGTCTTGAGATGGCTGACAGAACCGCATTGTGCAAATGTCCTGATCAAATGATAGCAGTATGCCTGGATATAGCCTCCTATTCTCTTGAGAAGATCTTCAGCACGATGTCCATGTGCGTATTCCCCAGGAGAATGAATGGGTACAGCATCATTCTTAGCACAGAGTACTTCATTCAGAATAAAAATTGCAGACTGTGGTGCAGAATATGTTCACTGTCTTTCTGTGTCCCGCTGTCTTAAAGTGGACAGGTAACAAGCAGTAAAGGCATCCGGGTATGTCCAGCAGTCACTAACACCCAGAAGACAAGCTGTCCTACCACGCCATGAGGTAATTGATCTGAATCCTTGCCCAGGCTAGGTCAGTGTCATGGCAACACCTTTAGGTTACAATAATTCTAATTTAAAACACCAGTAGAGCCAACCTAAAGGATTTTTAAGTGGCTTTTCCAATGATTCCTGCCATTTATTCTCAAAATGACCTTTTTGAGATTGGTACCTCTGTTGGGTGATTGACCAAAAAAAGAGGTCTTACAAAGACTAAATGACAGATCCTGGCACTTGACAAGATGCATGCCACAAATAATCATTCAAACCTCAATCTCCAAAAGCATTTACGTGTCTGCAAGTCAGAGATGGCAGGATTGCTGTGCAAGATTTATGTCTAAGTGATGTTCTTTCATTATGATCGCTTTGCACTATCATGCTCTGCCTGCATCCAGAGGCACAGCTGGCTTGTCACTCAGAGCAAGCCCCCACTTCCATATGGTGTGGATTTCCACCAGCTTCAGCCCCAGGGGTAGGAGATCCTCTCTTCTGTGTCATGCATGGTGGCATTCCCATGGTGTGCAGGAAGATATATAGCAGAACGTAGTTTAAAGCCACTGCATTTCACTTTGAATAATCAAATCAGAGCGTCTGTGCCAGAATACTGGGAACATGCTGCTCTTTTACTCAGGCAATACAGGCCCTACAGCCAGTTATTTCCCACCTCCTCCATCCCACCCAGGATCCCATACCAGGATACCTCCCTGGTACTCCTTAGCTGCACAGCAGGGCTGAGGCCTTAGAAGCTGTAAGGACTGTGAATTTGTGGAGCTTGTGATCTCAGAAAAGGACATCAGTGTTTAAGCAGGGAGATGTCGATTAAAGCAACTAGCTGGGACAGGGCATAAAGTGAGAGAAAGGCAGCTAGGGGACCACCAAAATACATGAGAAAGAAGATGCGACCACATAAGTATTACTGCAGTGTAAATATCCAACAGTTCACCAGTCACATCAAAGTTAGGGGCTGGGTGGACAGGTTTATAGCGAAACAGCAGAGTTTCTAGAATTACAAACTGCCCATGCAGGCAAGACATTTAATGTTTCAGTGAGAAAAACAGGAATTGCTGCCACTTGAACTGAGCAGAGCCTTGTATATCAGTTATGTGTTTCAGATGCTGCTGAAGTTTCACTGCTTCCTTAAATAAACTTCCTCCACATAATGGAATTAGACCTGTAATTTCTGCAAAATTCCTGAGTGTTCACATTGGGGCTGGCAAAGGGTTCTATCTGTTTGGTAAAATTCAACAGAATACTATAAGAATACCAGGGAAACCTAGCTGTGCTACATTAGCATTAACACATACAGTACATCCTGAATAACCACCCTGAAACCACAAAACCTGCTTTTTATGTTGACTGATTCTAACAATGTCCAAGTCCTTCATCTTTTCAGTCTTTTGCAATCAGTGTGGCACTTCGGCTGTTCAAGGCACTGGGTTTGCTCTGTGCTGCACAAAATACAGACCTCTGCAAGGAGAAATGCCACCAGGTAGCAAAGCCATGAAACAGCAGAGGTAATCCATCAACTGGTTTAAAGACAAACTCCCTGCTGTTTCGCTAGACTACTTTCCACTGCAAAAGAATGTGGAGATGTTTACAGACTTGGCATCCTTAAAGCCAGCGCAGCTGCAATTTCAGCTCAGCTGGCAAAATGCTCCCACCGAGAGCCAAAATGGCCAACGTGCTACTCCTGATAGGGAGACTGTCCCTTAATGCAGTTTAGTAGCTTCATGTGGGCACCAGCAAAAAAACATAACTCAGAGGGAGGTCAAAGAATGAAGGACATCTGAGCTCTGAGGACCTGAGGCTGAGCGTGCAGCTGGAGGGAAGCATTTGGCTCTGACTAGATGGCTCCTTAGAAGGAGTTTCTTGAGGAGGACAGAGAGGTGAGCCCAAGTCCTGAGCATCTGTGCCCTCTAGTGGCTAATGAAGGAGTGGAGACAGAGGAGGTCATCCCTGTCCCCAATTTCATCAGCGGCCTAATCACTGCTGGGGTGGTGAGAGAAGCAGAGGAGGCCTTGACCCCATAAGCACCTCTCAGCAGTAAAAAAAACATCACTGTATTATCAACACTGTTTCCAGCACATATCCAAACCATAGCCCCACACCAACTACTATGAATAAAATTACCTCTATCCCAGCCAAAACCATCACACACAAACAGTGAGAGGACCAGGAAATATGGTGACTATGGCTTTACCATCCTCTTTGTCCTTTAAATGATTTGCATCTATAGGGAAGCTGAGAAGAAAGATTCCTTAAGCATAATTAAGGCATGGAAGAAGCAGTGACAACCTAACATTTGATATTCCTGTGTTTTATTGTGTTGACCATATATGTTGTGACAATCGTGCACACCAAAGATTTCAACCCATAGATGCAAGATACTGTTTCAGTGGTCAGGAATGGTTGCCTAAGCCTGCATCACAGTCACTGAATTTACTTCAGAAGGCATCAGTAATTTCAGTGATTGCTCTTTACCTGAGCACCTTAGAGCAACAGCACTACAGGGCAGCCGTACCTCTGCATGGCTCCCCAGAGTTGTCCATGCTACACTCAAATATGAAACACATATTTATAGCTCAGATTGGAATAAGGTGCTTCCAGCCTACCCAAATTTCTGAGCAGACAACATGCTACTCAAAGCTTACACTCTCCTGGCAGTCACTGTTCTGTCTCTTCTATTTCAGAAGGGAATTTTTGTTTGACAAACAGGCTGGCATCATAAAACCATGACATAGAGTAGGTGGCAGAAGAAATCTACCTCAGGGCTGCTTTGCTATATCATTTTTTAGCCTTTATTTAAAGGGTCTTAAAAATCAG